>CP144695.1:13126611-13713773 GCA_036885675.1 Vigna mungo
TAAGAAACCTATGCCGCAACATTGGATAGTTATTGGTTATTGATCATTTAGAGTGTTTTTTTTTTCTTATAGTAAAATATTAGAAGTAAACATGCATCTGGATTCAAATTCCAGTTTAGTTTACTTTGAGCTAATGAATATCGAATTAAATGAAATTAATACGTTTCCATTTTAATTATATTTTTATGCAATGACATAATTAAGAAAGTTCTAAATGAAAATAATTAATATAAATTATTAATTCACACTAACCCTTAAATAATTAATACGAATTACATAAATATAATATATACGAAATTCAATTAAAAAGTTTAATTTTTAAAACAACTTTTCTTTTTGATTTTCTCTTCAATATAATAATAGATCTTTATCTTTGTGTTTCACTACTCCGTTCTCTTATTTAAAGATGTCATAGCGACGGTTTAGTAATTAAGTTGCATTATTCATACCATATCTTTTATATAATAATACTTTTTATATTTATTTCTTTTCATGAAATCCTTAATTATATTTCATTTTTTTCCGCCTCTCTTTCTACTCGGTTGGCCAGGTGCATACGGATAAATGGAAAAATTAAGCTCGATGCTCTTATAATAAGGGCAAAAATATAAGTAATAATTGTCATCGTTATAAGAATTGAATATACATTAGGCTTTTCCTTTAAACTGCAGTAGACGAAGAACCTGCTATATATATAAAATAGCAACGATATGAAAATTTTTATCCTATAAAAGTTTAATAGAATATTTAGTCTTTTAGTATTTTAATACAATTTTGATTTATGACCATAATATTTTAACAACTTTTTCACAATAGATTATGTATTACTATTTTATTAGTTTATGTATTTGAAACATACCAATAATAGACTGATACATAAACAATTGTAAAAAAATTGTTAAAAAAAATTGTTAAAGATACATTTTAATTTTGAAAAAGTAGAAGATTAAATGTACTATTAAGTTTCTATAGAGATCAAAGTTGCAAATGCATGAAACAGACACAAAAAATAATGTATTTAAGTCTCAACTATATTTTCTTAATACTTTTAATGGACTCCAGCCAGGACACATTCACATACTTACAAAACTCAAACATTTGGAGATAATCTCAATCTTAAACTCACCCTGGCAAATCAATAAATATCAAATTAGTGAAGGTTTTGAACAAGTGCATACGGTTTTCATTTGAAGTTTGTAATAGCATTCTGGCATATACCATGACCACCAGATTTGTGTTATCAACAACAAATCACCTCAACAAGGCCAAACCAGGATCTCAATTATAGTTTCCCTACCACACTAAGTCGTTGTACATGAAGCCAGTTGACAATTATTAGCCACTAGAATAGATTCAATATCATGGCATTTTAATATTGTAATGCTGAGTAAAACCCTTATCCCAAAACCAAACACTGAATATCCCCAAAATATCATTGGGTAAAAACTGGAATGTAATTCTATAAATGCAAGAAATATCTTAATGAGGGTGCTTCATAGGACTAAATTCTACTAACAAGATATCACAGACCTCAAAACAAATATGGAGCTTCGATAGATTCCAAAACTTTTTTCTCAAGTATCTCTTCATCAATCCACATTGAACTTTGTCGGCGCAATAACTCTTTCTTCTCTTCTTTCTTATTCTCGTGCATTTTGACTTTCATCCTCCAGTTTTCAAGTTTCTCAGCTCTTTCTTTTAACTGGTTCACAAAAATAAGATATCAATCATAAAGATAACAATAAACTAAATTAAGACTGCCCCTGGCCGTGTGTTTGGTTTCTCTTATTTTAAAGAAACAACCGCTCATATTTAGCAGACTTTTGGAAAGCTTTTGAAATGGCCCAAGAGTAAGCTAAAGACATGAATGTAAGAAATTTAACTGAAAAGCATGAAATGAACATTGCAATATTTTTTTTTTTTACCAAAGTTCAGCACAAATTCATAATAAAAAGCAAAACAATAGAAATAGTTTCAATTGCATAACAGATTTGCAGCACAAACAAAAAATTAAATATTTCGTCAATTTACAAACAATTGCAGTACAAAGAACAAGTACCTAAAGAGAGAAATTAAGAACACATATTGTAGTCAAGACTAATCTCTTTACCACTAAAATCAACCTCAAGTACAGCAAGAATAGTTTTCTAAAGGCTAAATCTCCAGAAACCTATTGTATATTTATAATTGTTTTCACAGAGTAGAAAATAACAATGTATTCAGCAGAACAGGATGCTAACAAAACATAAGACATCACACATGAAGAGTGAACTTTAGAGTTCAATATTAAATTAAAATCCAGAAATTGAGCCTTAAACATTCAAATTGAAATATGAATAAAACAAATTGACATGCCAGTAAATCCAGGTTCATTTTAACTTTTCAGCAAGCATACTATGGGTCTTTTTAACGTTGTACTATAATCAAAATTGAAGTATCACCTCAGTAACCTATGCTGATATTTAATGCGAACATATACCATGCACATTGGCAAAAACAAATTGTACTAATAATGAATTGCATATAAGTTTTGTCCAAACAACAATTGGATTGGAGGAACATACCAACATTTGTCGAAACTGTTGTCGTTCGATGTCGCGTTCTTGGGCTCTGAGCTGAGCGGCTTGAGCCTTGAGCTTCTTGCGCTCTTCGTTGGCAATTCTGAGGGCTTCCCTGCGAGCCTCGTCCTTGCGCTCCTTCTCAATCTTCATCGCTTCCATCTCTCTTATGTACTCCTTTCGAACCTCCTTCACTTGCTTCGCGTAGTCCCTTCTCAGCATCGCGAGCTTCGCCTCCGCTTCCTTCGGGTCCCGCGGCGCCTTCCAGCTTCCCAGGAAGGAGTTCGGAGGGAGGAACTTGTGGTTCTCCAGCTGCTGTGACGCCCTCGCCGACGTCGAAAACGAGCGGAGCGATGAACGGAGCATGCTAATCACGCCGAAAACACAACCATAAAGAACGAGTTTAATGGAGCAATTTCACAAACAGGATGAGGGCAACGCGATTGAAGCAGTTGTAAAACAGATTGTTTTGTTTTGCTATTAAATTTGTATTATATGATATGATATGTATTAGTAATTGAGAAATCAAGAAGAAATCAAAGAGAGAGAGAGAGACTGTGAATTACCTTACTCAAAATAGGGTTACAAAATACCTCAAACAGAAACACCGCGCAATTAACTCAACAGAGACACCCTCTTCCTCTTCCTTATAAAAATGTTGCCTTGTGTGGACTTTGGTAATGAAGTACATATTATAATATTTTGAAGAGGATACATGTAATCCCTAAAAATACGGTGTTACATTAAGATATATATTTCACTTCAAAAATTTTGGAAACTTCCGGAAAATGTTAGAACCATATTAAAAAATTAGTTTGACTTATATTTGTAAATTATTAAAAATTAGTTGACTTATATTTATAAAACTGTGTAAAATTTGCATTCAGTTTTTCATGTATCTGATAATACATTTCAGACCATTCTCATGGGATTGAAATCAATTATATCCAAATTCAAGAAAATCTGAGGTACGATGCAAGTTCGGTGACCTTCGAATAAAACAACAGAGTGAATAATCCGATCCTCCAATTTCCTTCAATTCTTCCTTTTATTTGACTTGCAAGCTAGAAAAGAAGAGTCTATTTTACGTTTCTTTTGTTTAAAAAAGAGTCTATTTTTCTTTCAGGAGCGGAATAATTCTGAAAGATTTCTTGGGAGTAATTTTAAAAATGATATTATTATCAAGATGAGTTACAAATTAGAGTATTTAAATGGAAAAATATTCTTAAAAATTAAATTCCATAAATGCATACACTTCTCATATGATCAAAAAATAAAGATAGAATGAAAAAACCCAGTAATAGAATGAGAGTAAGGTAGCTAAAGTTGGCTATGATTGCACTATCAAAGGTCTGATAAGTATAAGGAATTCATGACTTGTTCTAAGACCATGCCTCAATATGATATTTACCACATCTTTCTAATGCTCTAATCCACCTAACTGCATCTTCTCTTGAAACTCCATTTTCTTTAGATATAATTTCCTCAAAAGCTGATGTTACATCTGCAGGCATCTTAGTTGAAGAACCTGCTATATAAACAGCAGCTCCCTCAGCTAATAGGTTCCATATCCTTTGGCTGTGCTCCCTCATCTTATGCTGAACATAAACCTTCTGGGGTTGGTCCCTTGAGAAAGCAACATAGAAACCTCCACCCTTTGCTTCTGAAAGCACCCCTTTGTTCTGTGAATGACTCAACCAAAAGTCACGGTACAGAAAGTCACCCTCTTCATTCCAGCAACCAAAGAAAAACATAATTGGAGCAGTTGCAGTAGTTCTACTTTGCACTGCTCTTTCCTCTACAAATCCGTGAAAAGGCGCACATCCTGTTCCGGGTCCAACAAGTATGAGGGGAAGTGATGGTGATGGTGCAGGAAGCAAACCTTTATGGAACCAGGCTGGAACAAGGATACCTGCTTGAAAGAGGAAAAAAGTATATGTAGAGGTAATACTGATGGTTACTTACTAAAATGCTATAATTGGCTTGTTTTGCTTCATACCATCGCAAGGATCTAATGCAGCTAGCCATGAGGAGCACAGTCCTTTCTTTTTCCTCTTGTAAGGTGTTGTCCATGACACTACATTCACAGTCAAGTGTACTTGATTGGGATGAGCTGATTGAGAAGAAGATATGGAGAATGCTCTTGGTTTCAGAGGAGGAACCAATTGGACTAGCCACTCAAATGGCATTTTTACAGAAGGAAAATCCTCTAACACCTTTTTGACCACCAAACATAGAGAACAGATATATGCATGAGTTTGAAATGAAGAAGACAAAAAACAAAAACAGAGAGAATCAAGGAATATCTAAATAATTGTTAAATGGTAGCTAAATTATAAAATCAGTTCAGGGTGGAGGCTATGATATCCTCTTGGATTATCATTCCCTTCTGATGAAATTTCTTTTATTTTCCAAGAAAGAAAACATATCATGATCGAGTAAAATAAAATCCCAGAACTGCTACAAATTTTGGTATCTACTTCTGCATTCGTAGCCTAAGTAATGAAGCCCCTCGGTTATTTTACTTAATTTTCTGTCCTTCACAACAATGGTGTCAAAATAATATTACCAAAATAATATGTCCAGCCTATAGTACTCACATATTCACCCAAAATACCAATACCTTTTTAAAGAAAACAGACAAAAACATTTTCAAGGCTAAAACATAAAATAGGTAATTCATCATTCATTACATCAACATCGTCCCAATTCATCTTTAGCATATTCATGCCAATGAAAAATGAGTCATACCATTGATAGTGAATAAAACGAAAAGCTATTAATTTAATTTGAAAAAGCAAATTACCTTCAAAATAGAACCAGAATTTTGGGACTGGAACTGAAACTGTGATCTAATAATTTCTCTTACATAAGATTTTAAACTTTATTACAAATATCTGTCTGATATCACTAATCTTGGTAGCCAATATTTATATGCTCCCATTATATATATACACATATGCATCGTATTGAATATAAGCTTAAGAACCACCAAATCTTATCAATTATTGTTTCATTAATTCTTTTACATTCATGGACCAGTTTTAGACGCAACCCTTTAACCATTTCCCACTTTCTTAGAAGCTGCTTAACACGAAGGAGAATTCAGTGTGTAAAAATGACAATAAAGTGACACAACGCAAAATCATACATGACATATAATTCATTGACCTTACCTCAAGAACAGTTCTCCTTTCTTTCTGGTTATATTGGTAAAGGTCGTCTCTTCCTTCAGGTGAAGCAAAATATTTAAGTCTTTCCTTCTCATGTTCTGCTGTTGTAAAAAAACTCATAACCTGGAGCATAACAGTAATACTAGGTTAGCTTTTAATGCAAGAAGTTATAACCTAATAAGTTGTGAAGAAACTCAAATATCCAAGCTGATGTGCGTTTATTATCATGCTTCTTTCCTGTATGTAAATACTTAAGAAATCATCATATCTCATAACAAACTTATAAGATACACATCACACATAACATCTTCGAACAAAAAATTAAACATGTCCTGCCCAGGTATAAAAAGAATGAATCTTGTTTTATAGAATGTGGCATAATAGGTTTTACATAAATTAACACTAACATAAATAAAAAATTAAGAGAACACAGGATTGCTGCATTTGATTTCAGTTTCTATCTTAGATGGTCAGAGGTTATTTCTCACCACGGCCAAGATGTGTGCTATTAGTTCTACTAGGTGAATGCTATATTATAAAGAGGCTTGCATTTGATATAGGGTTTGACCTGCCATGTGACTTGATCTAAAGGTCGACAGTCTGAGCTAACTAGGATTTTTAGTGGATATTTGTGTAGGAAAGCCAAGATAATACATATACTGAAAAGTCAAAATTCCTCGGTCATTGTGAGTTTCTGTTTGATTACACAACGCAACTAATTCTAGCAATTTATTAACTCATTAAGCATCTAATCTAAGGTTAAGAACTTCAAAGAGAAAAGAAAAAGAACATAAAGTAAATGACAAAGGAAAGCATTAATTTAATTATGTATCTTTTAAAAATGGCATAAAAAATGTGCTGTTACAACTTACTACATCTCACCTCAAAGAAGTAACGCCGTGGAGAAGCTGAAGCTACATCCATAGAAAATTCCACAAAAGTTCTTAATTTTACAGGAATTCTAGAATCGTGGGCATTGTGATCATCCGTTTCTCTTCGACTGACCTGAAATTTTGCAGATATCTTAGCAGTAAAATGCACATACAAATTGAAGAAAAATAAGTTTAATAACAAAAATACCAATCAGGTACAAGGCATGCATGCAAATGAAGTACAAGCAAAAACAGGCAACTATCTCGTTATACTATTCCTAGATAGAAAAATTTTCAGCGAAAACATGGCTTCAGAGATCCTGGAAACACAAAGTAATGGCAGAAACAACCACAAGGCTTGCTTCTTTTATTTGTATATGACGTTCACAAGAGGTCATTTAGCTGATTAAATGTATCAAACAGTGTTTGAATGTTACATTTATGTCTAGACACGATGCAGGATAAAGTGAAGTCAATGCTGCCAGAGGAAGATCGGAGAACCACATTAATATTAACTAATACTGAATTACTTACAGTTATGAATGAATCAGGATCCAAATTACAACGTTGAATGAAAGCATCAACTGCAGCAGAATCTTGACCAGGTAGAATTTCAAGGACATCACCAATCTCATATTGAAGAGCCTGAGGAAACCATAATGCATTTCATGATTCAAATCAGGTGGATGAATAATTTTATAGCAAGGAATTTCACTATACTAAATAAAAATAAGATATGGAGCATTGTTGTTTGTTCTTAATGTGTTTCAACACTAAGAAGTTTATACATCTATCCGCCACAAGGTTAAAAAACAAAGATAAAGGGTAGCTTACATGTGAAACAAATTCAAATTCAAAATGACGAACATCTTTTCCACAGTTTGATCTGGTCAAAGGAAGATTATTTACCTGTATGATCAGAACAAAATAAAGTGAGGCATGATACATAAACAGATGACTAGGTGGTAGATAAGTTTTAGAAAAGTTTGTTCATGAAAATATAAGCTTAGAAAACACATTGAGAAAATCAACTCTACAATATTCCACGTGTTCTAAGGACCAATTAACACTTCATCAATCAACATCAACGTTAACAGATTAGATGCTATACTTCTAAAATACAAGGAAATGTCAACTATAAAAATGACATACAAACATTTAATTTATCTAAAATTCTGTATGTATGAGCATCAAGATGTCAATATAATATCATACAATTCTATTTTTGAATTAGATTTGTTAAATTCATATTTTCAATAAAAAAAACGTTAACAAGTGCACAAGTCCTAATCCTAGAGTCAGTGGGTCCTTTCTCGAACACATGCTGATAAAATACTTTTCACACAAAAAGCATTTCATTTGTAACTTGCAATAGATGTAAACCAGTAAAATACTAAATATCAAACGTATTATTTTATACTACAGAAGAGATGGTGGATTGGTCTATGTACTATAAATTGTTTATCAGTGAACCATAACACTCCAATTACTGAAAACTGTTACTGAACACTAATGATCAGTAGAATGTGCATATTCTAAATATTATTTATAACTACTAATGATACAATGTCTTATCCTATACCATCTTAAGAAAGCAGCCAGGTGTACTTCTGTCAGACAATGCTTTTCCAGGGTGCACTGATCGAGCACTTCCAATTTGAATACTAAGACATGTTAAATCTGAAAGAGTCACATGTTATTCTAGTCAAATATAACAATAAAAAAAGCCTTTATCAACAATGAGGGTAAAAATGTGTAACTCCACCAAACCATTACAGCCAAAGCTCAACCAAATGCAGCATAAACAGATTTGAGAACACCAAAGCAAAATTTCCACACCTTTGGGTGTATTATATAAATGTGTGTACTGCTTTTTCCCAAATGTGACAAAAAATCAAAATGCTCTCGTATGTTTAAGCACCAACAACTTTCGAGGCTTAATCTAAGCAATTAAAACACAGAACTCATCCCACATCCAATAACATGTCAATAATTCCATAAAATGACTATGCAATGAAGTAATTAAAGTAAGCACTTTTTACAAATTTGAGACTAGTTCATTACTTGATATGAAAAGTCTAAATACCTAAGCATAGAAGTGTGCTACCCAATTGAATTATTCAAAGAGATGGTGAATCATAAACAACAAAAGCAGCATACATGCAAAGACTTTTGGAGGTAACAAATATGGAAAGATTTCAAGTTAACCAAGAACTTAACCAGTTTGGAATACCCGAAGTACTAGAAAAACGTGACTCAAGATTTTCAGAGTTGTGATATGTGATCTGGACTTTGGGTTGATCAATCAAAACTGCATCTTGAATCATAACATCAGGACCATTTGGTAAGAATTGTGGTTTAATCATATTTAACATTCTCCACAGAGAAGACATCCAAGGATCCAGAGAAGCTTCATAGCTACAAATAATTAGACCATCTTTAGCCGTCACTTGAAACATAGTTTGCATTACAACATACAATGAAGAAGAAAACATTGATTTTTTATTAAAAATATAATAATTTTAATAAAAAAAATAATTACAAAACATGAGGTATTCAGTATAACAAAGTTCTCAATAGCAGGTAGTAAGAAGCTTTAATAGAAAAATATTAAAGGTAGATTCATATCTTCCATAGAGCATAACTCAAAGTACCCATGTTTTTGCCACTGTGACCTTTTAAATTAAAGAGTATAGAAAAATAATAGTAGTCACTACTCAATTTCAGAAACAATTGTCACTTAATCATGACATAGTGTCGTGCAAGTGGCTACTTTCTGATGAAACAAGTTAATTGAGGTCTAAGTGAGGCTTGAGGGCGTCCTTCCACTATAGAACAACTTATGACAGCAAGCTTTGAAGGATTTGTGAAAAGGATGCAAAACATTTCTGGCAACAGGTTGCATTTAAAATTTGGTTCATTTGTTGAAGCAGAATGCACACAACAGTATCAGCTAGTAAGGTTTAAATTATTTAGAGAAATAAGGAAAGAACTTGGTGTCAAATGGCAATGATGTGTTTACTTACATTTAGTGCATTTTTTGTGGAGCTTAAAGCTCAATTCTTTTAATTAGATTCTCAATCTGATTTGGGATAGAGTAGTGTTCATAACCACTTTATGGCTGTATAAAGGAAGGCACCATTCAGTCATATACCAAGATCAGCATCTTGGCTTCATTTTTCATTTTAGATTTACCAGATGCATCTTGTTCCTTCTTTATGGATGATTTGTTATTGTTCTCTCGGCTGTAAATTCCCTCTGTTTCCTCTGTCATTTGGATGCACATGTGTAAAGATGTACTGTTGCTTACAGAAGCATTTGAAAAATTAAAATAATCCTTTGAATCATTCTATCAAAATCTATAACAATGGTGCTTCATTGGCCTTATATTTGTTTTTAAATTAAGTTATGTCCTTCATCTCTCTAGACTCGAGTGTTCTTACAAAGGTTTTTCTAAAGCAGCAAACGAATCTGGTAACCAAAGGGATGGCATCCTTGCTTCAGTCCTCGTTTCCCATGTTAACTAAATGCTCTTTGTTTTTGCGCTCAAGAGGATACTTTCCCTTTGCCCAGATAAACTTACTCTTCTCTTTAAATGTTTCTATATCTAGTTCAGATGTTTAAAGTAGGGCAGTAATTTGTAAGAACATTTAAACGCCTTATTGTTGGCCACATAAACTTAATATCTCTTTCAGATTTTCAAAGTAGTGTAATAGTTATTTGAATGTTATTATATATCGTTTTGCTTTACTGACGTTAGTGGGAGACGCTGGAGACCAAACTCAAGGTCTTGGCATTATAAATTAGAATAGATGTTTCAAACTCCTTTTCATTGTACCGACCATACCTTGTAGATATTAGAATTTTACTCGTGTTTAGATAATATGTTTTCAACTAAAGGAAGAAGGATTAATCATAAATTAGAAGAGAAGTAATCTTGGGTTTGAATGAAAATCAATTATAAATAAAAAATAATTTAACACTCAATTAGTACATTCTAGATATATGAATCAGTAATCTAACAACATCAATGTTTCATACTTTACAAGCATAGATGTGTATGTTTGAACTATGCTAAGTAAAATTATCCAATTGCAACATAACTTGTAGCCATACCCTGAAGGGTGTTGATCATCTCCCAAGCCTCTTTCTACAATAGCTGTTCCTCCAAGGTCCATTAATCTTTTATCTAGCTTCTTCGCAACAAACTGTAACAGTTCACAACAAGGTTTTATCCAAAGCATCGAGCTAGAGAAAATAAATATATCTGGCAAGACAATAAAAAACACTTTGATCAAAATTGTAGTGTAACTAAGTAATTTTCAATATGCCCACATTCTCACAATGTTTCAGCATCAAGAGGTACATAGTAAATAATCAATGCAGCACTTATGACTGTTACACTTCATTCAACAAATAAAACACCACCAAATGTGCAAGAATTAATACTTTACATTGTACTTCTGATAACCAGAATCTCCCAAGCCGAAAACCGCATAAGAAACCCCTTTAAGCCAATGCCGGCCTAGGTTTCTCTGAAGAAGATATCTCCAAAACACCTGCAAAGGAAAAAGAATAATAAACAAAAACAAGCTAAAATAAGAGTTTAATTTTCATGCACTGAAGTGTATTGATTTTCACAGTCAACTAATAGGAAGCCAACGTAGATAAAATGCCAACAATATATCTAATGTACACAACACTCTGATTGAATGATTATGTAAAAAAAAACTTTAAACTATAGGCACATTTAAATTGAATTCTGAAAACAATTTCAAATCACATCACTAAAAGTTTTGGAAAAAACAAAAAGTAAACAGTAAATCAAGACCCTTTTAAGTTAGTCACCTTCATAGAATCAGGTGTATCCCCCTGGCCTGTTGTGGAAACAACAAAAATGACAGCCTGCTCCTGCGGTAACAAACTCTGTACAAACGCAACAACATTGAACAAAAAACTTAAACTTTGATTTCAAAATAACATATTTGGCACACCCAACAGAATATGCTTCATTTAATTGCAACACATACAGGGTCATATTGATCAAGGGAGAGAAGGCCGACGGGACAAGCTCTGCGTTCAGCTTCGCGAGAAAGACGTTCGGCTACGTCCAATGCATTGCCGGTCTGAGTGGCATACAATATGAGGAGTTTATGCATCACTTTCACCTTCAATAAATTCAAAGCTAAGAGCTTTTCAGTGAATAGGAAAAAGGGGTTTTGGTAGGGTATTGCTGCGTCCTGGCTACTAGCTCCCGGAGCAGGTGGCCGAGCAATGGGAGAAAGAGGAAGCAAGTAGAGAAAAGGGAGAAAGGTGGATGATTTGTCTCAAATTATTTGGAAACACGGTTTCAATTAGAAAATTAAGTAATCTTTATAATCTCAATAAAATATACTTTTTTTTTTTACTTTTGCTAAGAGACCAAAATAGAATTATTATTTTTTAAATTATAACGAAAACAGAGGGGAAATAAAAAATTAAGAAGCCATAAATAAAAATATAAACTAATTATATGATATTAATAACATTTTAAAGCAAGAGACTGAATAAAATTAGTTCCCATCTACATCTTTAAACATAAACTAAGAATCGATGTAATATATTTTTTATAACTAATCCATGATCACAATGATGTAAAAACGTTAAACATATCAACATTAATAATCTTATCACTAACTCCGGAAATACAATTTTGTGGCATGTATCCTTATCTTTTATTATGCCTGTCTTATATTTTTCTTATAAATAATACATGTATAATCTTATTTGTTATACAAAAAAAAAGATAATTAATTATAAATTATATTGAAGTTATTATATAAAATTATATTTTAAACATTCACATCTTAATTTTACAGATAATTATATTTTTAATGTAAGACTAGGATCATGTGTTAGATTATTTTTTTCTTTTTCTTTTTACTTCACAATGTGCTAACTTTTTATACTGGTATAATTTATTATAAGTATATGATGACTTTAAATTATTATAATAGAAAAATAGAAAAGTAATTTGCATACCCTACATAAAAGATCACATTAGAGATAGTTCTAATCGATAGATATTTTAATTTTTAATATTTTAAACAGACCATCCCAAAGAATAATAATGATAAAAATATATATATGCCACATATAATTAGGAATATAGATTGAAAATGAAAAAATAAATAAAATAAAAATATAGCTTTGCTGGACCATACATTCTTACAATGCTTCAAATTTAGATATTTTGTCGCAGTGTCATGCCAGGGAGTAAGAATCGATGTATGTTATACGCGCTCTAATTTAATTACTCTTTATGGACTTCAGCAAATGGTTCTAATGTTGTACTACTATGTACACTATCTATTGGATTTCCAGACATCTCTGTCTGCGGTTGACTACTTTGGTTCTCATCAACACCGTTTTTCTCAGCATCATCACCGTTATCTGGTTCATGAACTTCCTGTTGACGTGTTAGAGAATCTGAGGTTACTTCGTCTTCCACTGATCCTTCAACTTCTACCTCAGGCTTCTGATCACAAGAATTTAGTTCATTTTCGTCTTCAACCCCTGAGTTTTGCAATTTTTCCTCCTCAGCTTCTACTTCTACCTCAGGGTTCTGATCAGAAAAAACTAGTTCATTTCCTGGGATTGATGTCCTCTCTTCCTGGAGCATCGAGTTTTGAAAATTCTCCTCCTTCCCAGAATCTACCTCAAGCTCGTGATCACCAGAATCTAGTTGATTACCTGGGATTGATGTCGAATCTTCTTGAATCCCTGAGTTTTGCAATTTTTTCTCCATCTCAGCTTCTACCTCAGACTTGTGATCACCAGAAACTAGTCCATTTTCTGTGATTGATGTTCCCTTGTGCTGAAGCCTTGAGTCTTGCAATTTTTCCTCCATGTCTGCTCCTACCTCAAGCTTTTGATCAGAAGAAACCAGTTCATGTCCTGGTAATGATGTTCGCTCTTCTTGAAGCACCGATTTTTCTAATTTGCTCTCCATCTCCTGATTCTTATTATCAGGAGGCTTGTCAGTACCGGGACACGTTCCATGATGTTCCTCTTCGTCAACCTCCACACATTCATCACCTTTCAGCTCCTTTTCACTATTGATGGATTTCGAAATAGAACATTCTTGAAACTCATCACTTCCAATAGAACTTTCAGATGATATTTTAACCGGGCCTTTGCTTTCCGCGGATTCCTCTGTTTCTGAATCATCTTCTTCATCCTTACTATTAGAGACAGGAAACGACTGAAATGCATCCCAATCATCTTCACTGACTTCATCTTCTTCCTTGTCATTTTCATCAGTCTGCATCTCAACAGCTGGTGGTGATGGTACATAATGTTTCACTTTACTTTCTTCTGATGGCTTCGGCGCTTTTATGTCCAAAACTGGTACTTTTGCTTCTATTGGATTTTTATCATGCGCTACAGAAGCTCGGATTACACCCTGCGAATTATAAATTATAGTGGGACCTCATCATTTTTATGCACAGAAACAAAGTTGCCATTTCTAAGAATATAATCTCCATCAGCATCTTTCAGATAGTCAATTAGTATTAGTATAAAAAAAGGATGTGCTAATTCAGAAAAATAAATGTCCATAATCAGTTCACATAAACGTCCATCTGTAACAAAGAAGTACCTGAAGTTGTTGGCGGTGAAGAGGAGGCATTGATAGTAAAACATCCTTGAAATGGACGGCTGATGAAGGAATTTGAGCAAGGCGAGAAACAAGCTTAACAGCTGTGCTTCTTAAATCTCTGACTTCCTGTCATTTATTCGCATGATCAAAAGAATGCATAACAAAATCAAGAAGCTAACCTCACCAATAGAAACTCCCAGTTCATATTACCTGAGAGAACCCAGCTTCGGTTGACAAGAAAATTGTGACAATTGCCTCCAGAAGTAGGTTCATAAAACTTCTCTGGCAGTCATTACCTTTTGACAGGGTTTGTAATAGTACCAGGAGACTCAGGCATTCACTAGCAATGGATACTGATTCTCTTGTTATAGTATTCTGTTGTCAATCAAAGTATGTAATCCTTTAGCTACACCATAAATTGCAAAGTAGTATATCAATCTGAACTGATGAAAATATTCGATGCATTAATGGAAAAACATATGAAATATCGGCTATACCTTAAACAGTTTGTGGATTAAAGTGAAAATATCAGTAATTAGCTCCCCAACAATAAACATCATAAAAGAGTTATCTTCTGTATTAACTCTTTGAATCCTGGATTTCAGAAATTGCAATCCTATTGCTTGAACCTATTAAGAAGAAAGTTCTGCCATTAGAATTTATTTCTAGGTAAGACCCATAGTCATAAGGTGTGATATTTCTTGCATATTAATTTACCTGCATATTTGAATCACTAAGTAAAGTTTGGATACATCTAATACAATATTGCAGTGCACCAACACAGATGGAGTTCCTTGCTTCACAATCTTCGGCATATTTACTTTCAAGAGCTAGTTTTGAAATGGATACAATTTGGTCTAAAGAAAATGAAAGTTTTGTATGTATTAGCTTGCGTTGGTTGAAACTTTTAACCAGCAAACGACATTCCTCAATGCAATCCTTAGTCAGAGCAGCGACGACGCTCAGACAAGTTCCAAACATATCTCTTAGAGGGATAAAGCTATCATGAGGGTCAGCCTCGTCTGAAAAAAAAAAAAAGAAAAAAGTTGGGGAAAAGATCCATCAGCTGGTAAGTTGAATGAATCAAAGTTTATTCTTCTCTCCTATATCGGCTAGCATCCAGCTCAAATATCTTGAAACTTGAGGGACTCAAGTAATTTCTTCCACATAAAGATTGTACCATTAAATTAAATTAAGAATACTAAAAATGCACATGAGCAAACATTAAGGAAATATATGTCAAATATTAACATTCAAAATAGGAATGCATATGGAGGCATGAATGAACATGGATCACACTGCCTGCAACTTAAATGGCTTACCATCAATGATTCTCTTTAATAAAGGAATTGTACAGTTGACCATGTCAATGGCTTCCGATAAGCACACCTCAGTTGAAGCCTCCCTTACGCACTTGTAGCCAATTAAAACTAACGCCAAAACCACTGATTTGGGATTCTTATGCATCTTAAGTAATCAGTATAAGAAGAAATCATCATCGAACACAATTTTAGAGAAGAAACATAATTAAAGAAAAAATTAGTATAACTTATTGCACAACTTCCATGAATACATAATTCTAGATATTTGACAAAAGAGATAATGGCTCAAACAGAAATCAGTCATCCAGTATCATAAACAACACACCTTGGTCTCCATACGGTTGATGACTGCCTTTGTTGTGCTATATAGGGTTTGTATCACATTTACTTCAGAATTTGGATGAGTTGCTGAAGTTCTGTCAGCCCTAGACAACACAAGAATATGAAATCTTTAGCACAATATGTATATCCAATGCAAAACTTCCATCAAATAATGGAAACAGCCTTAATAATCAGTCATAGGAAATTAAATACCTCCCAAACACTTTAAAAAGGTAGTCTAAACAAAGTTCCACAGTTATGAAGGCCAAATTTTCACTATTGAAAATTTCTTGTGGACAATTCTGTGCAACCTGTAGAGAAGAATTGAAACTTGAACTTTATAAGTCTCAAAAACATTGAACGAAGCAGCAAAAGCTTGCTAGACTACAATGGGAACCTATTCTGCCGTAGGAATAGAGTGTATGAAGTGTTGAGAAAAAATAGAATGTGGGTTCACCATCCTTATATCCGTTTATCAAATGTCTACCTGTGATAAAATGGATATCGCAAGACTGTGCCAAGAATTATCCATGTAAGTGGAATATTGAAGAATCTGCATACATTAAACAGCATAAGATATGTAAGAATAGTTTTATTCATGCCCATTCCATATGATTTAAACTCAACCCTATAGGCACAAGAATTATTATGACTGCAAATAAGCAAGAATCTTAGGCAGTGGACTACCATAGACATCCCACATTGACTAGGAATAAATTTAGATTATAATATATAAGTAGAGTGCAATCCTCATCTTATAAGTTGGTTTTGTAAAATTGAGTTATACATAAACCCACTTATTAACACATACATATATTGAATAGTCCATATTGGTTATCACTTTTTTCTTCCATTAATTTTTCAAACATTCTACTCTGAACCCGTAAAGACAAAAAAAAAAAGTATCTAAATTGTCCAGGACTGTCAGAAGATTTATAAAAGTCACAGGTTCTCCAAATTCAATGTAAACAGCGAGTCTCTAAATCACAAGTTGTAGCTCTAAAATAGAGGACATTAATATTTCACAAGGACTAATTTATTATGAATATCCATGTCAATTATATTTGGAAATTCTGTGTCAAGAACCATCTCTCCTGAAACTTAGATGTAGGAACGAGAATGATTTTACACACAAGATAAAACACCCACCTGCAACAGTTCTTTGCAAATATCCACGGTAAGTAACCCGGCTCCGAAAAATCTTTCAGTCAGAAGAAATTGAAACATAGGAAGTACAATTTCATATAATTTCAAGCCTGAGGATTTCACATCATTACTTGACAAGTTACCACTGTGCTTAGCACTGAGAAAAGTGTGCTGTAAAATTGGTTGGCAAAGGATGGGATGTTGTGACTGAAACAAGCCAAGAAGAGAAAAGCCCCACATGAACTTAAAATCTTCACACTTCAATTGAACCATGCTATATGGATGTGCAGTGGCACTATGTTTTATGGCGCTTTCAACTGAGGCTTCGTTTCCTTCAGAATCCACAGGAACTGCATCAAGTGCAAGTGCTTGCAAAATTACAGGCCAAGATTCATCTAAGCATGGACGCAACTTTGAAGATACAATAGGTGATTGCAGTCCATCAAGGAACAGATTCCACTGCAAAAAAGGAGCAACAAGAATGAGAAGGCAACCATAAAGATAATCACAGTTTCATGTTAATCCAGGTTTCATCTCCCAATAAAATTATGCACTCATTTATATTTGATAAGTTCAAATTCTGGCACACCTTCCTCTTTGGGCTTAGGCATAAGCATATATAACTATAATCTTTCAATGTATGGATCCAGTACTTTCCCAGAATACTTGAGCTTTTTTGGAACAATGGTAATAGTGCCAGGTACTTATCCGGAACTCCATCCTGCTCCTTCCTCATGGATGCATATATATAACACTTAAGAGAAGCATGAGCCGCCAGAAGTCTTATTTTGATCTAAAATATAGAGTACAAGTAAGACAAGGTCTAGACAATAAATATCTCAAAAATGGTCAAATACATAATAACAATATAGTCACATGCCTTGCTTGTGACCCATTCTGCAAACGAAGGATAGTAAATGTCCTCAAAGTCATTCAATGGTCGAGAAATTAACGAGAATATGCGCTTGACCACCACTTGATCTCCACTGATGATTCCACTTGTTAGTATCTGAAATTTTCAGATACTACTGAGCTATATTTAATTGCAAACTTGAGGAACTTCGCAAATATATTTGCAACTTCCAAATAATAATTTATGAAATGTTCAAGGGAAGCCCACAATTGGCTTTACAGAAGCGATTTTGGGGGATTTCTAAAAGTAAAGAAATCAATTTCAAAGATAGGAAAGGAAATGTGGAGAAGGATTAGATCTGCTACCTTAGTAGCCAAGTGCAAGCCTGCCTCTAATAAGCTAGGACTAGAAGATGTGTCCAAGGTAGTACGAACTGCAGATACTAGCTGGGCCTATATTTAGTACAGTTTAAGTTATTCCAAATAAATCACAAAAGTCATAATCTACTAAAACCATAAAAACAAGACATTACATGGGACTATATAACAAAAGCAGTACGTGAATTAATTAAATGATCCTTAAAGAAACAAAAAAACTGTATCCTTAGTTGACTAAATAATGGAAATCTTGCCAGGGAAAATAAATTTGGCACATCTTGTTAAATACCTGATACTGTTCCAGTAGAAGATGCCCAGGAAGCTCCGGGTCAGCTGATTTTTCAAACTGTTAATCAAAATTCACATACAAAAACAAATTAATAAAACTTGACAAAACTTGACCAGTAGAGAGATAACAAGATTAGGATACACCATGCAGTACATACACAACATTAAATTAAGCAGAAAATAAACACTAATTAGTATATTCCAACATGAACTCCAGATATAGATATATAATTAGTAAAAGTGATCAAGTTCTTCAACAATTAAAATTAAGCAGTGTCTCTATATAGAACAGAGCAAGTTTTAGTTGTCATATCATAGTAACAGCTGGCAAGCCTAACTAACTAAACAGCCAAAGGCTTATCCACTCACAAACTAACAAAAAGCAAAGAAACACATTAGCTATCCGAGTAATACAATACAATACTCAAATGTCTTTAAGTATTAGAGTGTATCTCAGCTTTCTATTAGCTTTTTTTTGCAGTATATCTCAGCTGTTAGTGCTCCAGCTATGCAAGTTAGTTATAAACTGGTGTATGTTTCATATAGTTAATTTCTCATAACCGTGAACTACTTTTTACATTCAACTAGTCTGTAATCAGATTGTCTTGTGTACAAAAAACTAATGTAATTCTGAAGTTTTTCTTATTTTTTGGTAGAGATCCTACATCATTTAGAGATATGATCAAATTATAGTAAATTAGTGGATGAAAGCTTCACCTTGCAAAGTCTATTTTGTTGAGTTAGTCTTAAATTGTGAATGTATTGTGTCAACCACAATCGAGTTGCTATCAAACCACACACAAATAATTACTCACAAGCTTGATATGTTCAGTCCCGATGTGAGGGGGTGTGATAAAACTGGTATCCAAGACTTACACTGAATATACTTCTTTATTGAACAAAGACTGTTTCCATGCCAATGTGACAGGGAAATAAGCCCAGAATACAATTGTAGATTTACAACAATCACCAAGATGGAATTCTGAGAGACTTCTCTCTCAACCCTTTCCAACAAACCAAACCCAACCAACGAAAAACCTACCTTCCTACCAAGCCCCAACAGACTTATATATGTCTGTTACAGTTATCACCAATAACTGTTTTAATTGTCTGTTTCTCTCCTTTTATATACAATACCAAATCTATCAGGGTGCATTAGAGATATGTCATACACTAGGGATATATATATATATATATAAGTGGGTGTAAACCAGTTTTATGAAGCTAAGTTAGGTTAAAAATCCACTTTCTAATATTTTTTATCTCTTCCTTTCACTTTTAGAGAGAAGAAACAAAAATTCCAAACAAAATTGAAGATATCAACAAAGGTTCTCACAATTTGAATCTCAACTCAATAACCATGATCAAAGGCAAATAAGATTACATAGAAAGGATAGAATAAATATTCAATATCATAAGGCTCTTAAACGGCTTTGCACATTCGTTACATAGGCCGTTTAAAAATATCATGAGCTGAACACCAAAGATGTGCCCAAAACTGATATAAGTGGAAAGGAATTATGAAGATACAGGCATTTCACTCAAACCAAAAAGTCAAATATAACAGAGTATCAAAGTTGTCACGCCACCCCAAAGCCTCTCCCTTAGTTCTATCACAAACATGTAACTAATAAAAAGAGCCTCTCACAGAAAATAAAAGATAGAAGAGAAAAAAATGTTAATTAGCTCAAAGAAAAACTTTATACACCATAATTCCTTTTTCCATTGTTATCAAAAAAGGATGCTGAGAGAGAAAAGGCATTCAAGTTGCAAAGCCAAGATATTTCACAGGGAACATATTACCTTGTCAACAATAGTGCCAAGAAGACTGACGCCTACAGGCTGCATGTTCTCAAATTGAATTGTGCTAATCTGTTATTGGGGGAAATGAGACAGGAGGGTGTGATTAATTTTGAATATTTCTTGAATATCCAATAAAAGTGCAAAAGGTAGATCGTGCATGGGTAAGCTGTACCTGATAAGCAAGTGATATTAACTCTTGCAAGTGGAGAACCAACCAATCACTAGTAGGTTTCCCACTTGCATGTTCTTTCCTTGCCAAGGTTAGATCAAAATGTGCAGGATATCTTCCAACAGCATCTGGTAGATGGCTTAAGCATCTGAAACAACATTAATTATTCAAACAATAAAACAATATTAACGAAAGGCGATACATAATTTCAAAGCTAACTTTCCATAAAAGGATGAGGATATTTTTAGCATTAGACACATTAACATCAAATGAGATAATCCTTTCCTTAATTATCTCTAGTGGTAAACAAAGAGGGTGATTATACTATAAAATTGGGTAAATTTATCATTGACAGATATATGAAAGTTCTAAAAATTTAAATTAGAAGTTGAGAAGTACATACTCTGCAGCAAAAAGTCTGGTCTTATATCTGAGGTACTTCTCCCTATTAGTAGCACCAGTGGATGCTTGAAACTTGTCACTCTGTATGTTGTTGGATCCAGCAACCATATTTTCATCATCTCCAACGTTCAATCCTGAATCACCGTCTAGGTTATCATTTGCCCCAACATTGTTATTTTCTGTGTTCCTCAATGATGTTGCAAGGACCTGTAATAATCCCATCATACCATAGTGAAGAGTATTGAGAAGTGTCAGAAAATATCTTTTGACCCAAAAACCAAGGTTATTGATTGGAGTTTGACTATTGACAGCATTTACTTTGAATATTCCTCTAGCACATCTATTATAAATTGGGGGTAGACCGGAGGCAATTTAATAACATCTAACTTTTCAAAAAGTTGTCAAAGCAGTATGATCCATCGAAACCTGAACCAATGATCTTGTTTTCTATCTATTCTGCTCACTTAATAGTTTAGGTAGAAAAAGTAGTTTACTGTCATTTGAGCTTGCCTTGCAATTTGGTAGTAATATCTACACTTGAAAGGATTAATTTGAAAGAAAGAAGATTCTTATTTTTGTTAATTGATTTGAAACTGTACATCAACTCTATAGAGAACTCAAACCCTAAAGTAATAATTACAAGAGATCTCTAGAATCTTCTAACAACTTCTAGTAATAGATTTAACATCTTACCAACAACTCTTAGTATTGCATTTAATATCCGACAAACAACATCTACAATTCAACCATGTGTCACTATGTTACAAGTTACACTTATACCACTCTATCATTATAGATAAGACAATTGCAACGGGTTGAATCACTTGAGGTCACAAGCATTTTTCTCACAATAAGGATCTCCCTTAACCCTTCATCATTTTCAATCCTTGTTTTACAAGACAAATCCCTGCACTTGTTACATATCTTTGTGCAAAACAATTACTTAGATATCCTCCTCCCCCCCGTCCCACATAGAGGAAAAAAAATCCTTATAGGGCTCAGTCAAAAACAAAACTTAACATATCCCATGTGCATTAATTTTTAATTTCTGGACACTGCAATTGGTGAGACATAAGCTTACCACTTTGCGACATACTGATATCCAATGTGAAGGACATGAAGGACAAGCAGCACAGAGTAATCGCATAATTGTTGTCCGCACCAAGTTTCCAATTCTGCACAAATGAAAGCAGTCTCAGCCAAATACCAATAGCTATAAATTACTATTGCCAATTTGTTAATAACAGATAAATAAACTGTGGTTGACCATGGAAAATGCAATCATCCCCCTTTTTCCCTCTTAAAAGGAATTCATTAAACCACCCCCTCTTCCCACCCTTCTCCCTCAAGAAAATAAAACAACAAAATTGTAAAACCAGAGGAAGAGCCAACGAATAATCTTATGAGAAAATGATGTTCAATACAAAAATAATATCCTTTGAAGATTGAAACATTTAAAACAAAACAAAGAAACCAAATACTAGCTTTTGTACTCCTTATGACATCTCTTTGCTGCTTGAATATAAATTCTTACTTTTTCTATAAAAAAAATAAAAAATTCTAGGTAGGTTTACATCTAACTCTACCAACTTGTAAGATGCAGATTGCACCCTACTTACATATTATACCTCAGCATTATTCCTAATCAATATGGAATCTTTAACACACTTCCTTAGTCCCAGGAATTAAAATTTTGAGCATGGGATTAGATATTTGTGAGTAATCTAATATGAGCCCAATAATGATGACATAATGGTCCTAAAAACCTTGACTAGGAAAAGCCTTGAATGGCCCTAATACCATTTAAGTGGGTTTATGCCTAACTCATCCTCATAAAAACCAACTTGTAAGGTTAGTATTGCACCCCACTTAAATATTATAATTCGACTTTATTCCAAATCGATTTGGGATCTCTAAACAGTTTCACTCTAAAAGGCATCATTATAAAGCTTTGAAATCCCAACTAGATTGGCTCCCCAAAGCTTCAACAATCATGTGCTTCTAGAGGAACACGTATTAAAAGAAAATGAAAAACAATCCCTTATTCCTAGTCAATATGAAATATCTAACACACTCCCTCAGACCCGGGAATTAAAATCTTGAGCACGGGATTAGATATTTGTGAGTAATCTAATAGGAGCCTGATAATGATGACATAATGGTTCTAAAAACCTTGAATAGGAAAAGCCTTGAATGGCCCTAATACCATTTAAGTGGATTTATGCCTAACTCATCCTCATAAAAACCAACTTGTAAGGTTAGTATTGCACCCTACTTAAATATTATAATTCGGCTTTATTCCGAATCAATTTGGGATCTCTAACAAGTTTCACTCTAAAATGAATCATTATAAAGTTTTGAAATCCCAACTAGATTGGCTCCCCAAAGCTTCAACAATCATGTGCTTCTAGAGGAACACATATTAAAAGAAAATGAAAAACAATCCCTTATTCCTAGTCAATATGAAATATCTAACACACTCCCTCAAACCCAAGAATTAAAATCTTGAGCATGGGATCAGATAGTTGTGAGTAATCTAATAGGAGCCCGATAATGATGACATAATGGTCCTAAAAACCTTGACTAGGAAAAGCCTTGAATGGCCCTAATACCATTTAAGTGGGTTTATGCCTAACTCATCCTCATAAAAACCAACTTGTAAGATTAGTATTGCACCCCACTTAAATATTATAATTCGGCTTTATTCCGAATTGATTTGGGATCTCTAACAAGTTTCACTCTAAAAGGCATCATTATAAAGCTTTGAAATCCCAACTAGATTGGCTCCCCAAAGCTTCAACAATCATGTTCTTCTAGAGGAACACGTATTAAAAGAAAATGAAAAGATACGCCATGGGGGGCAACAACAAACCCATGTAGCAAATAGGAAAACCTATATTCCGGTAGCTTGTATTAGTTCATAAAGAAGCCCTGAGTGATACAAGTGAGCCACCTACCATACCACACTCTAATCAACCTTATTTAAAAGAGAAACAATTACATTCTCATCATCTCTACTTGTAACAACCAAACACTAAAAAATAAGGAAATAAAAGTATGTTAAAATAAATAGGAAGATTCTAAATACAATGGACAGAATGACGACATTTTTATCCTTATAATCGTTACAACAGAAATGAATAGGCAATTATGTAAAATATTTCAAGAAACTAATAATAAAAAAGGAGTTTGATTTTGATCTTAACCAAAGAACTAATCAACAGGAGAGGCTAAGAAATTTTGTTTATCTATGTTCATACTCCGAATCAGTTTCCTCATCAAGCATAAAGAACAGGTTATCTTCAATCTGCTCAACAATAATGGAAGCCTGCAAATAGTAAAATCAGGTCTTAGCACAACAATCTGACATGCTAGCTTTTCTATATTGAAAACATATAAAGATGGGAAACCAACTGGATCTTTCTCAATTAGATGCCTTAGAGTAGACACAGCAAGAAGCCGCAAAGTTGGCTGCATTTAGAAAAGGAAAAAAGAAAGTCTAAGCAGAAAAGAAGAGCTAAAAACACATTATTTCCTATAATGAAAAATACATCAGAGGTAAACCTGTCTTGATGACAAAGTAGACAGAAGAGTCTGCACATGGGAGTGTACAGAAACAGCTTGAGGTGCAAAAAGAACAAGCTGTTGTGTGAAGCGAGCACTCCTGCAACAAAACAAGAAAACTTTTATAACTATCAATAAAACAATTTTGAAAAATACTTTCCCCGAAGCCAGAAACAAGATGACAACAAGAAAATATTAATTATATTATAAAAGATGGAATGAAGAAACATACTCAAGCATAGTTGAAGTTTCTTGCCAGCTGCTAATCTCGGCAATGGCAGACTGAAAGGGAAAAAAATACTCTATGAAGTATAAAAAAATGCAGAAGACTCTAGATTATTTTAACAATCTAACTCCCACTTCAATGCTGTTAAAGATATTTCTCTTTTCTGTTTGTTGCCACAAGTAACTGTTTTTTCTATTCTCAGTTAAAATTAACTGTTAGTAATTCTGTGATCTATATATAGGTCTTGGGTAACAAAGAATTATGAACTTTTCTGTACGTACATACTCATTGACAGTATAAATTTATTTTCTTTCAACAAGTGCATAAGGTTGTAGGGTAAGACTGCAGCTCTGGTATCTTTAAGCAGGCTTCCTGAACACAGCAGCTGATGGCTTTAAGGAAGCTTTCCAAATAGATATGCCGAGGAATTTGTAGCTACTTCATTGAATTTTGTTTTTCAATATTTATCATGTCCATTGGTGTTTCCTTATTCATTAAAGAGGATTGTTTATCCAAGAAATTCTTTTTGAATTATAATTATTTTCTCTTTCCTCTCGATAAGTTTATGTTTTTATTGATAATTAAATAATACTAGAAAAATTCACCTTGGAGCGGGAGAAAAAAATGCTTCCTGGGACAAGCTCGGGGCCAAGAACAGTAACTATAGCATTTATAAGACGGCCAACTCCCTGCTGAATGTCTACTAACCCATTATCATCAGATAAAAGAATGTCCATAGCAAGAGAAAGTGTCGCCTGTGAATAAACATAGAATAACAACACGATGTCTAATAAGAAAGATTATTTTACACAATAAAGTAAGGTGAATCTATCTGATTAACCGATAAAAGTGGCTAATAGTTTTCTCAACGTTTGGAAATCGAACAGCAAGCAGAATGGAAAATAATTATTGCTCCATGGGCTGGATACATTATGAATTTATGATGGAATGGAAATTTATATTGGTTTAATCACACCTCTCCCTTGAGGAATATAATATTAGGGTTTTGGATGTAATGGGGTACAGTCCATCCAATTCTAGTTCAAAAAATTCAAACGACGGAACATATCAAATCTCCATTCCATCATGCTCTATTCCTTCACTCTCACCATATTCAAATTCATTTTTCTCTTCATCTTTTTTATGCAAAAATATAGGCAAGGCAGATGGCAACTGAGAGAGGAATAAGCAACGTTTTCTCAACGATGTAAATATTCATTTGTTGAAACAGCTTTCTCTGGAGCATGGATATTAAATTCAAATTATAAAAACACTGGATGGCTCAGATGAATCAATCAGTTACATTCATAGAACTCCGTCAATTTGGTCCTTGACAAATATATCATCACATTAAAACAAGAGCAAAGCTGTTTGTGCTGCAATTACTCTGTCAGATCATTAATTCTATTTGAGACAAAATATCAAAACTATATTAATAAATTACCAATCTTAAGATGCTTACGTTCAAACTATGAATACCTGGACATGAGAGACAAAGGACAACCCAGCAGCTTCAATAGTTAAAAGAAGACCATGCATAGACCAAATCTGCAGATTAGCTACCGAACTTTTAGCCAGTGAGGATATAGAGCTCACTGTTACAGGCACTAGAGTTGACAAAGCAATCCCTCCTGCACTGCAGTCAAGGTGTGTAAGAAAAGAACTGTCAAAACTAATATAGAGAGAAGATGACTTTGTACACTTGGTAAAGAGTGACAGAATTATAAAAAAAAATAAAAAAATAAAAAGTGGACCCTATAGCAATAGGGAAAAGGAAGTAAACCTTTAATTGCTCACATAAGTTTAAAATAGTTAATAGATCTGCTCAGCCAAATATCTAAGCTGAGATCTTAAACGCACAAGAAAAAAGCAACAGAAACATCATGTAAACCTTCTACCAGAACCAATGTGGTTTTGCATAAACTAATTCACAAAGTGGAAAGTATTTTTTAGAAAGAAACTACTGTAAAAGTGTAAACTTTATCCTTTCTGCTATTTCTGTCAATATTAACCACCCTTTTCCTTTTATTACATCTCAATTGCAAATCAACTTACAATGTGTTATTACTTAATTCTTCTATCCACAATTTTTGCTTGTGTTCAAGATTTTTCTTTCTCGTAACCTAAATGATAAGTAAATTTCTGAATTTGAGTCCTGCTTGGGTATCCTGAACTTTACTCCATTCTCCTCTAACCAGGACAAAATGTTTTGGTCCCGTAATTCAAGGGCCTTCTTGCAAAATCTATTTTCCAATTCCACACTCATGCTTTAAATAAGGCTACCTTTTCTCTTGATAGAATCTTTGGAAATCCAAAGCTCCTTCAAAGGTCATTTCTTCAGAAGGTGCTTAATAAAATAATGCAACTGACAGTAGGCTTGTAAATCCAACAATAAGCGAAACCTCACTTGGATAGCCTTTAATATCATCTTAAAAAAGGAACTTGTAATCTAACTTAACCTTACAAAACCTAGTAAAGGAATATTTTCATCCACTTATATAGTATAATTTGACCATATATCTAGTCAATGTGGGATCCTAAACACAACCCCTCACATCAAGGATTGGACATTTGGAGCATGAAACTAAATATTTGTAGATGGTTGATAACTACAAACTTTGCAGGGACAAACTTTGGTATCAGCTTAAGAAATGAACTTCAACTCTAACTCAGACTTTACAAAATTGGCTAGTAAGGGAAGGTTTCCACCCATTTATATAGTAAATTTTGACCATATCTCTGGTTAATGTGGGATCTTCAACACAACCTCTCACTCCAAAGATTGGACACTTTAAGCATAAACCTAGATATTTGTGGATGATTTGATGGTCGGGAAGCGTGATAGGCCTAACAAATCTTGTTGGGACACACTCTAATTTCATCTTAAAAAGTGGATTTATACTTTCTTCAAACTCACAAAATTGGGTTTCCATGAGAAGTTTGTACCCACCTATATACTATAAATTGATCATATCTTTAGATGATATGAGATTTCCAAAAAGAATAATATATTTAATAGAGATAAGGGAACAAGTCCCATACAACTAGGGAAGAGTGATGGTAGAAAATATTTTGAAAAAGGATAAGAACAAAATAATTGAGTGTTAGAAGTGGGTTTTAGGCCTAACTCAACCCCACAAAACCGGCTTGTAAGGTGAGGTCTGCACCCCACTTATATATTATAAATTGGCCTTATCTCTAGTCGATGTGGGACTTCCAACACACCCCCCTCACGTCGAGGTATATACATCTCGAGCGTGAGACTAGATATTAATGGGTGGTCCGATAATAAGTGGTCCGATAATGACCCAATAGCAGGTGGAACAATATGCCCAACAAATACCGCTAGGATAGGCTCTAACCATAGCTCTGATACCATGTTAGAAGTGGGTTTTAGGCCTAACTCAACCCCACAAAACCGGCTTGTAAGGTGAGGTCTGCACTCCACTTATATATTATAAATTGGCCTTATCTCTAGTCGATGTGGGACTTCCAACATTGAGATTGTCATTCATAAGTCAAGTTGACTATCTATCATTAGCCCATGCTTTTCTTGCCTCCAAAATTCTTTAGATTCTAAAGTCTCTTCCTCCTCTCCTCCACTTTCATCTATCATGATTTTGGTATGATCTTCACTCTACTGCCTCATTAAAGATTTTATCCAAACACATCACCACTATCCACTTAAATAATCAATTGACAAATGTTCTCACAAAGTCATCGAGAGGTTCTTGAGTTTGTTACATATGCAACAAGCTTAGGACATATTATTTACATCCTCTAGCGTGAGGGCAAATGTTAGAAACAATGTAATTATGGACTATACAATAGCTTTATATTCTTGTAACCATTGTAATTATGGACTATACAATAGCTTTATATTCTTGTATGGACTATACAATAGCTTTATATTCTCGTAACCATTGTAATTATGGATTATACAATAGCTTTATATTCTTGTAACTGTAAACTTACCCTGGTGTTTGTGACTTCTAATGTGTGCACCACATAGCAATTCAAACAAATAGAACACATCTCATGACTCTTGTACTCTCTTTCTATAAAAGTTTTATTGTAATTTTCTTTCATTTTTGTTCTAGTGGAAGACTTATTATCCTCCTCTCTTAATACCCAACTTTCATTTCTTACCAATCTTTTATCATAAAAAACCTATTAATCACCCTTTATTTTAGCCACCACACTTTAAAAGGCCCAGCACAATACCTTTATGCTCTCAAAACTAATATAGTCAAATATTGATTCTCTATACTTTCAACACTTATGGAACAATTGAAAGAATAAGATTGGAAAGCAATGGACAGAAATAAATTTAAAAACTAGACCTTGTGTGATTTGTTATGTATGTCTTATACATTAGGCATATTTTATTTTTATTAAACTTTGTACTGGTAGTGCCACTCTATTACTGTTCTGTACCCCTTTTATTTTCAGTTATTTGGTTTTGCTGGTTTGTAAAGATCAGTAACTGTTTTGTAACTGTCAGTAACTGTTTTTCACTCCGTTCTTTTTCTACCTATTTGTTCTAGTGTGGAAAGAACATAAGAGTGTAATTTTTCAAGTGCCAATATACAGGACTTAATTTTCAATACATTACAACTGTCAAAAGCCTAAACATTTGTGTATTACAGATTCATTCTTTCTTCCAGTTCTAACATGGTATCAGGAAGGAGGAGAATTTTAAAAAGCATGTAAAACCAATTAATTCTTTTATCCACTCAATTTGGGTAGAAACAGGGTGAAAGCTTGTTCTTGTGTATTAAAAAAAATACCAAAGTAACATTATTTTTCACATTTCAATTTCTTTTGTAAGGGATATTTATGTCCTTTTTATATACATGCTTTTTCTTACTTCTATTGTCTATAGTATCAAACAACAGAAAAGAAAATCATTACCTTTCCTTTCATTTTCGTTCCTACCAAACAACCTACTATCATCCCATTTTCTACTCATTTTCCTTTCTTTCCTCTCACTTTCTTTTTGAAACCAAACTAATCACAAAGAAGGGTTTGTGCTAAAGTATAGATAAACACAGATCAAAACAAATAAAAACAGTTGAAAATATGAAAACATTAGTGATGATTGATCTGTGTAGGGTTTTCTTTCTTATAGAGGAGAATTACATCACGTAAAAGTAGGAAACTAAATCCTAAAGAGGAAAGAAAATATTACAATGATGAATTACCTAAAATTAAGCTAAACAAAAAAGGGGGTTAATCATACAAAAAATAGTATAATTACTAGCTATGTAGGGAAACAAATTAACTACACAATCAAACTAATTCACAGAAATATTTAAGAAGATCAAATACAGATTTATCCCTCTTTTGACACCCTGTCTACATAAAACTCATCAGTGTTTCAGAATGAAAGGATGGTATCTTGAGAGAATTGAAAAAACTGATAAAATAAACATCAAAACTATTAAGCATTCATTGGTGTTGTAATAAATGACCTGCGATGGATGCAGCCAAGTGCCAAAGCAATTGATCCGGCATAGTTGGGATCAGTTGCTCCATTTAGCTCACCTAGTAGTGATCTTGTCTGCTTGCCAACATCATTGATGAACAGAACAATCAGAGAAGAAAACATTAATTAGTGCAGACAAAATTTTGAAGCTAATAAAGAAGATGTTTCTTATAATAAAATCAGTCACAACAGAACAGAAAACAATAGCATGTATATTGAAAAGCAGAAAGGAACTTGCCATTCTCGCAGTGAAGATATCATTTCCAAATCGAGCTAAATATCCAAGACTTTCAGATGATGCTCTGCGTTGTGATGCACAAATGTCTCCCTCCGCCAAAATACCCTTTCATTTAAATTCAACAAACACCATACCATAATATTTAACAAAAGAAAAGAAAGAGGGTGATAACACAATGACAACAATGGTGTAAACAAATAACTGACGAGTAATTATAAATCATCACAACATCTTCCCATTCAGTTTCTAACTTAATAAAGGAAAAACGTGATGAATGCTCTTTATTTTTCAAGATACTAAATGTATCTACTTTTAGTAAGTGGATTAATAGATTTCCTACCAGAAAAATAGATTGTGCCAAACCCAAAATATCTTGTCCTAATGTTTGCAGTCGAAACGAGAGCAAAGCCTGGAAAAGAGAAAAGAAGTATACCAGGTGAGAGCCGCAAAAAATACTTTGATAATACCAATAGAAGGATGTAGAGAACCTTAAAGCCGGCTAGTAACCCCACACAAATATTGGTAAGACTAGCTTTGCGCCAATGTTGCTTTTTCCCAGTTTTCAAACACTGCTCAATAATGCCCAGAAGAGAGAGCATGCCAGCACTATCCTGAGATATACAACACAAACTGAAGTCCACAATAATAACAACCACTCTCTGAACTCTGCAATATGCCAAGGCTGTTGATGGACTACCTGAGACGCAAATATGGTCCCAAAAAACAGAAGCATCTGGTTCACCAAAGTCTTGCTTATGGTCTCCGGCTTCAAGTTAAAATTAAGGTAAGGTGTTACTGAAGTAGAAATGCATCCAATAATAATAGGACAGCATGGAAAGAACGTATCAATGAGTTGGATGAACAAATAAAAATTTATTTAAAAAGAAAGAGAAATTCTAACACAAAATAGTATAATAACCAACAACAACAAATCCTTTCCCACTCTAGGCAGAGTCAGGTGTCAGCCACAAGGATCAAATGACACTGTTATGATAAATCAAATGCTAAAAGATTCCACCAAAGGCATTTTGATCAAGACTTCCTAAAATGTTTTCTTCCAAGGGATTCCACCATTTCTCCACCTCTATTTATCACGCTATTCCCAATCCACTCAACTATTTTGACTAGTCACTGACAACTGACTGATTCTATAAATATTTCAGTGTAACCCTAGATCACCAAGAAATAAAATCATATTACTCTCTTAATTTTAAGACCCCGTTCAATTTCATTAAATTAATAAAAATCCGTATTTTGGCTCATATAAATATTTGTGCAAAAACTTTAGTAAAACTAGTTCTTTACAACAAACATATGCAAAAAATAAATTTCAAGTTTCCAGCTCTTACTTAATAACGTTTCTGCTAATTCAGAACCTTCCATGAGCATGTCACAAAAAGAAATTAAGTTCAAATAATTACTTGATCACATATTATGGTGAAAAGGCCACATGTAACAGTCACAAATTTAATTGGAACATTAAAATCGAAATAGAGCTTTATAAAACCAAAAAGAAAATACATGAAAGAAAAAACACTGGAGAATTAAATTTTAGGAGTCCAAGGAAAAATATTTCTAATCTTAAAAAAGTTAGAGACAAACATTCAGTTAATTTATTCTTAATGGTATATTACTAACTAAATAAGCAGCTGATTGCTAATTGTATTCTTTAAAAATTTAATACCTGAGGAAAGCTAGAAATTTCATCCTCCCATACACAGGACATAAGGCCATCTTTCCCTCCTTGGAAAGCTCGAAGCTCATCTTCAAACCAATCCCTTTATTCACAGAAAAACGAGTTAGAAACTTAGAAAGAAAAAAACAAAAAAAAAAGTTATGTGAATAATTTCCTCAACAAACTATCTCGAGTAGAGATTGGCAGTTGTGCAAAATGTATGGTACTGGCTTTCTGACTACATTAGGTGGACGCCAATAGCTTCACAAATCACAACTACATTAGGTGGACACTACTGACTTTCGTTCCTTTCTATATCAAATGTATGGTACTGGGCAACTGAAATCAAAATTTATCAAGTCTAAATTTGCAATTTGCACAAATCAGTGGAAAAGATCCTAATGCAGAAAATCAAGCCAAACACCTTAAAATGCCACTAATAGTGACTGGATGAAGAATATAAAAATGTATACAGGATGCAGCAAAAGAACTTGACATGATTTAGTTTAGCCTGAACAGCTCCAAATACTCCAAGAGTATCTTGGTGGAACCTAACACAACATAGTATATGCCTCTTGCAATTAAAAGGGGGACTTTTGAACTTTGCAACAACATAGGAGACATTTGTATAATTGTATAATTTCATTTAACAAGAATGGTTCATTGCAATTTACTCTATTGAGTAAACAGAAAAAAGAAGCTTAATTGCATTACAGTCAGATATTAACCTTCCAGGAATCCATGGACCCAACCATGCATCTCTCTTGTCTAAGAGCAACCTCAAGCACGAACTTTCTTCATATTCTGAAGCATGTCTTATTCAAACAAGAAACAACAAAACTCAGAACAGTCAATAAATAGCTAACAGTTAATTGTTACAAACATGAAGTAAATGCCAAAAAAGTAAAAATCATTAAACAGTTTTAGAATTAGTGGTTAGGTTTTATTGTATAAGTGATGCAACTATGCCTAATTTGGTAAATATGCTCAAAGCATAACTCTTGCAGTTTTTCTTGAAAGCAAAGAAGGTATGCAAAAGCACCACAATATTACTAGCAATAACTTGCATCATTTTTAGTAATGCTTTTATAGCACAATAATCGATCTGGATAATAATAATCATTGGCTTTTAATTGGTGTAAGCATGCAGTAGGTTTCAAAAATAATTCACTTGTTGCTTGACATTTTTATCATTGTTAAGGAACACTCGCTACTTCAAATTTATTGTAATGTCTTCAATTGTATAAGAAATAACTTTTTATCACTTAAGAAAGAAACACAGAGATAGGGATGCTAAACAAGACATCAATGGTATAGAACCAAGATAATGGAGTCCTCTAGATTCGTGCCCTTCACCAATCAATCGACTGGTACCACACTCTTGTGTGACAAAAAAAATGGCATCAAAGGTAATGGAACAATTCAAGGATTTGATTAATTGACTAGGAGAAATTCGATTGAAAGGACAATTAGGGACAAGAAGTACATGATTTAGGTTTAAGGAGGGAGAAAGCGAGATTTGACCAACTTCCTCAGAACTAACTTTGGATCCGTTGGCTAAAGTAATAACATTAGGAATTTTAGGATAAGAAATAAAAGAGAATAATGAAGCATTACCATAAATATGTAATCAGAAACACCAAAATCAATTATCCATGAACTTTGACACTCCAAGGCTTGAGAAATGCAAGCTTTTGATAAAATGGATCGGATGAAAGATTGTGCTTGGCTCTCAGATTTTAACTTGAGATATTCATGATATTCTTCATTAGAGAACTTTGGCTCCAAAACTTCAAACTTGGAAATGTTGGCAGCCTTGTTAGGAAAGGCATGTAAAGAGTAACAATTTTCTTAGGCCGTGATCCACTCCTTTACAATATGGGCATTGGGGATGCCCTCTGCTGCAAGGATACCAACCTCTCTAGTGCCATGACCTCCTTTTTCGCAAGTAGGCATGCTGAGCAAAGATAGGGAGACAATCCAAAAATGAAACAAGGAAACCTAGGATTTCAAGTGAGAGAAATTGTGATCAACACTAGAAGACACACCAAATGCTCTTGAAACGAAGTACAAAGGGTGGAACCAGGCTAAGACATTTCCGACAAGTCAGACCATGGTGGTCCAAGAAGATTCCGACCACCAGAAGATGACACGAGACACATATTCCTTGTGCAATGTGGCATTTGGACCATACTTGATGGCTGGTAAATTAGAGCATAGGTGTGCACTTACCGGGGTTGGGTCACACTCCTCGAGGCACATTGGACCAAGGCGTTGAAGGACAAAAAATTGACAATAGATGACAACGGACGGTGACGGATAACAACGAACAACACGGACAATGACAAATGGACAATTTTTTTCCCAAACAAAGACAAGATGACACCAACAGAGGGATCAACCCTAATACCAACTTGAGAAAGATACAAAGAATACTAGAATGAATTTAAGAATGCATTACCCTCTCTTAGCATTTCATATTTATAATAGCATGGGATACTTCAGTTACAATGTATGAGAGAAAAGAAGAGAATTCAAAAAGATACATGTAGGAACTAGGTCTAGCACAAAACACAAAGCACCTTAATACTATTGAAGACTATTTATTCTAACATTATCAACCCAAAACATAGACAGAAAATTCTGGAAAATAATATCAATTAGAAAAACTAGAAAGAAGAGATAAACACTATAATGGCATTTCACATATTTTTCACAGTACCAAACATGACATAACTTTCATTTTAAAGGAACGATTACTACACATAATAGATAAAATCAAACATTCATTTTAATGAATTAACAAATAACAACTATTGAGAAAATCTCATGTCCAACATTGATTACTGATAAGGCCAAATTAAAGTATATATGAAATAAAGACAGCATACACTACCTGAACGGATATGTACATAGTTGGATTATCTGAGGATGGTCATTTTTAAATGAGACAGGATCAGGAAGAGATTGGTATGCTATTAAAGTTCTGATAACAAATACGTCCACTGCAGGTTTTGCATATGACACTTCCTTGGCTCTTAATGCTGATATCATCGACAATGCACTGCTTTCAACATAGATTAGGACTTGATACAAAATGTAAAATGAAATCACAGACTCAGCCACAAATGAAAAGGAGCAGGTATACAAGAAAGAAAGTTATACCTACTAAGGTATACAAGAACCGGTTGAAGTAGAACGCCACTGTTTATAGAATTAGAAGATATGAAGCATTTAATGAATGCAGTGAGCGCATGAATAGCTGCAGACCATACGCTACAAGATACAAGAGAAAATAATGAATAACAAATGCACCGCCAAACACAACTTACTATATCAACACAAAATATAAGTAAACGCCAAACACAGCTTACAATATCAACACAAAAAATAAGTAAAATGTCGAAAGTTGCATAAATTGTTTTAACTATAAGATTTTTGAAACTACACCAAATTTTATCATTGCTGTTAATGTTATTGACTACAAAAGTGTTCAAGGGTAGTGATTTGGAAAGCGATGAAGGAGGAACTCAGGCCACATGCTCCAAAGAAAGTTTTAAAATGATATGACATCAATAAGACTAATAAAATTTCATCCCACTGTATGTATGGGTCAAAAGAACAAAAGATCAACAGCATTACACTCCACCAAATGAAATTTCAGTAATACTATTAGTTAAATTCTTCTCTACCAACCATGATCAGACATTCAGAAGCTTCATTGGTCTCGTGTCACAAGAATAAAACTCCATAGGAGAGATTCTCCACCCTCCACAATACTTTCCTTTTTAACTTTCTAACAAATACATCTGTTCTCAATCTCATATTTTTCATCAGGTACATTCCTCCTTTGTTTTCCTTTTGTGTCCTATACTCTTGTCTACTCCTAAACCTGTTTAATCATATCCTCCCTACACATAATTTTTTGTCCTTGTTGGAGCTGGCCTACCAAGCATTCATTCCCATAGAGAATCAATAGTCTGACAGCTCTTCACACCACAATTTTCATTGATTTGATGCATGCTGTAGTTGTATTCATTGAAATTGTATTAACGTTTTTAGATAATTGCCAGCTAAGTAGAGTTAGTTACTTCTATATGTGCCATCTATTGCAAGTGTTTGGTAACTGCCTAACACTTCTGTACACTATAAATACGGATCTTTGTGTTTTAGAGAATCAAATAACAAACAAGAGGGATGAAAAATTCAATTAATAATAAAAGGTAAAGATAATCATATAAAAATTTGTTCACAGTAAACGGGATAATGTTAAGATGTACTTACTAAATCCTTGATGATAAATCAACAGTTTTCTTAATTTCATTTTCTGGACTCTCGGAAAACAGAGTAGCCCATAAGGCAAGAATATCAAAAACATCCTCTTCAAGCTCCTGCATGCAACCAAAAACTCCATGGCATCAGAATTTAGTTTAAATCAATTATGAGGCTTATCCTAGGTTCGTAACTTTCAGATTTCATCTTAAAAAAAGTCTTATGAAAACATGTAGAGTTTCGTGTTATAAATTTTCAAAAGGTTAGAAAGCTAAAGAAAATCTGAAAATGGACATGGGCTTCATAATGCTAATTATTCTGAAGGAAGTCACTTAGACGTGCTACCTTGAAGTCCTGATTATTCACCTTAATGTTCTTATAAAATACCACGCTTTATTTTCTATAATGATGATAACAAACATTTACACATGCTTTCCTTTATTTTACACAAAAAGACATAGCTTTAGAAAAAACCAAACTATCAATAACTCCAAACCTCCTTTGGTATAGAAGCCAATAATGAAGATAAAAGCAACCATCCAGCTTCTTTTTCAACTGTGGCTGCCACCAAGTTGCGACTTTGTTCTGTAAGCATTTTCTTTGAAACCCCAAACACTAATCCAGGAAGCCTGGTCATTGCACAATATTATTAATTAGTGCAGCAAATCAAGAAAGCGTTAAATTTAATAAATGATGATTCCTTGGTCATTGAATATGACAGTAATTCGGGCTCTAATTCAGGCCCAAATGAAGGAACCTACAGTAATAAAGAAACCTGTACTAATGGAATAAATGACCCAATGACGTCAACAAAGATTCGTAGGGTACCAAAATATTTAGCTGACTATAAGCTGTGAGAATTGGGATGTGGGTGAGGGAACATTTATGTATGAGGTGTTAGTATTTTAGTGGGTTTGTTATAAGTGTGTTATCAACTTTTTGTTATATAGTTGCTGGTAATGAATGAATGAGGTAAGAAAGAATATTTTCCTCATTTCTCCATCCCGTTACTATAGGAGAGTCCTTGACCTCGAATCAAGACAATTTTCCTTATCAGAATATTAGTGTTTTTGTATGAAACATGTCCTTTCATGTTTGGCAATCCATTAGAGTTTATTAGCTAGTTAGAAATGTTTATAGCAACCAGCTTATATCAAATTTAATTATATATATGAAATTATATATATATATATATATATATATATATATATATAATAAGGAAATTGTTTTATGACAATGAGTATGAAGGGGTAAATGTTGGTCATACATAATTAATTCAGATTAAAAAATATTTAAAATCACATAACAACTTATAAGAGGTTAAGTGAGTTTTTGAAAAAACTAGGAAAATTTTACGATCAACCCCAAATTAATCATCCCAATTGCATGTGTCAATCAATTTAGTCCTTTGAGAGTTTAAAATCCTTCCATTAGTCCATGAGATTTAAAAAAAAGAAAAAATCGTTAATCCCTGATTTACAAAACACAACTCACTTTAGTCCTTTTCTGTCCAAAACTACTGTGGAAAATAATCAAAAAAATAATTTCTACTTGTAAAGTATGGGTTTATCGAGTATTTTTAAATTCTTGGGAACTAAAATTCCCAACCATTCAATCTTGAGAACTAATGTGGAACTATACTCAACAATATTATATTTTAAGCTTGAACGATCTGGTCTAATGGTCAATATCTATCCCTCTCACTCAATACATCTTCTATGTATTGATATCTATAGTTGCTATACTTCCTAACAGATAACTAATCTAGCACTAACATACTGATTAACAGTTTTCATTAAGGGACCAGTTACAGTCTAATGAAATGCCAAAATGCACCAATGGCATACTACACAAACGGGTATTATCTATCTCCACAATGAAACTAAGAATAAAAATTAAATTTAGCGCTTACAAAGTGAGAAGCTTTAATATGTGTCAAAGAATAAAGCTAGAAGAGTTACCCAGTTAAAAAGAATTGGCAACCCCTGATGCCCTTTCATGGAAGACAACTAAACAAAAGAACTGACATTTATATCATGTAACATATAGCCATTATATAAAGTACAAGTCCGTGAATCATTTCTGATTCTTTTATGATACAATTTTGATTTCTTTCGAATCTTCAAATCATTTCACACTTCATCCAAATAAAGTAAGTGTTAATCAACTTCTATTTCATAAGACCTTTATATAAATTACAACCAAAGCAAAACTGAGCACCTCCAAATTCAAAGCTTAGGCACAAATACTTGCATACTGGAAAGCAAATCACACATTCAGTGTAGAAATAAATGTAACTTATCCTGGTAAAAAATAATAAATAAATAAAAATATAAAAATAATTAATGAGGGAGGGAAGAAACTTACCTGGCTGGATAACCAAGAGGTAATTTTGGTGAAATAGAGACTAAAGCTGCCAAGACAGCAGCCTGCCCATGGAAAGAATCGAGCTCAAACTGCAAATTGCTTCCCTGAAAATAAGGCACTACGTCAATTCACAAAATGAAATTTTATGACAGTCACTAGTTGAAGATAGATTTTTTATAACTCTGCAAATAAATCAACAAAAGTATTTTATGTATAATACCTATCATTAGAGATCCCACGTCAGCTAGAAATATGATTAAATTATTATTATTATTATCATTATATATATATATGTGTGTGTGTGTGTGTATGAGTATGTGTGTGTGTATATGCATACAACCTCACATTACTGAAATGGTTTCGAGAGGTTTACTTAGGCTTATATTCTACTACCTTAATACATATAAACCATTTGCATAGAATGCTATTCATGTTTCCAAATAATTCACTTGACGAAGTCCATCCATAGTAAATAACAAAAATTAGTTATATTGCAATGGTTGAGCTGACAGATCTATATCAATTTCTATTTTTCTGTAGTTAGTTGTTAAATGGTATAATTGTGCCTAGTTACTCCAATGTAAGTTTCTCACTCAAATCAGAATGAAATCCCTAAAGACAATCATGAGCATAACACCAATTTGAATCCACAACACCATCTAATTCTCTAACCCATGCACATGCACCCGATGCCCTTGGAGAAATGGCCATTCCACTTAACGTAAAGTGCACATTGCCACTTTACTTTTATCAGAACCTTTAAAATGAACAGGCAAACAAAATTTTTACAAGAACTTCGTACTAGATATGTGCATAACAGTCCAAAATAAAGCTGTATTAGCTCTGGAACACATCTGTTGAAAAGACATACCTCTCCAAACTAACTATTACATAGCTGTCAGATTGACAATTGGAGGGTAGGCGATTGATGTTGTCAGTGTTGCCAACCTAGTTGGGATTGCATATAGCATAGTGATGCTACTACATACTTGCATTTAGTTTTTTTTTTTTTTTAAAAAAAAAAAACCTTATATACCTTAGCTAATTTTAGCTTATGGAAAATTTTAGTTCATTTTTCTTATTATTTTTCCCTATAAGTGTTTGTGAAAAAGTTTATCCAGACAGAACCTTTTATTAATAAAAAACAGACTCCAGTAAGCTGCCTGACTAAATTACTTATCAATCTTCACCTGTCTTTTCTATGTATCACATTTGTGAATAGGCTATGGAGATTTCTCATCCTTTACTGTTGTACTCTTTTCATATAACCTTTAATAAAAAAAATAACTATAAAACATGCAATAAAATATAGATTATGTAAAATTTGACAAACTTTACCTTTTCAAAAGAAACGCTCTCTCTTAAAGCAGTAAGATTGGTCACCCCATATGAAGTTAAACCACCAACACAAGTGGGATCCACTTCAGCCAATGTACGTAAAGCCAAAGCAGCCTCAATTCGAACCTGATAAATTGCAAATTTAGAACAGATATGAAAGACAAGAAATAAATGCCAAAACAACATAAACATGTATTTTTTTGGAGGTGCAAAATAAAATCCACTATTTTTGACCTAGGATGTTACCACTCTAGTGTACCATGCTGAGAACCAAAAACCAAGAAAGAACATAATAACTTTCATGGCTTGAGTAACCACATGAAAATTCTTATTTATAATGAAGAAGAAATACAATAGTAAAGAACAAAATCAATATCTAATAATTAGATATACTTGATCAAATATTCCACATCAAATCATTCGTCATCTCTATTTAATATAATGAAATATATATATATATATATATATATATATATATATATATATATATATACATGGTGTTTGTGTGTGAGCGTGTGTTTTACATAAATATTATGTAAGATGTTGAACATATATTATTTTATTAAACAAATAATTCACATATTTATATATTTTTTCATATTTTAGTGAGAGACATTGTCTAATCTTGTTGTACCATACCCCAGCAACTGCCTTCTCCCCATCCAAAACAAATTACATTGGGACAACGTGATACAAGGTTAATCATATCCTATTGGCACACGAAAGAACTTGTGACATGACAGGATCCTATACCGTCCTATCTCAGTAACCAAACACTGAAAACCTTCAAATAATAATGTTAAAAACTCCAAAAGGAATCATTTTCTTTTCTCTCCACAAACAGCCATCCTAACTGAATGTTAACCATATTGCTTCCTTTCACATTTTCCCAGAAGAAACTATTTAAAAGGCCAAATCATTTATATTTTAAATTATTTCATTCCACCCCAAACAACAATATCATGTGTTGAACTTAAAATTAGTCTTGAATCCAACATGAGCAAAGATATTAATGTATGAGAATAATAAATTATATCTACATAAAATCTGCTTTCATGAGCTCACTAGTTTTGAAGAATGAGACACAGCTGCAACTACAGTGTTGTCAAGAATTTCCTTAAATTCAAATGGAACCTGCACAGGGAATAATTAAATAAGCACACCTTGAGACATCCCAGTCCATCGTAGTTCCTGGTTAAAAAATGTAGATTTGATTACCAAATTGAAACATAAGCTGGTACTTCTTACCTCTCCCACTGTCTTTAGAGTATAAGACAGTGTACGCAAGGCTGCCACTTTCATGGAAGGACCTGCCTCGGGTGATTGGAGCTATAATTTGCCAAAAGGTGGGGAAAAGGCATTAGATTCAGTACACATCATTAAGAAGATATCGAAGCTGAATACTTAACTTGAAAAACATATGGCAACTTCTAATTTACTTTAAACAAATTGTACCTGCTTTCCCAAAAAAACCAAAAAGCTCCTTTGAGTAGGTTCAGTCATTTGATCGGTTACAGCAACACGAAGCACATAAAGAACACATGCCTGAGACAAGAATTACAAATTCTTCTCAACAGTTTAAAATGTTGAAAATATTACAAACCCTAAACCTAGTTTATAAGAAAGAAGCAAATGGCTAGCTCGCAAACCAGTAGCATCAGATGCAACCCATCAAGGTCTTGACAAGCTTTTTGCAAAGGTTATAAAGTGTATCTTTTTGAGCTATTCTCACATTCAGAAAGTATAAATGTTATTTTTCCTCAACTATAAGGTATTATGTGTTCGTTGATGTTACTTTCTTTGAGGACACATCTTTCTTCATGTCCTCCATGGAACATTCTTCATATGTTCATTAAGTTCTTTTTGTATCATCTTGTGATCCATTGATTATTTCTACTTCCTCTCGGACTCCAACTCAAAATGGAGACAATATTGTTCCACCACATCTTCTCACAAACCAGAATGGGGCACAAATAACTCCATCCTTGCTAGTGACTCAAATCCTCCACTGCCAAATTCCTATTCCATGGATCCTTCTTCCTCCTTGCCTTCTCCTAACTCTAATCATACTTGGCCTATTGCTTATAGACAAGGTAAACGATTTACTTGTAATCCATATCCTTTTTATAATTTTTTAAGTTATCATCATTTGTCACCTTTATATTTCTCTTATAGTTTCTCCTTGTCTAAATAATTCCTCTGAAACCCAAACAGGGCCTAAATAAACAGTAAAATTAAAAAAAAAAAAATAGTGGCATTATTTTCTTTCTCCTCTCCTATTTCCACTCATCTATCTTAATGAATACACAAACAAAATTAACGAAAAGCAAAAGGAAATTAAAAAATACCAAGGCATGGGCATCAACAGAAGTTTCAGCACGGAGCATTTCCATAACTTGCAATGCAAAATTTTGGAGCTCACTGTCAGGAAGCAGATATTTTATACGAATGACCTGCAAAGTAAAATTACCAGAGTAGTGTTCACAATCAGAACAAGTAAAAATGCACTTTAATATTATCGTGTAGCTGCTGCCAAACTACTAAAGGGGAAAATCTACGCATATGTAAAAAGAATATAAATAAAAGAACAACCACACAACAGAAAAGTGGGTACAAAGTGACTTTCAATTCATTTCCAATTTCCCTCCCAACCTTGATGTGTTAAAGTGACTTGAATTAAAGTGTCTGGATAAAAGCACTGTTTGTCAGAGGAAAAGAAAAACTTATATTATAGAAAAGGATGAAAAACAGTCAGTGTTACATAAAAGAAAAATAAAGTACCAAACCAAAACTAAGAAATAAAGACAGTAAAAAGAAAATGTTTCACTAAGTAAACAAACTCAGTAATGGCTAAACCTTAAAAACAGCAGAAATAAATAAGTGTCCCTATTACTAAAACAGAAAACAATACAGGGTTCAATGTTCTGAGAAAATAACCAATCTACCAATATCCACAAGAATGCCTTTAAATAAATTGCAAGCTGAACATCTATCAAAGAAATGTGATTCACCTGTAAGAAGAATACCCATGCTAATGTTAACCCAACCCGAACATTCCTAGACTTCACTCCACTAACTGAAATGGAAGTAAAAAAGTCATTACATGCTCACAAAGAATGTGAAGTAAAAATGAAAGCTGAAAGAAGAAAATGAGACAGTTGTAAATTTGTAACTTTTACATGAATTCAGAATTTATAAACAAGGCATGAACTCCATTCTTTACTTTGGGTTTATAACTTCTATTAATATTAATATATTTAAATCAAAAGGCAGCAATCTGCAGGGTATAAATTTAACCAGCACATACAAAGAAAAATAATACTCAGTTGAAATATAGAATATGTCGGAAAATAAAAATAAAACAATCTGCAGCCCTTTTGAAACGAATCTGTGTTCATACTCAACAGACATTAAAAGCAATATCCATTCACCCTCTCCTTTCAGACTAGCAATGACCAGAAAGAGCAAGGCCCAATTAGCTGGGTAATGGGCAAAATCCCTTTTTTGCAATTCCATGACGGAAGTTCTAAGTATTGCCTCCTGTCATCCTAGAACTCACTTGCAATCATTTATTTTACCTCCAATGATCAAAAAGAAATACCAGCATTCAATGCATTTCATCAAATACTTTTAGAAATCGGACAAAATGGAAGAAAATCATAGAAGTGTGGGAAAATAAGAGAAAGTGAGGCAGAGAGAGAACAGAGAGTACAGAGATGTAGATTTGACCCAGAATTTTATGGCCTAAAAGTTACTTTAAAGTTAAAGTAAAAAAATAAGAATTTTAAATAAAGTAAAAGTTGTTTGGATGTTTTAGCTTAAAATTACATTTAAACAAAACAATTTGTTTCAATGTCTGGCGAATTAGTTCAGGATGAGATAGAAAAAGATAACATGCAACTATTTTATTTGAAGGAATTGAACATGTGTTAGGGAATTTACAACAACTGACGCTTAACAAATTGAGCTACACCCTCTTCACCCATGCAGCGTTCTTCTAAAAACTACTTAAGTTACTTTTTTTTTCAAAAGCTACAATTCTCTAGTTTTTATAAAGATTTTCAGAGTTTTTTGCTCAGGTTCAAGCACATCTGAAAAATATTAGAGCCAAACTGCCTAAAAACATGGTATTTTTACTCCATCTTGATAAACAAAAATACAGTCATCTAACAGAGCATCAAACCTTTTGTAAAGACCAAAATCAAATGCTTCTGCAATCCACCTTCTAGTTTTTTTGCTTGATGTAAAGGACCCTTTCCCTTTGGTTGAACCTAGAAAATTTTGAAGGGAAAGTATGAATAATGCAAAACCAAGGAAAAACCAGAGAAAAACAATAATAGAGACCTGTGTTTCAGGATTCATTCCAAGAGCAAGCAAGGAACCCAAAGTTTCAGCAAAGGCATCCCGGACAGATGATACAGGATCTTCAAGTGCCTATCAAAAGTAGAGTAACAAAGAAATGTATAGAATACTATAATTTTGCACCAAGCAATTGCATATTTACAGGTGAAAGAGACAAAATTGAGACAAAAATACCTGCCTTGACACAGTAAGAGGCTGAATTGTCGAGTTCTGTTACACCTAAGCCTGGACCTCCAATGCTAGCAAATGCCTTCAAACATCTAGCCGCAGCTATTCTCACAGCAAATGACTTATCCCCAGTGGCAGATCTCATTATGAGACGAAATGCCTCTGAATATGCTGTTGAAGCAGCACTACCACCAGAACCTTCTAAGGCATTCCGAAGCATATATAATGCTTCTTGTCTAACAAACTCCTTATGTTTGATACATAGCAAATTCATTAAAGAGAGCACAGTCAATTGTAATAGAACAAATACTTTTCTCAAGTGACGACTGAGAAATGATGCAGAAATGACAAATGCAATAAATGAAGAAAAGTGAGACAAATTAATAGGATATAAGGTGATAGGATATAATGGGTAATGTGTGCAGAATAAAAGGAAATAGATTAGGAATTAGTTGTTAGTTGGTTAGTTGGTTGGGGACCTTTATAAGAAGGCAGGGAGGTCTTGTGTCAAGGACTTTTGGATAATCTTGTATGTTGAGCTTTGGCTCTTTGTGAAGGGGAAACACTTAGAGGAGAGAGTGCTCTCCTATTCTTTGTGTTCTATACAATCTATACAATAAAGAATATTACTCTTTTGTCTCTTTTCGATTCTAGGTTCCCAACACAAATAAAGGCACTTCATCAAATTGAGAGAAAGGGAGTGATGATACAACTAAGAAAAGCTCAAGTTCTACTTATAAGAAATTTCAGTGTTTTTGTTTAATCATTAATGAAATTGACAATCTATCAGACTAAAAATTGACATTCTTAAATAGTAGTATATTGAAAGTATTTACAAGCTTTAAGATTCCCGTATTCTTTCCTAAAGAACTTAACAACTATAATCACTCTCTTATTCACTTTCTAATATGTGATCAACCTCTTTGCTACACACTTTTGTGCCATATGCCCACATCTAAACAAGATGTGACTACAGACACATCGTTTATTTGTTCCCCTCTTTTCATTTTCTTAATCTAATTCAGCAATTTTAGTACAATATCATATACAGGTGTGATCAAGTAAATTTCATTAGTTTGATAAAGTCTTCTGGTGATGTTAAACACGTTTCCTGCAACCTCAGGTTAAAACTTCTAATGGTTACTGCCCAATAAAATTGTATCTTTTCACTCAACAGTTTCTTTACCAGTATTTCAAAACATGTTAAAAGTAAATCAAGTAACAAACTTTCAATGTAAATAGATACGGAAAAAGAATCAAAAGAAAATAGTAATTATAGGTACTGCAAGGATCATAAATTTATAGTTTTTCTTAGGCATAAGAAAACAGGCATGCATAAACCAAGATAATATTTTTATCTATGTTTTGCATATCATTCAGTTATTAGAAATTTAAACATATGAAAATAAACTTCGTAAGGAAATACCTCGTTGAACTTCATAAGTTTAGTTGCTATGATTGTTGTTTCAAGTAAACCAGAAGTGATTCTTCTGCCAAAGTACTTATACAGTTCTCCCAAGCATTGTGAAGCACCTATAAAAGGATGAGGAGAAAAAAAAATGAGAAGTAAAAACAAAAAGAAAAGTGACAGGATCTGAATAGATAAATGCAAGAAACAAGAACAAAACCATAACACTCAAGAAAAAACATGCAACACAAAAATTAACACAACTATGATGTGTGAGAGTCAACTGATTTGATGCCAAAAACAATCAAAACGACACCTACAAATAAAATCGATAGCCACTTATGCTAAGATGTTCGGTTCAGTCCATAAACTCCTTACTGACGTGCTTTGTGATAAGCTTGCTTTAATGCCCTGTTTTGAGGCACTCTGATTGGTTCATTCATAGAATTTGAGATACAAAAAGCTCTCCTTTTACTTGCGGCAACTGTAATCTTCTGGCCTTGTGACTTAGTGGCAACAGTTTAAATATTGTTTTCTCTTGGGAAGACACTTATCATCTTTCATACTTGTACTTCTCCCTATCTCTCCATAATGTCTTTTTGGCTAAAACGAACATATATTTAGAGTATCTCTCCCAGGTTAAAATCCAAATTGACAAGATCCAACATAAATCCAGAATAAAAACAAGGAGTTTCCTTATTTTATTTGGCAAGGACTGCTACATTTCATTTTCTTTCTTTCTTTTAAATGTACTAAGATTAGTTAGGAGTATGGAAGAAGATGAGCACATGGAAGCAATGTTCTTCCTTGTGCTCCTTATTTTCCTTGATTTATGGAAGTGTCACATCTTCCCCATAGCTTTATTATTTCTCTTTAATTTCCAGCAGTTTGTCGTAACTTATGTTAAGAAGTGGACTTTAAGCCTAACTCAACCCCACAAAATCCGTTTTTAAGATGAGGTTTGTACTCATTTATATATTCTAAATTGGTCTTATCTCTATTCAATGTGGAACTTCCAACACTTATTTTAAAGCTTCTAACAACAAGGAAACGGCCCATTTTTTTCATCTTAATGAATTTCTTATTTTAACAAAAATAAAAAATAGGCCAAAACATTATGGTGATGTGGCTGGTTGAGTGTCTCCTTGCTTGAACGTTTTCTCACAAATATCATTGTATTCATGGCTTCTCCCTAATGCTATTTCCATAGCTTCTACAGGATCAGGCTAATTATATTTGCAATGTAAGGAGGCTAATTTACTTTGGAACAACCTTTTGGAGTTCATAGGAAACATCGTGTGTATCCTTGTACCTTAGATCAGGTTTTAGATGTGCAGTTACATGCTTTGCCTAAGGGTTGTAATAAAAAATGGCACAACAAATTTTGAGGCAATGTATAAGTTATATAGCCCTTTAGTTTGTAATTGAAGTGACACGATAGCATCCTTAAGGGTGCGTCTTTCCCCTAAAACTGTTATGGAATAGAAATGCGCCCATTGCTTCTTTTTTATGTTTGTGCTCATGACTGCTTCAAAGGAAAGACGCAACAATTTAACTACACAAGTTTTGCAGTATGATGATTATAAGAATATTTGGGAATCCAAAATCTATGTAAAACGTCCAGAAATCTTTAATCAGACAAACCAGCAATTTTCTGAGGTTCATTCCTCTTCCCATCTGAAAGGAATCCCTGAAGGCTGCTTGCTCTGGAGTAAATTGATATTGAATCTCCCTTAGATATGACCTTTGCCATCGCTACCGATGCCAAGTGACGCACGGGCCGTCGTGCACCAAAAACAAGCAGGGAATACAAAGCATCCTCACATCTCCTTTGCCACAACAAAATATTCTCCTGGAAACCATATTACAAAACATTAGAATTCCACAATCACCGCTGATAGAGTTTCGGGAATTCAGGCTAAAATAAAAGCGCCAAAAACCAAAAGAATAACATTAAACCTCATAATAATTACAGAGCTCCAGTATATAAACAAGAGCTCGTTCTTAAAAGGCAATAAGAGTCGTATCTTAACCATAATCTTATTCTTAGCTTGCTCTCAGCGTTCTATGCAGCATGCATTGAATTTTAAACTATAGCTAAGTCAGCTCATCACACCATGATAGCGTGAAAGAAAAAAGCAGGAACGGCTTATCCGAACTGACACGTGCAAATGCATATCCCTCTGAATTATAAATCTCAACTTAATCTACTGCAGATATATATTCGAGAGGAAAAACTGTGAATGAATCCAAATTACGTAAGGAACAAACAGTGAATCAGCGGAGTTTTAAATCAACCAATATCGAACTACTGAAATAATGCAGAAAAACGAACGAGCAAAGAAGAAGAAAAAACAAATCCACAGCAATGCGATGGACGGTTTAGAGAGAGAGAGAGAGAGACCTTGGTGTCCTCGTCGATGGCGGTGATGAGATCGGAGAGGAGATCGAAGCAAAGAAGTGGCTGCGGTAATTTGTGAACGGCGGATGCCACTATAGATTCGAGTTGCGCAACCAGCACTCCGAATCGTGACAGCGGCGCCGCTGGCGCCGCCGCCGTGTATTGCTTCGCCATGTAAATCGAACTTTTCTTCTTTGCTGCAATGCAGAGTGTATCGCGAGAATGTTTTGATTTGATGCTCGTTCGGGGACTTTGCCTGGATCCGGCAAGATGGTCTGCGAGTGTAAATGTGAAATAAATTACAAGTCATCACAGCAAGGAGAATTTCTTTTTACAAAAGTTGAAATAAAATAGTTTAATTGAATTTTTTTTATTAAACTTTTTGTATTTGTTTAGTAAAATTTGTGTTTTATCAAATATTTAACATCACCCTAACTTAAATTACAAACTTAACAGCCATTTTCACTCAAAATTAAAAGTCTTTTCCTTTTTTAAATGCTGTAAAAATTGTTTAATTACATATTTCTTCACCTAAACTAAACACGTATTAAAACTTCATATTTTGCGAGTTTTTTCATTAACTATTTTATTTCATTTATATATTTTTTTAAAAATCCATACATCAACTTAAAAACAAAATTAATTGATAATATATAAATACATGTAAACTTTATTTTATAAATTAATTTTATAATAATGAATTAGAGTTATATACATTTTTTTAACACTTTTACCACAAAAATTATAAAATATTACAAGCTTTTTAATAAAAAAAATTGAATTATTTAATTTTAAAAGTGTTCTTTTGGTAATCCTATCTATTCAAAAAATTATAGTAGGATAGTATTGGTCTCTTTATACCACTCAATTTAAGACAATTGAAATTGTCCAAGCCCTAAAGTTTTAAGTATATCATAGGTGATTCACATTTTACTTGCATTCATTTATATCTTTTTTAATTTTATTTTCACAAAGACCGCATCCTAAGAATCTGAAAGTTATATTAAGATATATTGTCACACATACGACTAAGTCACTAAAAAATTTCACCACCGTAGACTTGCTATAAGGTGTTTAAGATTAACATAATTCTTGTAATTATTAAAAATATTGTCTCATTATTTCTAATTCACATAAGTTTTATTTGAGTTCAACATATAATATAAAAATGTAAGACATCTTAATTACGTTATCCAACAAATATATTTTAAACAAAAAATTGCAAATAATTGAAATATCATGTTTTTTTTTAGAATTATTGAAACACAATATTAAAGTGCCTAAATAATTTGATACAGTATAAATAATTTTATATGATATAAATAATATATATATAGTTAGTTAAATGGTATATTAAAAGAATTAATATTTCACTTTAATATTTTTCTGTATTTTCTTGGGATGTTTTGATAAATAATTCGTCATTTCACATTTATCAATTCACCTTAATTGTGCTAATAACAACACAAATGGCAACTACAAAAACAATTTAAAAAAATTAAATGCAGTCGTAATTTATCATTTTATACTCATTAATCCATCGTGGTGACAATAACATACGTGATTGGAGAAGGTGTACAAAAAAACAATAAAAGCAATAAGAAAAATAGAATGGCACTCAAAGTAACAATGATAATGAAAAATAAATATAAATATCACATAATTAATGACAAATTATTACACGGTGACAATACAATGATGAAAGTAAAATTATCTATACAATGATGAAAAAAATGATCTCGGAGAGTTGTGAAAAACAATAAAAAGTTACATTTATAGCCGAATAAAAAAACATAAATTTGTCTAAATACCAGTGCTTACAAGACCGCGGTTACTTTTATTTATTCGCACCAGTTTCACAATCGATATATATACAGGTAATGCAAAAGGGATAGGTCTTTTGTCTCAATTGAGAACGAAGGTAAAAAGTGATAGTCTTTTGCCTCGGTTTTTTTTGAACCGAGGCAGTACAAGGTTTTCTTTTTCTATTTTTTTGGCCAAATTTTATGCCTCGGTTATCTTTGAATCGAAGCAGTATAGGAGGTCTTTCTACTTTGGTTTTGGGTTGAACTGAGGTAGTATAGGGTTTTTCTTTTTTTTTCGTCAATCTTTTTGCCTCGGTTGTGGTCAAAATTGATGTAATTGAGGGCTTTTTGCCTCTATTATGGTCACAACCGAGACGTATTATATTGGTTTGTAAAAAAAACAGGTATGCTTCTACAACAATTTCAAGTACAAAAATAGATGTGCATGTATTCAACAGAACAAAACAGTCCAGGAACATTTTCAATACAAATTATAATCATAAATCAATTCAATGTACATATAATTGTATTCATAAAGCAAATTAAAAGCATAAATCAATCCAATGTATAAAGTTAACCTAATCATATATTAGCATCGACAACACTATGTACTTTCTTTTTATGCACAATGCACAAAATAAGTTGTAAATTATCAATATAAAGGGTCAACAACTGTGATTAGTACTTAAATTACTAAATGGGTTTATTCCATCAGTAATTAAACCAAACCTAAAGATTTTTACATTTTTAACCAAATTGGGGGAATTGTTAAACATATAAATTTTAAACATCATATCTAAAATTTCACGAAACTTTGCCAACATTTCGCAATGGTTTTCAGGTTACACAAAATGAAAGTGATTATAAATCACAATCAAATATCCACCCGAAGATCAATACAAAATACAATTGCAATTTTTCATGAAATTTAAGACATGTATATAAAAATTTATATATATTAATGAATTTTGAAAATGTTATTACTCTTCTTGAACTATCCAACTGGAAAATTCAAGATTCAATACTTATAAATTATTATTACCATCTCCTCTTCATTCACCTGTAAAAAAAATAATTTGTTAAAAAAACTAAAGATAATCAATAATTTTTGTATTGAATTTCAATCGGAAAACTAAGGCTAATTGACAACAACAATATATTCAAGCAAACAAATAATTACATATGCAACATATAATATATTCAAGAAAAAAATATATTCAAACAAACAAATAATTATATGTTTATATTAAAAGGAAATTTTAAGAATAGAAACATGGAAGCATGAAAGCCGGTCAACAATGGAGAATGATTGCGTTTTAGAAACTATAAAACCTCACAACAAAACTACAATATCTGAATAAAAACAAACAACACATTAATTAGTCTTATAATTCCTAACTTAAAGTTTATTTCATGAGCAAGTCAACCAATTTAATACAAACATTTCAAATTTTCATTCTCCTCATTTATACATCTCTAATTCAAGACAATTCACATTGCTCTAAATTTTTCTTTCTATATCAAATTCAAGATAATTCACATGACTCTAAATTTTACATCAAGCCACTATTCACATGCTTAAAAAATGAACAATTTTTCAACCGTATCACAACATATTCTTTAACAAGTACAATTACATCAAATTTTAGAAAATGTTTTTTTTCTTCTTAATTTTAAAGATTAAATTTGACAAAGTTTAATATAAAACTAAAGATCTGTTAGCTTATTGTCTTAAAGTTTGTAATAGAAAGTTGGGCGTTAATTCCTGCACCTCCACATCTTTGGATCTCCACCTCCCCATCCCACTTTTATCCTTTCTATTTTTATTTATATTTTTATTTTTTATTTATATTTCTATTATACCCTTATGTAAAATTTAATTTATAGATTAAGTTTAATTCTAATATTCTACCGTAAAAACCTAACTTTTTTTCTCACGTTCTGCTGTGTTATGCTCTATGGTTGGTTTTTCAAATTCTTTTTGTACTCTCTTTTCTTGTGAGAATTTTCTTTCAAAGAATCGTTGGGGAAAGAAAGTTGCAATTGTACACAATTCTTCTTATCTTTCTCCGTAATCGTGTTTGCAGCGCGGTGGTTGAAGGAGATACGTGAGCGCCATAGAGGTATGTAATTTACGGTTAAAAATAACATAAACCCTTAAACAGATCTGATTATCCGTGAACGGATGTCAGCATCTGTTTAGGGTGAAACGGATGTCGACATCCGTTTCCCCTTAAACGGATGTTGACATCCGTTGAAGGATGATCAAATCCATTTAAAGGTTTAGTTATATATAAATATTTTTAAAATTTAATGTTTTTAATAATATATATTTTTTATTTCTATTTTAATTGTTTAAGAAATGATTGAAAATTTTTACAAAATGAAAGGTGAAGCTTGGGGGTGTGAATGCCAAGGGAAGGGGAGGTGAGACTGTTTTCGAAAGTTTCGAAAGTATGAGAAAATGAAAGCTGAAATAGAAAGCAAAGTAAAATTATAGTTACTAAATTAAGAGGATTAAAAAAGTAAAAATAAAAAATAAAAAAAGGTTAGTTTTGTAATTAATGAAAAGTTAAAAAAAGATGGAGAGGTGTAGGTTTAAAATGGAGAGGTGGAGGGATTAATGCCCTAGAAAGTTATGTAAATTTTGTGTCTAATTAGACTCTAATTAATCTCATTGATGTTATGAATAAGTGATCTTGTATATATTCAACACTACGATGCCCATAATGCTGGCTGGCATAGTGGTCCATGTGGAAGAATTACGTCTTCCTTGTAAAGTATCATTCCATTTGAAGATGTTCTCTGACCCTTGTTCCTTTCCGAAGAGTCTCCATTCAGAAGGGACACTAGAATATGGTTGGTCAAAGACAATGTCCAAAGACAGAATAAAGATAACCCACAACAAGGCCCACCTCTTTCATTCATGCGTGTACCTTTCACAACTTATCTCTAGGTACAATAGTAACAGAATATGGTACAAAAGGGAATAACACCACCACCATATCTATCTAAACTATCTCAATTTTCTCAACTAAAATTTCTTTAATGTTTACTTATATATAAAGATAATTTTCTGTTACAAAAACCAGAAACAGACTGCAGCATACCAATCTCATATTCGAGTGTCACAAGTAGTAAATCTACTGTACATAACAATTTGAAATTTGAAACTATAGATACTACCGTTCTATCTGTGATATATATAACTCTATCAAACTGTAATAACTGAACATTAATCAAACACAGGAGTTACTGGTAAACAAAGTTTCTGATATGGGTTATCATTTCTTGGGTTCGGGAATGTGAAAACTGGTAATTATGCAGCACTTGGAAGGCATGTCCTACGCCTTTGAAAACAACTGTTTCAACCCTTTTCCCTGCTTTAGCCAAAGCTTTTGAGAACTCCAAGTTCCTATCTTTCAGTATATCCATTTCTGAAACGCACACCATAATGGAAGAAACCCTCAAATCTCTCAACTTGACCGTGCCATGTGCAAGAGGGTTGCAATATGGGTGGTCACGGGTGGCTCCGAGAGGAAGCGCCAAGCGCCAATAAGTGTCGGAAACGGATAAAGTGAGCGCTGAATTGGGTGGCTGAAGGAAATGCTTCTCAGAGCTAGTTCTTTCTTCTCCTCCGAAGAAAGGTTGGATCAGTATGACACCCTTGAGGGATAATGGTGTCGTCGTGTTTGATGACGATGATGATGATGATCCCATGCGGGTGGCCACATTATAAGCTATGTTGGCACCTGCACTATCACCGGCGAGGAAAACGGAAGACATGTCGCAGTGAGTCAGCCACCACTTTTGCGCGCCGGAGATGTTCATCGCTTCTCTTTTGACCCACGCGAGCGCGTTGAAACCGTCATCGTATGCCACAGGAAGACGATTCTCTGGGGCTAAGTGATAATCCACAGAGAGAATGACACAGTTTGCTTTGGAAGCAAGGTTGGTCAAAAACTCGTGGTAACAGCTCCAAGCAGCAGAACCAATACAGAATCCACCACCGTGGAAGTACACAAGCAAAGGAAGAGACTTTGTGTGATAACTCATTGAAGGCACATAAACACGTGCCCATAAGTTTGTCTCTTTGTTGATGATAACATCTTTGGCACTTGAAGACGATGATGATGATGAGACTGTGCAGGAGACAGTAGGCACAATCGGTGGTCTCTCTACACGTCCATCTCTTTGGACTCTAATGAGTCCTTGGATCTCTTCGGTGATGATTTCACGTTGCTGGTTGGTGTTGTTGACTTGAGGGTTATGCCTGAGGGAAATGGTAGCCATGATGATGATATTGTTGAAGAGTGAAAAGCTAGATTGTCCTTAATTTTGATCGATGCTATGTGGTTTGGTCCTTTTATAGAAGATGATAGAGAATAAGAAGAGAAGGGAAGTTGAGCAATTGGAAGGGTTGAAGTTGGAAAGAAGCTTCATTCATTCTCATAGCCATGTGCTGTTATGAAGATTCCCCCGTGAAGTTTAATATTTTTTGTTTGTTGTCTGTGTCTCTTTGGATTGTATCTTATAAGATTTACTTTCATGCAGTGTGAAAATGAACAGGGAGAATCTGATGGGATAAACATTATTCTTATCTGATGATATCTGATGATGGAGGTAAATACAGCACTTCATGCGATACTTCTGTAATAAGCATGTTGCAAGTTGCATAGCTATTACGACTCTTAATTCTGTGACTTTTTTTTCTGCACTTCTCGATGGAGATATGGATAACTAGGACATCTGTTTATTTTTGTTTCTTAATTTATCAATGTATTGTGATTTTAATATAATTTTTCTTATTATATATAAATCAATAAAACCGATGATTTTGTGTTAGAAGCTACTAAACGTAGGGGATAGACCTGAATGGACCAGACAGAAAGACTACCATAATAAAATAAAGGTTAAATATGTCTTTTGGTCCTCATATTTGTACCCAATTCTCAATTGAGTCCTCATATTTTTTTAGTCCCAATTGAGTCCAAATACTTGTTAAATTGAAGCAATTAAACACTCTCCGTTAATTTTGAACTAACGCCGTTTGCAAACGTGATTACGTGGATATAAAAATTAATAAATCATTTATATTCATTCAATTACGTGGCAATTAAACCTTTTTCTTCCTTTCCTTCATTAATCCGTTAAGGCCTTGAGTACAACCAAACCATGAAAACTCTTTCTGCTTTTAATCCACTCCAAAAACCATTCCCTCTGCTTTCAAGCTCCTCACCAGAGAAACACAACAGAAAAAGAAAAACACCAGAACCACCCCATTAGAACCTCCACCCCAACTCACGCATCACAACATCATCATCTTCAACCTGCACTGTACAAAGTTACAGATACAAAATCCAATCACAAAGAACAAAGACCAATTTCCAGCACCCAACACACACTTATCATTCCCAATCTCAATACACAAAACATCAAACAATAGAAGAAACTAATCAATAAGTGGCATTCAAAAATGAGAAGAGGGAAAAACAGATTTAGTTCCCCGACACCGGCGACGGTGCTGCTGGAGGCGCCTGGAGTTTGAGGGAAAAGAAAGAACAGAGAGGGAAGAGAACGAGGCTGGTGACGCCGGTGGGGAAGCGTCTCCGACAAGGACAGCGGCGAACGGTGGAGTTGGCGACGGCTTGGGCTGCAGCTCCGGTGACGCTTGGAGTCGCCGACAGCGCCATAGCTTGCGGCGGCTGGTGCATTCTTGAACAGGGGGAGTTCCTCCCTCGCGCGCGGAGAAGAAGATGAACGATGGTGGTCAGGCGCCACCCACGGTGGCTCTTCCGGCGTAGGCACTGGCGACGCAGTGGATGGCGTCTCGCGGTGGCTGTTCGGTTTGAGGCTGAGGCAGAGTGAGTGCGTGAAGTGGCGGAGGGTGATTTCCCCTAGGGTTTTGCTCAGAGGAAGAGACCTATGTCTCTTAGTGCTGAACGTAGAAATGTTGAAACGAGAGGGAGAGCTTGAGGACCCCTAATTTTCTGTTGTAGAGTCTTGGGCCTGAGCCCTTATGCCATCTTCATGGAATTTCCTTCAATCCACGCTTTCTTGGTACAATCTTCAAGTATGGTGGTGCTGTTGGCCTTCTTTGGGAAGCCTAGGAGAACCCTGGTGGTGGTGGAGGGAAGAAAGATCACGGAAGAGATTATTGAGAAATGAAAAGTTGATTGGTGAAGACTCCAGAAAAAAAAAAGTACGTGGAATTAAATTTAATACACGTCAACTTAAATAAATCACAATTTAACATTTACAAACGGCGTTAGTTCAAAATTAACGGAAAGGATTTAATTGCTTCAATTTAACAAATATTTGGACTCAATTGAGACAAAAAAAAATATAAGGACTCAGTTGAGAATTGGGTACAAACATAAGGACTAAAAAACATATTTAACCTAAAATAAATAAATAAATAAATAAAGAATATTCTTTTAATTCCAAGTACAAGCAAATGGAAAGTTAACTTTATTCTTTAAATATCCCATATCTCTCAACAGATATACCTTCTTCTATTCTTAATGATCTTATTATACTAATTTCTTTTCCTATTCTTTATTTCTTCAATATTGAAAGAAAACACAACAAGTTTATTTCCTTCGAATATCTCTCCACAGATACGTACGTCTTCTTCCAATGTACACACGCACACGGAGTTTTGGATATATATATATATATATATATATATATATATATATATATATATATATATATATATATTCATTTATATATAATAATTAATTATCTTGATTTCTGGCCCAACATAAAACAAATATCAAACTGCCTTGTTTTCTCTCATCGTTTCTATATTTTTAACCATAAAAAAATGCAGCAGAAAAAAAATGCATTCATTTGAATTGTTAACTTAAAACTTAAGTTAATTTTTAATTTATTAAAATTTATTTCATTTTTTTAAGGATATTCATGGAGAAATTCATATAAGAAAAAGTTATTTTTATACAAAATGTTAATTATACACCATTTCTAGATTAATAGAAGTCAACATAATGTTAGTCTCAGACTCTCTTTATGCGTCAAAATTTCATGCTGCCATTGTCTCTTTTACCCTTCATTGTCCATTCAAACACATTAGTATATAACTTTTTTATTATGCTTTTCATTTCAGCTTGTCATTTTCTAAATTCGATAATTTATTAAACAATATGAGAGATTTGTACAACTCTCACATCAGGCAAGAGTAACAAGGGAAGAACACTACACATAATAATTAGTTTATGCTTTATTTATATTTTGTATAATTTTTACTATTAGTTGATCTAGAATAATAGTTATTTTACTATATAATATGACATATTGTCCATATTTGTCTTTATATTTTCTTTTAACCATAATTATTAATACGAAAATTAAACTTAACAATTTTTTATTGCTTCTTTTAAACTTATTTATCAAATTTTATATTAAAAAATAAATTTTAAAACTAATTTAATTAGTATTTATTTATATACTTTAAAATTGTCTTATTTCTAATTAATGCATAACTTTCCTCTTACTTACTTATATCTTCTATTTTGTTTCAACTTTCCCAAAGTCAACCACGTCAAGGTGTGTGTATGTATCCCTTCACAATAACCCTTGATTCCATTTAAGTTGACCTTTGTTTCAAACTTTCATATAATAGTGCTGATAACTACTATTCAGGATGATGCACGTGTACTTTCTTTTACTTTTGTATATATTTCACTATGTGATGCCATATCTTTCAATGTCGACCATTCATTTATGCATGCACCCACCCGCAGATTGACTTAATCAATTTGAATCCTATCTATATAATTTTGATAAATACCATAAAGTGAAATTTTATCACTTTGACTCTTCTTAATTCGAATAAGATTTTATGGCATCGAAGATAAATATGGTATTTATCAAATTATTTTATCCCAAATCAAATTAAGTGGTCGGATTCTACCAGCTCTTTAACTGTAACCGAAAGTAACTAATTAACTACTGTTTCTCTTTAATGTTGTATAGCACATTAATGTGAGATGCTGATATTAAGAAATTAGAAAATTGTGTAATGAGATTTATTACCAAAAAAGAAAAAGATTCGTGTTTACATTGAATAGTCTCGTATAATATAAAAATGGAAATAAAATGTAATATAAATACTTTTTTATTTAAAAATATTTTTTAAAGATAGAATTTTCAAAATGAACAATATTTTTATAAAATTTTATCAAGAAGGTGTGCTAACAACTTTTTAAGTTGGTCAATAAAGGTTTTAAATATGCAGTTGGTCCCATTTGGAAGATTTTGTTCCAAGAATGACAATCTCATGCAATTTATAACGTCGTGGAGGTTCATTATCCACTGAACTGAGAAATTGCCATGAACGATTACAATGTTTACTTTATACTAGATTCTGCTGTGGAACCCACGTACAAAAACGTGGTTTCATGGTGGTAACAGTCAAGATTCTTCTCATGGGTCTGCCAAATTTCAAAACCCATCGACATGCCAAAGGTTTTTTCATCTTTATTCTTTCTCCTTTTCTCCATCCTCAAAGATAAATCAATCAACACTCAAAAGATAGTTTCATTCTTACCTTACAAAAACTATTCATTTTAGCTGCGGATAGATTTCAAGATTTATGCAAAATACATACACTTAACATATATATAAATTTTCACTAGTAAAAATACAAAATTTCAATTTAATAAGGTTTAAATCCTTTTTTGTCTTTAAGTTAAGTTTTCATGTTTAGTTTATTCTTCGCTTTTAAAAATGTCAACTTTTAATCATTATGATATGAAAAATGTATCAAATTAGTCTTATCCGTTAACAAATCACAAGTTTTTCATTAAGTGATTTGTTGTTCATAATACCTTCCGTTAACAAATCACAAAATATTGGATACCTAGGTATGAAAACGTGTGATTTGTTCTTCATTAAGTGCTGTCATGAGGACTAATTTGATACATTTTTCATATCATAAAGACTAAAGGTTGACATTTTTAAAAGTAGAGACTAAACTGAACATCAGAACTTAACTTAGGGACCAAAAAAAGATTTAAACTATTTAATAATTATAATTATTTTTATTATCATAAAAGAATTAAATACACATACACTTTAACATATATATTTTAACTAGTAAAAATATAAGGAATTACAATAATTAAGAGTGTACACTTGACATATATATAAATTTTATAATATTCAAATACAAAAATCCTTCACATATCACGTCCAAAACAATTTTAGATAACATTTTAGAAGAAAAATAATATAAAACAATTATTGGTGCTTATAACTTTAGAATGATAATAATGAACATAAAATAGTGTTTAGCTTCTTATATCACTTTTTAGTTTATTAAGGAATGCTGTTTAGAGAAAAGTCACAACACTAATAAATCTAAGTTTAATTACATAAAAAAATTAACATCATTTTTAACTTAAAAACTTTAAGATTATGAGTTCATGAGTGAAATGTTCATTATATGAGTTATAGATTACCATCACTTATCTGAAATAAATGTTTATTAAGAGGTTTCAATCAATTAAAAGACAGTGATTCCATACTTTTGATTGGCTCATTTTAAAGTACACATCTAGCTTTAATAAGACAATTCATTAGTGGATTTTTTTCTCATTTGAATTAAATCTCAATTAAATATTGCATTTATTTAACTCATAATTTATGATTCTTTTAGGCTATGAAAAGTTAGCATGAACGGCATCCAACACTATTTTAAAAGAATTTCTCAATTTCTAACATCTCATGACACAACTATTATTAAAAGTTACATTAAGAGAATTTATTTATTATATAAATTATGTTGCATAATTTTATAACAAGAATTAACAAAGTGTTTGTAGTGAAGAAGTAATATTTTCAAGCTATTCACAGAAGAAATTTGTCAAAAACATCCCGCCTAAGAATATAATAGCATATTACTTTTAAATATGTGATAAAACGATATAAAAAAAACTTGGAATCGATATCTTAGGAAAAATATAGAATTTTTTAGGTTAAGATTTAAATTTCATTTTATTTTATTTATCCAAAAAATGGTTTACTTATTATGAAGCGTGATTTCGTGTTAAATCATGGTCATTATCATACACATATTTATTTTAGCATTTTCATGTCTTATTCTTGAACCTCGATAAGTGTGAAAAAAGAGTAAAAAATATTTATGAGTTGAAATTATTTTAGAATTCATAATTCAAAATCATACTCTAAATTATGTATCTGATTATGAGAAGTTGAGTGAAGAAAATAGGGGAGTGCAGGAAGAAATTATAATTATGTATAATTGGGTTACCATCTAAGGCCCAGAAATGGGTAAAAAAAAAATGAAGACCACATGAACGACAAGGCGTATTTTTGCGCTGCTTAAAAACATAAATCGAGGATTCAGCTGCCGTTTCATTGCGAGTTGCAAAGACTGAAACCCCTAGAAAACCCCACTCCTCTTCACTACTTCCGTTCAAGTTGAAAGCACTCGTTTCATTTTCTTGCTGCTTTTTGTTCTCTCGAAAATGTCTCTGCGAGTGCTGAACCCTAACGCCGAAGTGCTGAACAAATCGGCGGCACTTCACATGACCATCAATGCCGCCAAGGGTTTGCAAGATGTCCTTAAAACCAACCTCGGTCCCAAAGGAACTATCAAAATGTCTCTCTCTCTTCTATTTTTTTTTTTCCATTTCTTTTTCTTCTTGTTGTCATTTCCATTTATGTTTTGTTTCTTCTGATACACTCTTTGATTCAGGCTTGTTGGTGGCGCTGGTGATATTAAGCTTACCAAAGATGGCAACACTCTCTTGAAAGAGATGGTTAGTTTTTTTTCTTTTTTATATCATATTTAATTGAGATCTACTACTACGTGCGCTTGAAAACCGTTATGGCGGAACGTGTTCTGATTTTGTCTGTTGTGATCTCAGCAAATCCAGAACCCGACGGCGATTATGATTGCGAGGACCGCTGTGGCGCAGGATGACGCCAGTGGAGATGGCACCACTTCCACTGTTATCTTCATTGGCGAACTTATGAAACAATCGGAACGTTACATTGATGAAGGTTAGTGAGTTTGTCTCTGCGTTCGAGTTTCTGTTTGTTTTTAAGTTATTCTTCGCATTGCTTGTCCTCGTTGTTCGCTCGTTGGCGTACAGTTTAGCATGTGTTTATTTATCTTTATCTAGCTTTCTTGATAGTTTTATTACTATGAAGTACCTTACTGTTTTTTGTGATTAAGTCGTGATTTCCTATAGTTAGTTAAGCTGAATTTTAGAGATGACGTTTTTTTTTGGCTATAGAGAGAACATGAAAACCGCACCTAGGATGACGATATGACATCCTTTAAAGTAGACTTAAAAAAGTGACTATTTATCTATATATGCAGTTTTCCTGGTAGTTTGTTAACTGGCGTTAATTTTCTACTGTTTTGTTACTGGTGATGATTTCTTATGGTTAGCAAGAGAGAAATTTAGAGAAGACGACTTTTTTTCCTCAGAACAAGTAGAAAAATGCAACTAGGGTGATGATATGGTATTCTTTAGAAGAAACAAGGCTGCATGAGCAAAAGATGTGATAACATGAGTTTAACTAGGAAGTGCCGTTTCTTTGCGATTTAGGGTGATTCCCTGGACAGTTGAAACATCCATGAAATGTATGCAAAACAAAGGCATTGGATGCTTTCCTATTTTAGTCTATTGTAGGACTAGGGGCATATAGATATCCTTAAAATGTGGAGTGATGAAGCTTTCTCGTTTTGATGCCTTATCTGTCATTTCATCCTTTGCTAATGCTGACATGATATATGGATGTTATAGGTATGCATCCACGTGTGTTGGTTGATGGTTTTGATATTGCAAAAAGAGCAACTCTGCAATTCCTTGAAAAGTTTAAGACACCTGTTGTGATGGGTGATGAGCCTGATAAAGAGATTCTCAAGATGGTAGCTAGAACAACCGTGAGGACAAAGGTAAAACTTGTTCCATTTAATACCTTTTGTAGCTCAAATTTGATCATACATTGGCACTGCAGACAAAATGAAAAATAACTTGTCAGCATAAATTTTTTACATGCATGTTATTCTCACCATATATTTCTTCATCATTTGCAGTTGTATGAATCACTTGCAGATCAATTGACTGATATAATTGTTAATGCGGTAAGTTCACATTGAATTTTAGACATTTATACTTTGAGTCCTTGTAAATAACCAACTTTTATTTGCATGTTGTTTGCTTATTTGCGGTAGATTTTGCTGTTTATTGGACCAGAACCTTTTACAGCTGTGTGTTCAGTGACTTGTGGTTTTTCCTATGATAGGTTTTATGCATCCGGAAGCCTGAGGAAGAAATTGATCTTTTTATGGTGGAGATTATGCATATGCGACACAAGTTTGATGTTGACACACGCTTGGTATGTTTTCTGAATGACTGTTTGTAGCCACTCCTTTCCTGTACTTTGTTGTATATTATTTTTATAATTTTTTAAATTTCATGTTACATATATTGTATACAACCTGGATGTTCCTGTTATCGCCTTTCCATCATGATTTTGACTGCATTATAAAATTCTCAACTTAACATTAGTCCAGTAAAAGTTCTGATGTGACGATGTCAAGGACTTGTACTTTGTTTTGATTGAAATGAAGTCAGGTTTGATTTTCTCTAAATGCAGGATTGAGATCTAGTTAGTCATAATAGTTAGGATGGCTTAGTTAACCATCGGTGTGGGACTTCCAACAAAATTTAACCTCTAGACAGGCTATCCTCTTATTGCACAAAATGTGCTGACATTCTTCACATCTTGCTTATCTCCTTGGCTAACTAATATAAGCCAAATAATTCATGGTCCATGTGCTACTGTAAGTCATAACTGATAACAATTGCATTTAGTTGTGTCTAATATATAGCTCTTGAGAGAAATAGCAATTAGAAGAGAGCTTTTGTAGAGCTAAAGCATAATTGTAGTGGACTATCTTCTGATTAGAGAGCTTTTGAACTCATAAAAATTTGAGCTCAAATAAATAAATCATGAAAAACAGAGAGTTTTTGTTATTTATAATTTTTTTTCACTTAAATAAATCACGAATAAAGAAAGCTATAATACCTAAGCTCTGTAGTAGCAATGTAGCAAATCACAACCCATATTTAACTATAAGTTATCCACATTGTCTAACTTCACTTATAATTATATTATTGTATTACACCTTCTGTTTTGAGTTATGCGGTTCTTGCATGCACTCAGTTTCATCCCTCTGTATTTTTTAGGTTGAGGGTCTTGTCCTTGATCATGGTTCCAGGCACCCTGACATGAAACGACGGGCAGAAAATTGCTATATCTTGACGTGTAATGTATCTTTAGAATATGAGAAGAGGTAATCACCCTGATATTTGTCAATATATTCCAATTTGTGTTTTGTGTGTGTTTTAAGTGGCTGTCGTTTGATTACTTTTACCTGTTATCCAAACTTGCTACTACTGCTATTCATTATTTACCACACTATCTTATCCCTTTTAAGTGTGATACGATATGAAGGGTAGAAATATTATTGAAATTAGTGTATGAATCGTTTAATTACCCTTAATCATTTAAATACAGGTATCGAAAATTATGAATTTTAGATGTATGGTTTTTAGCTTTTACCAGTAGCATATGTTATCAGTCTCTATTTTGGTGATTGAGTGTGTCTTTTACTTCTGACACAATATTGGTTATGTTGTATAGTAAAGTGAGTAAGTTCACATTGCATGAAATGTTACCATCGGTGTAGGTTTTTAATCTGTTTTATTAGGATGGCTTAGTTAGCATGAAGGAAGTAAAGTTTTCATTTACTATAATAAAATTAGGTACTGTCACTTCAATTGTCTTTTAATTTGAATTACCTGTTTTGTTTTTCTAAAAAGACTGGTTTTAACCTTAAAACAAACCAAGTTCACATTTATTACTACTAGTGAAATCTGTTTTTTATGTAATGGTAAACTTAATAATTTCAACCATCTAAGTACTATTTGTCAACTGTTATATCACTTAAATCAATAATGTATACACATTGTGTGGTTTTTCATTATCAGATGCCTGGCCTATGTGAACTATCTTTGATGTCTGTTATACTAATGAAGTCAATGTTTTCTCCTCCCAGTGAGGTAAATGCAGGTTTTTTCTACTCAAGTGCGGAACAGAGAGAGGCTATGGTTTCTGCTGAAAGACGGCAGGTTGATGAGAGAGTTAAGAAAATCATTGAACTGAAGAATAAGGTAATGAAGTTTTATTCCTTGTATTTATTGATTTTTACATGTTAATCTGGTCTGTTATATTGCTAATAAAATAATAATGCTATTTCACGTTTCTGTTAGACAGAGATAATAATCGTTTCTGGATTACAGCTGCAACCGCCCTTTGTCTGGATTATTTCTCAGTAATAGCTCAATTTTATTTGACTGCTCTTGACTGAATAACTTCACATGTGTGTATGTAGGTTTGTTCTGATAATGATAGCAATTTTGTTGTCATCAACCAAAAGGGAATTGATCCTCCATCACTGGACCTCCTTGCTAGGGAAGGAGTAAGTAATATACCATTGTATTCTGGTTTTTTAAAACTTAAATATTGGGAAGATGGCCACTTAATGTATAAATACTCCTGGAAATTTTATTTCACTCCAATTATTTAGGTGATGATGCAGAAATATGCTCTAAATGACCAGTACTGAGTGTCTGTACTATATGAGCTGCATGTGCATCATATTTTTTTACTGGTTGAAGGAAGAAAAACTCAGTTTGAAATGTCTGAAACAGTCCAAATTTAAAATACATAGAAGCTATAAACATATTTTAAAATTCACTGTTTTACCAATAAATAATGACCATGCTATAGTGTGGTCTAATATGTTTGTTAGATTGTTTACCCATGAAGTTTGAAGATATTTTGTAGTGAAATACTGCCTGTTGGTTTTGCAAGAAATATTTTATACTAGAAATATGAACTGATTAAGTGAAGAATCATGACCTGTCCCTCGTTTAATGACCATGGTGCATAGAAGAATCTAAAAGCGATCAGAGGCTAATTTTATTAAGAGCGAAAGCCATTGAGGGATCATAGAAGAAGTTTGTATGTTTTGATTATATCATGTTTGTGATGTTAAATATCCCATGACGCAAATGTAGTATGAGGTGAACTCGTCTCATAAGCGGTCATCAGTTGCATAATCCCTATCCTGTTTTATATCTGCTTGTTTTTTGACCTTGTGTTTAGATAATTGCCCTACGGAGAGCAAAGAGAAGAAACATGGAAAGACTGGTTTTGGCCTGTGGAGGAGAGGCAGTAAACTCGGTAGATGATTTGACTCCTGAATGTCTGGGTTGGGCAGGTTTGGTATATGAACATGTCCTTGGGGAAGAGAAATATACATTCATTGAAAATGTTAAGAATCCTTTTTCCTGCACAATCTTGATTAAAGGTAAATTTTCCTTGCACCTATTCTGGGTTTCTTGAACAGATCCTTCTGTACTATTTATTACTTTTTCTCTGACATCTGAACAAACTGTCATTTTATTTCCAGTAGTTGATTTAAGATTTGCAATTCTGTCATTATAAAACAGGTCCAAATGACCATACAATAGCTCAGATTAAAGATGCTGTACGTGATGGTTTGAGGGCCGTTAAGAATACCCTTGAAGATGAATCTGTTGTCTTGGTGAGACATTTTTATGTCAATCAATTATTTTGATACTTGAATTGTACATTTTTCTTGTGCAATGTGCATGTTCACGCTATTCATATAGATTAACTCCATTTTCCTGTCATAATTTTCTTAGTCGAATGAATTTTCAGTTGTTCCCTAGAATGCACACATCGTTTAAAGCTTTAGTACAAAAACACTTCTGATTTCAGAGAAGTTTGGTATTGTTATTGTAATTGATTTGAAGAGAATTTTCTTTCCCATGATTAGGGTGCTGGTGCATTTGAAGTTGCTGCTAGACAATATCTGTTGAACGAGGTTAAGAAAACAGTTGAAGGGGTAATTGCGAGTCTCTTGTCACCCATGTTTTTCTTGTTGTTTAACTGTAGTTATCTATTTCAATTTTCATCGCTGATGTTGATAACCTTGAAACAGCGTGCACAACTTGGTGTTGAGGCTTTTGCTGATGCGCTTCTTGTGGTGCCTAAGACACTTGCTGAAAACTCTGGGCTTGACACTCAAGATGTGATTATTGCCCTTACGGTATACTTTCCTTAAACTTATTCCACTTATCTTCTTTCCTCTAATGTGATTGTATAGATATTCTCATATAAAATGGAAAGCATTATTATTATTATTAATGTACTTGCTGAATGGTGTTTCAGGGAGAGCATGACAAAGGAAATATTGTGGGGTTGAGCCTGAATACAGGTGAACCTATAGACCCTGCCATGGAGGGTATTTTCGACAACTACTCTGTGAAACGCCAAATCATAAACTCAGGGTATGGTTGAATCTGGATCTGTTGACATCATTAATTTTGTTTTTTTTTTTAAACTAGGAACATTTAAATACTAGAAAATGTCATTACTAATGGCATGGTGGAGAGTGAGGGAGGAAACAAATTTCATTTGAAGGGAAAATGAAATGAGAGAATTTAAGTGGTGACTCCTCAACCAGTTCTGCATACAACTCGATGCCCTCTGGTGATGGCTTGTCATGAGCTATGATAAGAGCATGAGATCTTCAGTAGTGAATGCTTTTTCAGATGAATTTTTAGAAACAGGAAGAACTACATACTATATTTCTTGTGTCTTCACTGCCATCAATTACATCTGGGGTGGGTGAGGGTTGTGGATGAGGAGTACAGGTCAGGTTTGTCTGGGTCTGAAGGTCTCCACCGCTATTAGAACGGACGTTTAACGATATCAATCACGTTTTCTTAGATCTAGTTTTGTTGTCAATTTTAGTTGGTAAGTTAAACTCAATCAGGATGTATAGCCATTTGAAAAATTCCATTACGCCAAAAACAATAAGTTTAATTTAAGTAAGCATGATTACTATTACATAGTTATGTCTTCGTCTCTTGATATACAGGCCAGTTATAGTATCTCAGTTACTGGTGGTGGATGAAGTGATTCGTGCTGGGCGTAATATGCGGAAGCCAACTTAGATGTTCTAGAAGCCTTCTCTTTTGGATAGGGTGTGCCGTAAACTGATGAATATTTTCTATATTTGGAGGTGCCAGCAGTATTGGTTGGGATTGTTATGACTCACTTGTTTTAATCTGTTATAAAGAAAAAGTTTCTTGGTTTTGTTTTTTCCTAGTTTATTGTTTCTTGCAATGATTTAATCATGTAAGTGTATTGTGGCTGAATTTTGGGATCCTTTTGAAATTTGTAAGCAAAATCTATTTTGTAGAAAATTAGTTGAGAGAATGCTTTTCCTCAGAAAGTTGCTTGTTTTAACCAGCAACCTAAGTCTCAGGACGTCTCCTTTATAATTTTGTATGAAACGTGGATGGCATTGAATTCAAATAGTTGAAATATTTTCATTTTTGAAGTTGGACGTACTCAGCTGCCTTGATGCGCATTAGCATAATGTAAAAAAAATATATTCCTACATGTAATATTGGCTATAAAGTAAATCCTTAGCATTATAGCAATTAGTAGGAATAAATGGCATATATGCATCGATTTCTGACATGAACCGTATTGTACTATCATGCAACTTTCTAATATATTACGATTTTAAAGTGCTCCCAACAAACGTATGTTTTGTGTCTATCTACCTATTATCTGAAAAATCTGAATACTGTTTTGTTTAGTATATATACCTTTTCACTTTATAATTTATATTTAAAGGCTATAAATGATTTTATGTTATTTAACGATGGATTAATATATTTAATAATTTTGTTGACTTTTCTAACAAGTTATTTAAATTAATTTATAATTGGTTGAGTAAATAATTATTCATTGACTTCTGATTACGAGATACCTCAAATTTATGTGTACTAGCCTTTTTAGCACGCATATGATTTAATTAAAATATATTGATAATGTGAGTTATTTCTATATTTTTATCTTACTAATCATAGAATTAAGAGATACCTCAGGTTTATGTATATAATTTAATTAAAATCCACTGACACTGTAATTTATTTTACACTATGTAATTAAACTTGTTGTTTATAATCATTGAATTTTAATGGTCACGTTTAAACTAGATTTGAAATAATTTTTAATTAAATACCAATGTATTCTTTTTACAACTATATGAACTTGATGGCAAATTATAGATGGGGACACATCATTCACCTTGCCTATTTTCCAATTGCCACTTAAGTATGTCCTTTTTTCTTTAAGCAAAGATTTGTATTCAAGTTTTATGTATAAAATAAAATTTCGCCAAAAATGAGAATCCCATCAATTTGTAAATAAATGATAGGAGATGAATAATCTGAATTAGGATTATAAGCTTTTAAGTACAAATGAAAAATGTTTATCGACAACATATTTTATTACTATTTGTAAAAAAGAAATATCAATCTTGTTAAATAAAAAAATGGTGGAAATACATATTTATAACAAAAATATAAACCAAATTTACTAAAAATTAAAAAACTATGCGATTCTAATTTTTAATAATCAATAATAATGTATTAGAAAAAAATACATATTTACATTGTACTGGTGTTCCAATCCAAACAAACACTATAGTTTTGCTGCTCTTACATGATTCCATTAGAAAGGTCAACAAGTGACAGGCGTGAAGGGTGGTAGGTAGAATGAAGAAGGCAGCGGCATCGGAACACGCGTCGCAAATCTAGCTACTCGGAGGATGATCTAATTAGGTGCATAATTCAAACGAACATTTTCCATTGTTAAACTTTGACAGAACTTTCAGTTCTAGTAGCTCTCTTCTCCTCTTGCAAAGCGCATTTCAGTTGGATTTGATCTAGTCCGATCATGTCAGAAGAAGTAGTGCAAAACAAGAAGGTTACATTCAAAGGCTACATAGATGATGTTCCCAAAGAAACCGATATGGAACTCAAGCTTTCAAACATTGAGCTCAACCCTCCGCCACAAGGCTCGGCAGCAATTCTCGTGAAGAACCTTTATCTCTCTTGCGATCCATACATGCGAGGCCGCATGCGTGATTTCCACGGATCTTATATCCCTCCTTTTGTCCCTGGCCAGGTTACAAACTACTAACTGCTTTAATTTTGTTATACTATGATGTCGTGTGATACAGTGAGTAACTGATTCCTGTGTGTTTTGACGAAGGCGCTTGAAGGATTTGGTGTGTCTAAAGTTATACACTCTGATCATCCAAATTACAAGCCTGGTGATTTCATTACTGGGTTTACTGGCTGGGAAGAGTATAGCGTCATCCAGAGAACAGAGCAGCTCAGAAAAATTCAGCCTGATGATCGCATTCCTCTCTCCTTCCATGTTGGTCTTCTTGGTATGTGGCTCCCCTCAATCTTTACTATTGAGTTACTGGCACATGCTTCTTTCGTTATTTTATTTGCTATTTGGATTTATACCTTATAATATGTGCTTGTGGTTCCGGATATGATTTATGAGTTCATTGTTGGTTATTAGTATAAGAGCATAACAGTACAAACTTCACTATATTGATTGTGACTTGGCTCATCTAAGCTAAGTGGGAGACAATTGATGCACCATAGAACAATTTTTCCTTTGATAATTGTCTCACTAGGAATCAAACTTTTCGATTGTTATTTGGCTCAGTCACCTATCCTGGTAGGACAATTGATGCAATTCGCAACAATTTCCTTCTCAGCAATTGTCCTACTGGGAATTTGAGTATTCGATTCTGACTTGGCGATCTTATTTTGACACGGAATAATTGATGCTATCTGCAACTATTTTCCCTTTAACAATTGCATGAAAAATCCTAGATTTGAGGATTCTTGTGTCCCGCTGTAGTCAAACGGTGTTACATGTAGGTCACCATTGTTGTTTGAGGGTAAGTGTACCAATTTGGAAGAAATGTACACTTGAAGGGAAGATTGTTAGGATTCCAAGTGAGTTTGAGTCTCACTTTGAGTAGGAATGAGAAAAGTAAATAATATACAAGGAAATAAAACTCAAACTCATTATCTTTAGGTTTTTTATTTAGACATGGTGTCATAATCTCTTTTATGAGTTGTCTGGTTACTAGTTGGTATCAAATCTCCTTGGTATGCTGACGATTTGTTTGTCTTGGTGGCTTGTTTGGATTTGTACAATATATAGTGGGTCTTGTATCGAAAATTTGGTACTTGTGGTTAGAAATGTTTATGCTCAAAGGGTAATATATTAAATGTGGAAGGAACTCATACTTCAGAGTTAGATTGTTAGGAATCTAACCGTTAATTTGAGTTCCACATTGACGTGTGAGTTTTAATTCCCACAAGCTCTTTCTTCATTTCCTTCTTTTATGATTTTACACTTTCTATTGTTTTCTTTATCTATTGGTTTATGAACAATGTTCTGAAACCTGTTTCACAGCTATACTGAGAGAAACATCCACCACTGTTATGGGATTCTTTTAATAAACTGAACCGATGCTAGTTTTGTTTGTCTTCAAATTTAATTTGTTATTGTTTAAAATATTTAGTTTTGTGCTGTGTTCAATAGTTTTAAGGATGATAGTCCAAAGAAAAATGTTAGTATTACTGATGAGAAAAAGTGCAGAGACGGTGAAAGAATTAGACTGAGAAACAGGTAAACCTCTCTACCGACGCACTTGGAAAATCATCTTTTCCCAACCTACAACCAAAAGTAACCAGATTGATCTCCCTTCTCCTCACTCCACTTTGTCTAAATCATAACTAGCTTCTTCCATTGTCTGTGTGTGGCTCCTCTATGTATTATAAAAGAATAGAATACGCTGCTATGTGTAACTTCCTTTTTTCCGGATTTTAGGCCCAACATCACCCCTCATTCATAACCGAGTGCCACTAGATTTGGTTTTTAGGTTGCTGAAAGTGTTGATAGTTCCTTTGTACCTATAGATTCACTCTGTTGTTGAACATTATAGTTACTAATAGATAAAGTAGGATTGCACCATTTTGAGTTTAGTCATTATTTTCAGATACTGGGGTTGGAAGGAATCCTCTCATTTTGGAGAGTTCCATATTTTTATCCAATTATGTCTTTTTTTGGCACAGTTGTTATGAACATGTAAATCCTTTAAACATTCAGGCTCGGTGTTTATCTTTCTCTGACTTACGTATGGAAGTGAAATCACTTTCCATTCTTCTACTGGTGCTCTGGTTTGATAAATAATTAACCATTCATTTTTTCTTTTAATTTTATAGGAATGCCAGGTTTCACTGCATATGCAGGATTTTTTGAGGTTTGCAGCCCAACCAAAGGAGAATATGTTTTTGTATCTGCAGCATCTGGTGCGGTAGGTCAGCTTGTAGGCCAACTTGCTAAGTTGCACGGTTGCTATGTCGTTGGAAGTGCTGGATCAAAGGAAAAGGTCAGTTTCGCTAATGCTTGCCAAAAGTAAAACTGAATGCTTGAATCATGAATACAATAGATGAAGTATTGACTTTTAGACACATCGATGCACACAGACAGTTAAACCTAGTATTTTGTTCATTTTCTTATTGAATTTGTTGTATTAGGTTGACCTTCTAAAGAATAAGCTTGGATTCGATGAAGCTTTTAACTACAAAGAAGAATTAGACCTGAATGCGGCTCTACAGAGGTTGGTAACAGTCTCGGGAAAATAAAATTGAATGGCTATTGTCTACGGAAACAAAATGGTTTTTTAGAAGTTTTCTTGAGAAATAAGATTCCAATTATTTCTACTTCTCACTGGTTAGTTATCCTTCATGTCACTGACATTAAAAATTCCAGACATCATTTATCCTGGCTTACATGACAGGTATTTTCCACAAGGCATTGACATCTACTTTGACAATGTGGGTGGGGACATGCTTGATGCTACTCTCCTTAACATGAGGATTCATGGTAGAATTGCAGTTTGTGGTATGGTATCTCAGCAAAGCCTTTCCAAGCCCAAAGGAATATACAATTTATTCAACCTCATCTCAAGGCGCATCAGAATGCAGGGTTTTTTGCAAAGTGATTACTTGCATCTATACCCGCGCTTTTTGGAAGATGTCTCAAATTATTACAAGCAGGGAAAGATTGTGTACATTGAAGACATGAATGAAGGCTTGGAAAGTGCTCCGTCTGCTTTCGTTGGTCTTTTTCATGGCAAGAATGTGGGTAAGCAAGTCATTCGTGTTGCCCATGAATGATTTTTAGAGTATCGTGCTAGGCACTGCTAGCTGAAGACTGATATGTTTTAAGCATATTTGGTTGAGTTTTTTGGATTTACTTAAACTGCGGCTTGGCCTTACTCTATCACCTTCTACCTTTTGGAGAAAATGTAAACTTTGAAATATGCCTAAATTATCTAGAAGATAAAGTAGCTTCATTGGGTATTTGGCTCTTCCAAAATGAAAATACGTGTAAAAAATAAGAGAATCAAGAGTAGATATATTCATGCTCTCACTTTTTCTCCTCGCTTAAGAGTTAAAATTGCATACGGTTTGGTTAAATTAGAACAACAAAGATAATTGTAACTGTACAAAAAATAGAAGAGAGGTATAGAGCTACGAAACTCAAATCATGTTCTCTATCCGAGTTTCATGATCAGTTGAAATTAGAAAACTTCAGCATAACTGTGAAGGGGGCTCATGGAATAGCATAGGACTTAGCAGTGAGCATAACCAAATGCTGAGGGCTTTCTGATAAACCCATTCAACGCATTCTAATTACATATATGATATTTTTGTAATGAAATTGTGTCTCCCCTTTCCCGTGGAACATTAGCCCTAAAGCAATAAGAAAATGTCAAGTGGAAATATAAATCAGTACTCTTTCCGCTCGATGAATATTTACTTCTGTAACCATTTCCATATTCGTGTAAATATTCGTTATTCGAGTACTCATATTTTTTTAACATACACGGATATTCGTAATGTTTATAAAAAATATTCTATAAAAGTAGTGTAAAGTTATAAAAAATTGTATAGTTATGAATATAAAAGATATAAAATTATTAGTATCCGTTAATCATCTTTTAATACGCAAGTGTGATTAAGGCCGAATGAACTTCTGAGGTGAACAACTCCACTGCACGCTATTTCTTTATGAAGCCCAATAATTTACACCTAGTTATGCTAGAGGCTTTAAAATATATAGCAATTAAGCGAATTTAAGTTGTAGAGAGGATTTACCTTTGACAAATATCCAAATGACTTCACTTTAACTAACCCCCACCGCACCTAAGTCCTACAAGTATAAATACACTATGCAGACGTATTTATTTTTAAAGTACTTTTACTTTTATCCCTTCACCGGTCAGTTTCATCTATATCTCCTATCAAAAGTAAATCTAAGGAGCCTTAGACCATTGAAGGCTCAACTCAACCACTCAGTTAATAGACATGACAATTCGACAATTAACATAGTAGAAACTAAAATAACCGGAAAGCATTTCCCTGTATTTATGAAAAGCCTTGTATAATCCTAGAACAAGTTAACGATATTTTAATTGATAGTGAAAACGAAGTAAAGTTCTATGGGCATTCCCATTGCTACACTCCATTACAAGTTCTTAGACAATCCTTTTTTAGGATGTATGGTCACATCAACATATTAATTAAGAGGTATCAATTTATCCTGTGATCTATAAACTAACCTAAAGTCACTTTTAAATAAGTTTTTTTTTCTATGGAACCACCGAGTAAGTGTGAAAAAAAATTATCTTTAAAGTATTTTCTTAAAAGTAGGTTAAAGTCACGATCATTTCATAACAAGACTTTAATTAACTTATAAATATAACACATTCGATCTGAATCAAAGGTTAAGTTGAATCACTTCATTAAGGTTAAGTTGAGTGCACCCTTTAGAGTTCCAGTCAACTGGGCCATAATTAAAGAACAAGTCAAGTTGACCCATGACAAAGTTTAAGTTAAGTTAGGCCAAGATGAATGTGAAATTGAGTTGGTCAGGTTGAAGATTAAGACAAGACTATAAAATCAAAGATTGATCCGATTTAACTTAAGTCAAAGATCGAAACAATCATATTAAAGATCAAAATAGGTCAATACACATACAAGGTTGAAAATAAAAATGGATTATCTAATATTAGTTGAGACTAATCATCATAGACCAATAATAGAAATAGACTAGTCCAGTCGAAAGTAGAAACAAACTAAAAATAAAAACGAACCGTCCTCAACCAGAAGTTAAGATAAATCGTTCATGACCATAAGTCAAGAAAGAATAATCAAATTAATAATTAAAAAAAAAAACTAGTTTAAACCATCCAAAACTAAAAATCAAATTAAACCAATATAATTAATTATCGGACTTAAAATCAAAGTCTTTGATGTGCAGAGACATAATTAGTCATGGAAAAATTGTCACGAAATAAAATAACTACTACGTTAGAGAAAAAACATTGAGAATTAATTTTAAAAAGTTTCTAAAGCATAATTTCTTATTTCTCACTTATTTTGACTTATTTATTTTAAAAAATATATTTAATTTTAATTTATTTTATAAATTTCTACCATGTGAACATTCTCTTTCTTAACCTATCTAAACACTACAGTAATATAGAATAACCCACCGACCACCTATTCCTTCATTAAAAGTTAAAGAAAAAAAAATAGAGAGATGTTAAGAGTGTCAACTGCTGCAAAATTCTCTCTCTTCTTATTGATTCACTTATAATAATATTTACTGAAGAAACAACTGGAAAATCAATTCAGCGACAAACAGATTCTCTTTCTTGTCCAAATTGTCTCACAGAAACAACTCAATAATCACTGTCGTGATTTTACTCTACAACAACCCCTAACAAACATTTGATTCATTTATCAGTTTTACGAGGAAACCAAATTCCAAAGTAATAATAATAAAAAAAAACACTGAAAGAAAGTTTTAAGTTTGATATTGACTCCTATTTTTAAGTGAGTTGTTAAAATTTTTCATAATTGTTACACTTTTAATTAAGTTATTGTTATTAATTTATTTTTTATTAATTAAGTACCGGACATTATTTACTTACTTATTTTTAACTATTAGAAAATAATATTATAATTGATATAAATGAGATGGTGAGATAAAATGAGAAACCATTATCACCTAATTAAATGAAAATCTAAGGTAAAAATATTCAATTAATAATAATAATTATTATTAAGTCTAATAATGGCAACATGCATCAGTTTTATGACTAGTAACTCGTGGTTTGTTGGGTCCAGTGAAAACGCACGCAAGACAGAAGAAAAGTTGGCATAAAAAAACAAAAGAAACAAAAGCACGATGTATGTTACCGTGAAATGCGAGGCGAGGATGGGCCCACTTCCATCCAACTAAGAATATTCCATATTTTGGAATTTTAATCAAAATCTTAAACTTAATAATATTGGTATTAAAATATCAGTAAAAACTATATAATTAAATTACAAAAATTCATATATACCATTATTCACTTATTCATTATTAAAATTTTTAATTTTGTTTCGAAAAAAAATTATAAAGTTATTGTAAAGAAAACCACAAAGACAACCCTACTCATCGACTGCAACTCTAGTAATTCACATTCCGCAACACCGGTCAACGCGTCTCACTTCTCACGGAATCTCCGCCATCCGCCACGTGTCGGATTCTCATTGGACCTCTACTCTCCTATATCAACGCCTTCATCTTTGGAACTTTTCCCCCTTTATTCATTTTCATCCTCTCTCTCTCTCAGGTTCGTTCTCTCCCCTCTCTCTCTCTCTCTCTCTCTCTCTCTCTCTTACCTCATCACCGCACTTTCATCTCTTTTTAGGGTTTCCATTCCGGCTATATTTTTTCTGTATTTTGTTTCTCCTAGGTTTCATTCATCCAGATCTGCATCTTCTATTTCTAGGTTTTCAGTCTCATCACTCCTAATTTTCTTTATATTCATGTTTTCTAGATTTATTTTTGCATATCATTTCGGTTATTTGAATGTAGTCCAATTTCCTGTTCGTACGGGGAAAAAAAGTTTAATTCGTTAAACGGATCTTTCTGTGTGTCGAGTTATAGTGAAACTGATCTTTATTGTAAAATAAATTAGTAATTATAAAATAGGGTGTAATTTTGCTTATTCAGTGGGAAACCTACTCAAAATTGTTGAAATTTAAATTAGTTTTAGATCTAGAATAAATTCTGATTAACTAAGATGTGATTCTAGGTAGTGAAATTTGCATTGCAGGATTACGTGGTGAGATTCGCATATCTGAGAAATGGCAGATTCTTCTCGGGAGGAGAACGTTTACATGGCGAAGTTGGCCGAGCAGGCCGAGCGGTATGAGGAGATGGTTGAGTTCATGGAGAAGGTAGCGAAGACTGTGGAGGTTGAGGAGTTGACTGTGGAGGAGAGGAATCTTCTCTCTGTGGCGTACAAGAACGTGATTGGGGCGAGGAGGGCTTCGTGGAGGATTATATCCTCCATTGAGCAGAAGGAGGAGAGCAGAGGCAATGAGGACCACGTGGCTATTATAAAGGAGTACAGGGGAAAGATTGAGACCGAACTCAGCAAGATCTGTGATGGGATTTTGAACCTCCTTGAGTGCAACCTCATCCCTTCTGCTCAATCTCCCGAAAGTAAAGTCTTTTACCTTAAAATGAAGGGTGATTACCACAGGTACCTTGCTGAGTTTAAGACTGGGGCAGAGAGGAAAGATGCTGCAGAGAGTACTTTGCTTGCTTACAAATCCGCTCAGGTATGTATATTGTTGTTTATCTTATGGAATGGTAGTTGTTACTACTTCGTAGCTGAACTAAAAATTTGTGTTCATTTGATGCAGGATATTGCTCTTGCTGACCTGGCCCCCACCCACCCTATTAGGCTTGGACTTGCTCTCAACTTTTCTGTGTTCTATTATGAAATCCTTAACTCACCAGATCGTGCTTGTAATCTTGCCAAGCAGGTATATCTAAAGCCTTTCAATGTTTTTTTTTTTCAATTCCTTGCTGTTGCTGGTATTTCTCAATTGTTCATGGATTAAAAATTGTTGGAGTTGTCGTGTGTGGACCTCAGTCTTTGTTGATTGGTCTGATTTTTTAATCAGCTGGTGCTCAAGTTCCTTGGTATCTTGATTCAGTGGAATCTGTCGTGTCCACTCACTCTGTGTTGCTTTGAAAAGTCAGTTTTTCAGCATAGAAGTTAAAAAATGCATATCACAAGTCACAGCAGATGCGATTCCTAAAATATATAATATCAAATGAGCTCATGTGTTTTTTTTTTTTTCGAAGATTGTAGAATTTAATTCTATTTTGGCTCTGAACTTACCATTGTGATACTGCTTTCAATACTGTTCACCCCTTAGAATTTAAATTTTCCTTGTTTGACAATGTTAATGTACTATCTCCCATTTCATGTTAGGACGTGTATGGATACTATGATGTATTTTTTTCCTTCATGATTTGCATTCCTCTATTCTGCTTTCCTTTGGTGATCTGGGAAAAATGCTTAACTATGGCAGGCATTTGATGAGGCAATTTCCGAGCTTGACACATTGGGTGAAGAGTCATACAAAGATAGTACACTGATCATGCAACTTCTCCGTGACAACCTGACTTTGTGGACATCAGACATCACGGTATCTCTTTCTCTCTTGTACTGTATGGTACTAAAGATTTCTTGTTTTGCATTTAACTGTAGACTTCAGAGTAGAATTTTTTCTGGGCACGTTGTGTAAACCTTTAATTTTGATTTCTCCTCTGGATTGTTGGAGAAAGTTAAATTGTAAAGGAACAAGCCATGGTATATTGTTCTTTAATAAGCTGAACATCAACATAAACCTTTCATTTGTAAGAGTCCAGCATAGGAAAGTTGAAAACTAATCTAAACTTGTTGGGTTTTACATTATTCTAGTTGTGGAAATCGAAATACTAAGTACCCTCTCCGATACTGTTGGTGTCATGTCGTAGTGTGATAGTCTTTAAGCTTTTCTCAATGGACTAGTTAAATGTTATCCTCAACTCAAATAATGACAAACAGTTAAAATATATTGAGCTGACTATCTTTCTGTTGCTGTTGATAGCTTGTTTAGATATATAGGGAGTAGTTTTAAGTTGCCTCGTTTCTCATCCGTTTGAGATTGTATATATTTCGAGTTTTTCACTTGAATTGCCTTTAATATTCAGGACGATGCTGGGGATGAGATCAAGGAGACAACCAAGCAACCAGGTGAATAGGCCATGACTGCAGTGATGTGGTAGTTGATGGGGTTGATGGGATGTGTATTACCCTAAATTAATATAGATCCAATGTGGCTTGCCATAGTAGGATTGTATTAATGAATTTCATAATTTCAAGTGCGAGTTGCGCTTGGGATTTACAATGTTTCTGTGGTTCTATATGTGTTTTATTGATGAGATGAATGTGGCTTGGTGGTTTAGTGATTTATAAATTTTTTATTGTTGCGGGTATATGAATTTTAAGATTCATTTTTGCATTTAATGCTTCTTTCTTTATGCTCCCGAATCTCTTGCAGGGCCCAATCGAGCTAACTAACTAAACTTTCTTTTATAGCAAACATTCAATTACCTTGGAACTTAATATCTGTCCCAGGTTAATATTTTAATTTATGACATGTCTGTAAATTCTGCCGGGTTTTTGTAAAATTACACAAATTCGACAAAAAGATATTTTTGTTTTATTTCAAAATATTCCTTGTGTATTTTTTGTGGATAGGATACAAAATAAAAAGAGAAAGAAACACGTATCTGGTGTGAAAAATTAGAAATATATTTATTATTAATATTATTAATTTGAATTGGTTAATATATTTTTGTCGCTCTTTTATTGAACGTCTTTGTCTCATTATTAATGTGAAATAATAAATAAGATAGCTGGTACTATAGCTTTCAATAAAATGCATCCATCATTGCTATGCACCATGTTACAATAAAAAATAAATAAGATTTTATGTTTCATTAATAACCTAGCTTGCTCACGAGTTAAAATAAAAAAAAAATATCCTAATGTACTTGAACAACAAATAAATCTGTACTAATGTTTATACGAACAACATGCTACCTGTTATAATAAATTTTTATATCACCGGATTCTCGATATCAAATATCAACTGAATTTTTCAATTTCTATTAAAGAATTTGACTGAGAAGATGAAGAAAAAAGAATATATATTTCTATCAGAAAAGTACAAGGTTCAGAATTTGCTTATTTCACAATTGACTAAGATGATTTGACCCATATAGAATCACAAGACTGAATCTTATGACGCTGTCACAAACTATAGTAATTTCTTCTTCCATTTCCATGCTTTCTTCAGAATAAGTTAATGATTTAAAATGGAGGTGTAAGAAGCAAAATCCCCGAATGCAGTATTGAAATAAGACGTCCAACCCGGCCCAGTCTGATTAGACACCAAAAAAGAGTTAGCTATTACCCTATTGTTTTCAGTGGTATTCCCCCACTGAACACTCTCTTTGGTCGCTGCGAAATGGTATGCTTAAGCATTTAGTGAGAGTGAGAGCGATAGCAATAGCAATAACTTCTTCACTTAAAATATCTTCTCAACTTCCAATTCCATCCACTTTCACATTAGCCTTCTCTCTATCATCTTCTGCCATGGCCGCCACCGATGACTCCCTCCGCAAATCCCTTGCCGACAAGCACGCCGCCGTCGAGGCGCAGGGCAACGCCGTCCGCGCTCTCAAGGCCGCGGGCGCCCCCAAGACGGAAATCGACGCTGCCATCGAAACCCTAAATGCGCTCAAGCTGGAGAAAACGTCCATCGAACGCTCCCTCATCGGAGGTTCCGACACCCGCGAGGCGTTCAGGCAGGCTGTGGTGAACACCCTGGAGCGTCGCCTGTTCTACATCCCGTCGTTCAAGATCTACCGCGGCGTTGCCGGCCTCTTCGACTATGGTCCTCCCGGATGCGCCGTGAAATCGAACGTCCTCTCATTCTGGCGGCAGCACTTCGTTCTGGAAGAGAACATGCTCGAGGTGGATTGCCCCTGCGTCACTCCCGAAGTCGTTCTCAAAGCCTCGGGACACGTGGACAAGTTCACCGATCTTATGGTAAAGGATGAGAAGACCGGCACGTGCTACCGCGCCGATCACCTGCTCAAGGATTTCTGCAACGAGAAGCTTCAACGTGATCTCGCCTTGTCCTCCGACAAGGTTTCGGAGCTGAAGCACGTGCTTGCCACGTTGGATGACCTCTCTGCGGAGGAGCTTGGCGCTAAGATTAAGGAGTATGAGATTGTTGCTCCTGAGACTAAGAACGCGCTCTCTGACCCTTACCCTTTCAATTTGATGTTTCAGACTTCCATTGGCCCCTCTGGGTTGAGCCCTGGGTTCATGAGACCTGAGACTGCGCAGGGCATCTTCGTGAATTTCAGGGATTTGTATTATTACAATGGGAACAAACTGCCTTTTGCCGCGGCGCAGATTGGTCAGGCGTTTAGGAATGAGGTGAGGGTGTTTTGAAGTTGCTGTTACTTTGTTGAACTTGGTTTGTGTTAATTTAAGAGTTTAATTTTGATACTTTCTAAATTAAAAATAAGGCACTTTTGGATAAGGTTTTCCACCCTACTCCACAAGAGGAGAAAATATGAAAGTAAAGATAAATAAGGTTTTTCAAGAAACTAGTTCTAGTGTATGGGAAATTAATTTCATTCTTTATTTTTTTGTAAGTGCTGATGGAAAAATTTATCTCAGCACAACATAATATTAAGACTGTTTGTAATTGCACGACAGATGGCAATGTGAAATTCTTTACTCTTATCGGATGTGGAATGAACTAGGACTTATATGGTTTTTGTGTGTGTAGATATCTCCACGGCAAGGGCTTCTCAGAGTTCGCGAATTCACGTTGGCTGAGATTGAGCACTTTGTTGACCCTCAAGACAAGTCCCATCCTAAGTACGCTGAGGTTGCTGACTTGGAGTTCTTGATGTTCCCGAGGGAGCTGCAAATGTCTGGACAGTCTGCCAAAAGGATTCCTCTTCGTGATGCTGTTTCCAAGGTTGGTTTGGTTTCATTTTTGAGTTATCATGGTGGTTTTTGAGCTTCTGTTCTTGTTCCGCTTTTTTATGGCTTGTTCTCATCAGGGAATTGTCAATAACGAGACTCTCGGTTATTTCATTGGGAGAGTGTATCTTTTCTTGACACGTCTTGGTATCGACAAGGAGCGATTGAGATTTAGGCAACATCTTGCAAATGAGATGGCCCACTATGCTGCTGACTGTTGGGATGCGGAGATTGAATGTTCCTATGGATGGATTGAGTGTGTTGGAATTGCTGATAGATCTGCTTATGATTTGCGTGCTCACACGGTAACCACTTTTCTAACTCTATGCAATGGTATTGTAGTTCACAGTGTTTTCTTTGTTGTCTTTAAATACTATCTGTTGCTATAATTCAGGGTTGATGGTGTTTATATATCATATTTAACTAAATGTTCACATTTAGGTTTTATGTTATACAAAAACCAAGTTGTCCTTTTATTGAACTCTCCCGGTTCTTGTTTCTTCATCACTTGACCATCTATAAGTTTAGTTTTAGGTATTTGGACTCTAGCTAGTATTTAATTTGGCTAAAAATGAATACTTTAGCTTAAAATTAAATTACATTGACATTGAGGAATGGCTATATAAAGATGGGGTAAAATGTTTTTAATATTGAAGCGAAAATAATTATAGTCTTATGATGTGTGAATTTATTCATTTTCAAAATGCTCAATTTTGATATCGCAGGATAAAAGTGGTGTTCCACTAGTGGCTCAAGAAAAATTTTCAGAACCTAAGGAAGTGGAGGTACTATTTAATGCTCAAGTTGTTATTTCATTTATGCATATCTATGTAGCACAAACCGTAGAAAAGTATTTTGGACACCATTGATCAAGGCGTGTCTGGGCTTCTTAGTTTGATATACATGACTTGTCCCTTCAACATAATGCACAACCGCAAAAAAGTATTTTGGCCATCATTGATCAAGTTGCTTTTCATTGTTTCAGAAATTGGTTATAACTCCTGTGAAAAAAGAGTTGGGTCTGGCATTCAAGGGAAACCAGAGGATGGTGGTTGAAGCACTTGAGGTAATTGATGCTGTTGTCTTTTGTGCGTCTTTAATAGAACCATGAGTCTTTTACAAGAGCTGTTTTCATTACTTGATTCTCCAAATCTTCTCTGCAGGCAATGCCTGAGAAAGAAGCTTTGGATATGAAGGCTGCTCTGGAGTCAAAAGGGGAGGTGGAGTTTCAAGTGTGTACACTTGGGAAAAATGTGACTATTAAGAAGACTATGGTGACCATTCAAAAGGAAATAAAGAAAGAGCACCAGCGAGTTTTTACACCGTCTGTGATTGAACCATCATTTGGGATTGGACGGATAATTTATTGCCTCTTTGAGCACACGTTCTACACGAGGCCAAGCAAAGCGGGTGATGAGCAGTTAAATGTATTTCGCTTCCCTCCACTCGTAGCTCCAATTAAGTGTACAGTTTTCCCACTGGTTCAGAATCAGAAGTATGAGGAGGTTGCTAAACTCATTTCCAAGTCATTAACTGCTGCTGGAATTTCACATAAGATTGACACTACAGGTATGTGGATGACGTTCTCTTTAATATGTAAAATATACTGCCAGTTGATAATGTAAAAATATTGTAGGTTTACAGTTTACACTGAATGATTGCATAAATAAATAAATTTAAAAGGTATAAGTTAATTAGGATACAATGTGGATCATGGTTATCAAAATCGCGTACGAGTTTACATTCTCACACTCCTAAACCAATTTAATCGCCGGTAGAGTCGTTTTTTGATAGGCTGTGTAAACTCGAGCAAACCCGGTTAAACTCGAGTGAAATCACTGAGTGTAGATGCAATTCAGCAAGCTCAGTTGGACATTAGAAATTATCTTGAAATTCTTCTGACTTTATTTGTTTCTAGGTCAATATATATATGCAAAATGCATCTAGGGAATGATTTCATGGTTCATTGGCTCTCTCTTGCAACAATCTGGCTGCTTTGGGTGTTGATGTTGATTCACCTATTACACCAAATACTAATTTATCTTTGTTTATGAACTCTAAAACCCAAATACTAATTTATCTTTGTTAATATTTTTTCTAAAAATGTTTTGTAGGTACATCAATTGGAAAACGATATGCAAGAACAGATGAACTTGGCGTGCCATTTGCTATCACTGTAGATTCAACATCATCAGCGACTATTCGGGAGAGGGACAGCAAGGATCAAGTGCGTGTTGATGTGGAAAAAGCTGCCATTGTTGTTAAGGAGGTAACTGAAGGCCATAGGACTTGGGAAGATGTGTGGTCAACTTTACCTCATCATTCTTCTACATCTGCCGATGATTGAATTTCAATAGTCGTCATCTAGGTTGAGATATCATAGTTTTCTGTTACCAAATTTTGTGTTGTTTTTGAGCTGTGAATCAAACTACAGGGATATTACTGATTGTCAACTAGTAGATACCCTTCTTTTGTTAAATGTTTCTGCAACTTTTGCAGTTGTTTGTAGTCAATAGATAAATGCTATTTTGATAAAATTCTGATTTTTTAATTGCTTCTCCGGGTTTTTCTCATTGGAGATAGAAGCTATTATCTTTTCTAACTGCAATCAGGGCGGCTGATCTGAAGAGTACTTCATACCGTTATGCTACATGCCTTAACCTATACTTTTAATTTGGTTTATCTGATATTGTTCTTCCCACTTGTTTATTTGTTCAGGTTTTATCTGGAAGCAAGCATTGTCATAAATTTCGTAAGATAGCTGCGTACTTATTCTTTTTTTTCATAGCATTTTATATTGAAGAAATTTGCTATTTATCTCTGCAATTTAAAGTCGATTTTGTTAATTTTTAATGTCTTTTTAAGAAAGAAAAATAATTTTTACTTTAAAGATCTTAAAGAATTTTTGCCTATAACGTGTGAAAAGTTATATCAGCTGTATAAACATCTAATTTAGAATGCAAATTAATTGAAATTATATCAAGAACAATATTAGATGCGGTTTAGGAAGCAATTGCCACCTTAGTAATATGATACTTTGGAGTACTTTTTCAGATAGTTGTTATAAATAAATGACATTATCTTTTTAGAGTATGTATTTTTTATTTTATTCTATTCTTTAAAAAGTAATAGTTTTTTTAAACTAAAATAATTATTTTATCAGTTTTATCTTTTAAATATTTTTTTAATGTGACCATTTCAAACAAATAAATAAAATTATATTTTTATAAAAAAAATTATATTTACTTTTATAATTAGAATTTTATTAATTTTTTATTAAAAAAAAGGAAACGTGTATTTGTATTATTTATTAATCAATAAAAAATTATAAATTTCTAGTTGAAAGGCTGGCAACCTTCTATCCTTTCGTTGGGATAAGAATCGTTGATCACCCACTTGAACCACTTTTCGACCACAAGAAAGCCCAAGATATATTATCACTTACAAGTGATTGTTAGATAGCCCAAAGTGATTTGGTGCCAAAAAGATAAGACCCAATAAGTTTTTGCTTTTCAGACACTTTTTATCTTTATCAATTTTTTTGGTCTACATCCTTTGAATTTTCCATATTTATTTTCTTCCTTTGGAGTGGAATGGGCCACACGAAATCCTTTAATAAATAATCATCGAAAGAGAAAGCGAAGATAATTTGCATGAATGATTTATTATCAGTGGAAAATAATTAACATCCTTTAATTCTGTTAACTCAATAATCAAATTATCAAATAAAGAAAGACATGCATGCACACAATATTTATAATGTTCTAAAACCATGCATGGCAGCGAAGAGAAGCAGTGTATGGAAAAAATGACATTTCTAGGCTAATAATAGTAACAATAAAAAAATATATAAACTAAATTATACATGGATATCGTGGTCCAATGCTTACTCTATGATTTCAAAGATATAGAGTAAAAGTAGACATTATATGGCAGTCGTACTATAAACAAAAAGCTGCTCTATATAATCATAGAAAGGTTTCCCCATCAAGAAATTTAGCTAACACTAACATATATTTTCATGGTGCATGCAAGTGACGCCTGCAAGATATGAGAGGAACATCAATCCCCAACAAAACTTTCATTATGATAATGAACACCGCACGTTAGTTGTTCCTTTAAGACGCATTCCACCACCGTATATAAACTTCACCAATAGCATGTGTATGTATATCTCTCTCTTCATGTACCAACTCCAACTAGCTTCAACTGTCATGCCAAATACTCAATCAGATTACCTTATCAGAGCATGTGAACAATAACCAAACAGACATAGGACAACGAATTTACAATGTTATTGCGAGGACTCCCCCAGTAAAATCCTTGGAGGAAAATTGGAAAAACGTTGCAAGCTGCTAGGATATAAATCATCAATGCATGCATGCCCATCCATTCCAAAAAAATAGTAATTCGTCTATACCCACACACGTCAACCTGCAAGGAGTGGGAACCAAAAATATTAATGTACGATTATCAAATGAAGGAAATTATGTCACCTTAAGACCTCTAAAATTTTTAATAAACACAAATAAAATCTAACCATTAAGTATATTCCCACAAAGAGGATGCCTGCAGTACCAGCAGTGACGCACGTGTAACTGAGGGAATACAGAACCTTATTTATATGCATTCCTACAAGAACAGCCACGTCAATATCTATACACGACGTAAATGGCAGCGGAAAAATGGTCTTGTGCAAGAAATAGGTAAACAGACTGCATACCAAATAAATCCAACGCAAGGCCAAAAACTACAAGACAAGAGGTTGGGATCGTCCAATATATGGTTCTAACTCTGTGGTCCTGCATCCAGCAACAAGGAAACAACTGAGTAACTTACATGTTACAAGCAAAAACAGCAAAGAGATGATAATACAAGAGCAAGTATTACCTTAAAATGGACAATAATATGTCCGTAGTGCAACCCAACCAAGCAAGTAACAATAGCCATCACTGAACTATAATGCCACAAAATGGATACAAAATTAGGGACAGTAATAAACGTTCTTATGAACTAAATTTGTAGCAACCATTTTTATTAACTAAATTTCACATTCAAATATTGGTCACTTTTTCTTTCTCTCTCTCCTCATTGAGACTAACATAATGAGTTGTTCACCTTAGGAGTCCTTCGGGATCAAAAGGGGCCTGACACCAAGCAGGAGCACCGGGAGGCAATGGTCCATAGTTGGGAGAATTAATGCTGCATTCCTGTGGACAATGATAAAAGGAAAAGATTAAGGTAAAATATGTAAAAATTAGAAGCCAAATAAGAATAGAGAGGATCATACAGGCATCCGTGCATATATTGGTCTCCTGTACAGATGTTGGATACCCAATAACGTTCTATCAATCATCCCAACTGCGTTGCAGGCTGGTCCAGTGTCACCCCTTACTCCACATTTAACCTAACAAATCACATTTATTTCGTTTTATACCCATACCAGAAGCTAAATTCTTTCGAGTAAACTTAAAGCAACACAAGACATCAATACTCACAGAAAATGTCTTTGGCTCTGAAGAAGGTTCTGTTTGAATTTGATACTCCCAATCAGGAACGTACAATCCATATAGCAAGCAAAGATATACGAAAGAAATTATAAAAGCCACAACCCTGTTACAGTCAAACAGATTTGAGAAACAGAGTAAATGGAAAAGTAAAAGCACGGGCATGGTTGAAAAAAAAAAACACGAGAAGTTTCACTGAATAAAATTGAGAAACAGGTTCAGTGGAGAAGCATCAACATTAACAATGAACACAAGAATTCCTTCTCAACAAAATATGGTTGAGTGAAAACAGATATGGACATGCTGCAAATAAAATGTCATGCCATGCACCAAACTAATAAATAATTAAGAAAAATGAAATACATTCTAGTGTGTTCCACGAAGTTTAAAGAGTAGTATTGTTGTGCATTTATCAAATGTGATGTAAAAAAGTAAAAGTTCAGAAGTTTACCACTGGTATCGATACTTCCTTAAGAGGGATGGTCCAGAATTTACAGTATCATCACTCTTGAGCCAAATTTCACACAGCGCGGCGACCAAATAAGCTAACGCAATTCTCTGACGTCAAATGAAGAAAATAGGGAATGACAATTAATATGGCAAAAATATAGAAAAACAGAAATTATGATGACAATCTCAAACTTCCTGGTCAGTTGGACGACTGTAAAAATTACCATAGACCAAAAACCAAAACTTAAAACGGGAAAATAATTAGATAGTTAACAGTTAGTTGATTTTAATTTGGGTTCAAATTTCTTGAGAGCACACAAAAGTTACAGCTGACACTTAGACCTGAAGTTTTCTCCTCAACAACCAGTCACAAAGAGAAGCAAAGAAAACCCTGGCAGAGAGAGCATACCTGCAGTATTCCCATCCATCTTATCTGTTTAATATCCACTCCATATGTCAGATCGTTCACACGATGAAAATAACCTCCTGCAGAAGGTCAACAATATTAGACATTTGAAAGAGATATTTAACATACACATTACATAAACGAGGTTATGAACAAAAACACTATCCTGTTTCGACATTCAATCTTTTTAGCCTCACATCTATTAAAAACAACATTCTAAAAAAGCTTAAAATTTAATCAATAATACCTTGAAGAAAAAGGCCTAACACAAGAAGTTTTAGAGCCCGTAAACCTGCTTTTCTTGATGCATCGACTCTGCAAGACAGTTTCTGTTGAAGAAAAAAATGGAATAATTAATATAAATATTTATAACTAAATTTTCACAACAAATTCTAGTTCTATTTTACATTTCATAAAACAATCTAGATCGTATAACTGCAAGAAATTTGGCAACGCTCACTTCTTTTTACAATTCATTGTTGAGTTATATAACAGTTCCAATTGCATACCTTGTATGTGAGAGAGAGGGAAACACCAACAATAAATAGGAAAAACGGCATGACATAATCAGCTAGTGTTAAACCATTCCATGGGGAATGATTGAGCGCTGGAACGAGTCCACCGGCATCATCAACCAGTATCATCAGCTGTGCATCAAAATATGATAATGTTAGTAAACAATTGCCAAACATGAAAAAAAAAATACAAAAAAAAAAACAAATTGTCTGTCTGAGATATTAAGACATATCGTGTGTTCCTAAAACATATACTCCATTTGGCATAACAATGAAATACCATCCGCTTGATATTCACAGATTAATGAATTCTAAGATTTTAGGTCACTACACCTTCATCTTTCATCAAAGATCCAATAGTTTGGTCATGTTCACTAGAAAACAGTATAACTTACATTATCGCACCAAACACCGCATGACTAAATAGGACAGCTTATCTTATCCGTACTAATTTCATCAGGCGCACCAAACAATGTTTAAAGTCTAAGAAAATATCGTATGAAAAATAATTACTTATACAAATTTCTAATAGAGTTTATTGAAACAAAATTCATGTAAGAAATTATCATCTTAGACTTCTTAGTCAGTGACGCATATTTGCCAACAACATTGGATATGCATGTAACTTGTAACACGTACAATGATCCAGTGTATCATGCTGTTTTCCAAAGCGAATGGCAAACATTGCGTTTCTTCGTCATCACCAATTCAAAAAAGTAATACAAAAGTAGGTCATAGTGGTGACCAGTCGGTATTACATCTAACCGATTGCACGTTATGCTGCCTCCACCACTCTTTGCATGATGCATCAGTGAATTAAAATTAATCAAGATAACCAATAGGAAATTTCTGATTATCCTAATCCATTTACAATAGTTTATTTTTGTGGTATAGGTTAGAACTACCGTATCAAATCATGCGTGAAAAGAGGTGAAACTTAGGTCGAATCAGAACTACACGAGAGAACTGACGTTCACTGTCAAACGGTTTTTGGAGGGGCCAAAAATCACTTTGACTAATAATATATCATTAACTTCGTTAAGAATATCATGAATTTTTTAGTTAATTATGACTGATGTGTAAAGGAGGTTGATAACCAAAACAAGTACTTTTATTCTCATTTAGGAATCAATTAAGTACTTAGAATCTTTTCTTCTACAATTAAACCTGTATGTTCAATGACAAAAATATCAGGAAAGAAAATGAGGGGGGTTGGGACATACAATTTATTTCTCAAATCAATAATCAACAATTGGAAAAACTATTTTTTGCCCTAAAAACTTCCCGGGTAAAAAAGGATGAAAATAAAAACGTTTAATGAATTTGAAACACATAAAAATTCATTTAATACGCCATAATACATACAGGAATAAATATGGTATAAAAAAAAAAGTGAGTGTATTATAATTATAATCAGAGAATATTGTGGAAATTATTCGAAAGGGCAAGTAGCCGTAAAGCTGTTTAAGTAAACTGCTCCAAGAAGAAAAAGTAAAGAGAAATAATAACCCAAAGTCTCCCAAAACGGTGGGGGTCAAAACAAATAGTTTATAATTAGGAATGCAATTTGATATAAGAGAATAAATAAAATGTATAAAATAAGAACAAAAAGTGGCAAACGTTGGTTTGGGTTAAAAGTAAAATGGGAGAATATTAAGGAATTTGATAAAAAGGAAGCAAAGTAGCCGTAGTGCTATTTATATGGACGGCTTTCCAAATGACAAGAGGTGAGTAACAGACCATCTCTCCAAATAACACCAAACAAACAAACAAACGCTATTCGTTTCTTCAAAGTAAAGCAACATTGCTTTAACACGTGCATAACCTTTGCACTGCAATTTCGATTCTCTGCGATAACAAATTAAAGTCATCACAGAAAAAAAAAATATCATCAAGAATCTCTCCTTTCAATCAATCATCCTTTCCTCCACTCCAATCATAACAACCATTAAAAAATCAGTGATTACTGGTTCGCATTGCGCAACTACAATCCCCAACCTCCTCTCTTTAAAAATCAAACAAGAAAGGAAAGAAAGAAAAAATCAAGGACTAAAACGACGTCGTTTGTCCCTTCCCAAAATTGCGAAGAAGGAAGCCTCCCAGTGTATTCCGTGACTGTTATGTTTCTCGTAACACATTTTGAAAAGCGTAACTAAATACCTAATTAAGAATTAATCACGTATCAAACTCAAAAAGAAACGGAGATAAGTTGGGTCCCACACCCACCGCGATATCTAGGGGCTAACTTAAAAGAAAAATCAACCTAAACATGACAGATTAAGTGATTAACATAACAGCTAAAACAAATCTACCATAAAAAACAAACGCTTATTTTCTCAACAGTAAAAATAAAAAAAAATTAAAAAAAGAAAAACAGAGGATGAGAGTGATTACCGCAACGGTGAGACCGCGAAAAACGTCGAGGGAAACTAGACGCGGAGGTTTTGGCACAGTCTGTGGTTGATTCCTGGAGGATGTAGAAGGTTGTTCCTGAACGTTGTGAATGTTAAGCGGAGTAGTTTGAGCAATGGTGGAAGAAAGTATTTGAGATCTTGATTCAGAGATCTGGCTATGGGGTAGTGCCATCTCCACGTCATCTTCATCATCCTCAAAGTTCTTGATAGCCTCGTAACTCGCCATATCTCTGATTAGCAATGCTTCTTCCTGTTCTTCCTCTTCTCTCTTGCTACCATCTATTTATACACACATCTACACGTATATTCAAATCAATCAATATTATTAAAAATAATAATAATAAATAATTGATTAAAAGAATCCCTCTTTCTGAGTGAGTGAAGAAAGAAAGAGAGAAAAGGTCCTCTTACTTGAAGAAACAATGCACGCACTTCTTGAAGGAGTCTTCTTCTTCTTCCTCTTCCTCTTCTCTGGTTTTTCCTCCTTCTTCCTCCGTTCCTTCTACTCTTCCCTCAACTTCTTTCTTCGTTGCCTTCCTTTTTTTCCCTTCTCCCTCCTTTTTATAGCCAATTTCAACAACACACAATATTTTGATATTTTCCGTCTCTTATTCCTCTATTTATTATTTTTTAAAATTCTATAAATTATAACATAATATATATACATATTATATACGCCCCTTAAAAAAGCTTCCTCGGATAAGATTGTGTAACTCCTTTTTAAAATTTAAAAAAAAATTGAAAAAAAAAAGACCACTGCTACACTGAATCTGCATAAATTCTTTTTCAAAGTTTAATAATAAAATAATGCACTGGTAATTAATTAATAAATATTCCACTTAATTTGCTTCTATATTTATTTACAGTATGGTAAATAGTATATGAATTTATCATTAATTTATTAGTTGAGGTGCGTGCCACTAACCATTAACCACATTACCACGCTCTTGTTACCCCCTCATCCACACCAAGGCCACTCGTTATCCCCGACTATAATATAATATATATATATATATATATATATATATATATATATATATATATATATATTCTACTAATAACTAACAAATTAGTTGCTTTAATTTCTCCTCTTTCATCCTTCCAATGTTTTTTACCAGTTTAATTATGTTATTTTTCTGGTGATACAACAATATTTAAATATCATAACGAAAACTCAATTTTGAATATTATATAGTATATATTAATTCTTAACTATTTTATTTGGTACAAAATATCAAAGGCTTTTTTTTTTCTCACAGAACATTAAATATGTTTATTTTTATTGCCTAATATATGTAGCAGTACTGATAGTAATTATCTGGGCTTTTATTTTTCTGGATTCGGGTTTTAATATTTTACCAATAAAACGAGATTTAAATAATACTGAAGAAGGTAAGATTTAATATATTTTATATTCAGAAAACAGTATTAATTATAATTAATATTTTTATTTTACATTAGTAATAAAAATTCTGGGAGGGAAATCTAGCAAATCTCTTGGGTATTGTTTTGGGCCACTGAGGGAGACGCTTGAATTTTGAGCTGGTTAACGTGTAAAATCAGAAACAACGAGATAATAAAGCTGTTGAAAATATCGTCAAAATGTTAGTAACGGATTTTTTATATTACATTTAACATAACTTTTTAATGGTTAATATTCCTACGGATCTGTTGTCGAAGTTAAAGGTATGAGTCTATCGTCTAACTTCATTGTCATTCGTTCCACTAATACTAGGTTAGAAGGTATTTTCAAAGTAAAGATTCAACTCTTCAAATATTAATAGTATATTAAATGTAATTAATTAATTCATTGCCTTTTACTTATATTTAAAAAATTATATAAATTTTTATTGGTAATTAATTAATATTTTGATAACCTGAATGTTAGGTCTTATTTTCTAACCATACAATCACGAAGATACATTATATGGAATAGATTGTTGGATCATACGGTACATATTGTATAAATAAGTTTAACTAAAAACAATATTTGTTGTTATTAAGAAATCTAATATAAATTAATAGAATGAGTGTTGGAAAAAAAGGTGGAAGAGGATGTGGTTTTGATTTGTTTTAAATGATATTAAAATGTTGGAGACATTACGCTAAACTGATGCGTTTCGTTTGTAATGGGTGATTAACGAAGGCATTGAAAGAGTGAGAAGACGAATTCCCCCAAAAGTGTAATAGAAAAGACAGATGAACAACTTTTTGAAGAAGAGTAATGTTACAAAAACTAGTACGAAGTCAATACTTCTCAACAGAAACTTTCCAAATATCTGAACCAAGTCCTTGTTGAAAATTTCACCTTCTCAACACTTATTCTAACCACGTTTCCTTTTTTGTTTAGGCTAATTCAAACAGTAAGTGCAATTTAGGGTTAGATATTTCTGTATTCTGTATAGGTAGGTGAATTAAAAAGTTAAAAATTAAGGTTGTTTGGATAGTAACAAAGTTCCATAAAACAATAAATCAACATGAATTTATTTATCGGTAAGAGGTCTTTTAGAATGATATTAAAAATAAATTTTATGAGAATTTGATTTTGAGTTGATAATATTTTACCAGTATGAAAATTTAAGTGTTTTTTATAATCAGTATGAGATATTTCACGTCTGATGATCAAAGATGTTTAATATAACAATGAATCTGCTCATCATAGTATATAAGATAAAATAAAAAATTTTTGTATAAGAGGTGAAAAACTATAGTCTTTTTGTTTGAGAAAATAATTATAAAGTTACAAAATGAATAATATAAAAATATTTCTGTGTTAAATTTTTTTAGGATTTAGAATTTAGGGTTTATACATGTGAATAAAAAAATGGAAATAAAAAGGGTGATAGAAGAAAACACCACGCAGCAAAGGGAATAAGGGATTCCCAACACGTTTTTTTTGGAGAGAAAAACATTATATGCACGTTTGGAATATCAGAAACCGTATATAATGGAGAAAGTTGAATTTGGGTTTATTATTTGATTTTATTCGTTATTTGGAAGTTTACAGATATTATAAGTAAATTTGGATAAATAAAAAAAAAAAAAGAGAGGATTTGATAGCTATGAGAGCAATGAATGATTTAATGAGTGTGAAAACGTTATGAATTAGCCATGAGATTCCGTAAATGTACCACGATATTTTTCCACGATATCCGCTCATAATATTTGCTAATAAACGTTTGGATGTGACAATTTGACAAGGGCATAATATGTTGCGTTTTGTCGTATATGTTGTCTTGCCAAAATTCAATTTCTTATTCAGATCTCGTCAAATGTTCAAATTCTTTTAACTTTTCTACTTTCTTTTCAATCTTCAAAGAAAGCTGAGAGAATTTTTAATACTTTTTTCTTTTTTGTTTTAATGCTTGATGTGATAATATTGAGTTTTCATAACATTGATCTGTTTTCAAAACGTCGTTTTAAATATGAATTTTGACTATTTAATTTGTTAGACAATCCAAAATCTATTATTTATTTATTATTTGAGTTGTTTGATGAAAATGAGATTTTGTAAAGTATTTATTTTATAATTTTTACATGATTAAATCTTTCAATCAAACATTCATAATAGGGTGAGTAAATTTAGATAAGTGTTTGAATAAAGAATGATAATATAAGGAATAATGAGTTGAGTTTTTATCATATAATGAGTTTTTATCGAGAGTTTAACAAAATATATATTTTAAATTTAATTTAATTTTATAAGATTAGTTTATAAAATAAAATTTGTATTTAATATTAAATTTTAATAATTTTTTCATTATGAGACATCTTAATTATTAAACTAAATAATTATAAATAGTTATAAGATCACTAATACATTTTCTCATAAAACACGTACATCTTAAACATATAATTAAATATTTATGATAGTCCAATAATATCCATAATATTCTAGTACAATAAACTCAAACAAAGAAATATGTTATAATGTTATATATTAACATGTAAACTTTGAATCTAATTCAATTATATAAACTTATAAAATGAGATTAAAGTTTCCTGGTAAAATACTCCAAGCGTAAAGTAACTTTAAAATATCAATGTATAACGATAGTGATAAATATTCCTTAACTTAATTTTTTTATTTTATTTTAAATTTATTCTCATTCCAAAAAAAAAACAAAAATCTAAATGTTATTTTTATGTCCTGTAAATGTACGTTTAATGAGATTTAGGCGCCATAAATGTAAATTTGTTTTAATATTATAATTAATAGAAGTATTTGTATTTATTGTTTTATTAGCCTTTAAATAGAATTTAAAATATAGCAAACTTCCTCATGCTTCTTATTCTGTATTAATTTTGTTTAATATTTTTATGGATTTAGAAGGAAAAATAAAATAGAAAGAAACACAGCAAAAAACGAGCTTTGTTTTGTAAACTACAATATTATGCACATTTTTTATGTGATTGAGAAATTTCAATGAATGTTATGCAAGTGGCTTTAAAGCCTTTTTATTTTATTTTTTCTGTTATTGTATTTTTTCTGTTATTGGTTGGCAGATATATAGATATTTATGCAATGACCCTTTAAATTTCAGGTAACCATAATACATTTTGACACTCTGGCTTTTATTTTCATAATAATTTTTTTAACACAAAACTCTTCTAATATATGACTTTAGTCATGAAACTCAATATTTTTATTATGATTTTATTTAAAAAATATTTCTATAAATTGATGATATCTCATTACTTGTCAAAACAATAATTATTTTTTATAATCGTAAATGAATTCTAATAAATAAAACAATTTAGGGAAAATCATTTTCCTTCAAGTTTGAAGCTCCCAGCTCAACATTGCATCCATATAATTTTCTTATTATAAAAAATATAATAATAATATTTTGGATATTCATACCAAAACTTATGATATTTTTTAAGTTATCAATGTCATACGAACAAGATAATCTCACAAAACCTTAAAAAGCATACTCTTGAGAAAAAGCATGCATCGGCAAATTACAGTCCAAAATGTAAGAATTACTTAATGGATTTTAAATGAAAGATATGTGAATGATGAAAATTGAGTTATTTTATATAAAAAGACAAAAGTGATTTTTTTTAATCATAAATTAACAAAAATGTAACGAGGGTGGAAGAAAAACGTGGAAGCAGCGCGTGAGGAAAAAAAATATTAGACTCAATGATTATGATTGGGCAAGGGTGCATTAAATAGAAGTTTGTTAAAGGAGTGAGGGGATGCTGTCATTTTTGCGTATTCTCTGACTTCTTCTTTTTGCTCTGTGCATTTGTTCTTTCTGTTGCCATTTCCTTTTCTGTTATGTGAACTTTATACTCAGAATAATTGGAGGACACTTTACAGAGGATATTACGAAAACCATTATAACGTCATTTCATTCTCCTTCCCAAATTCTATTACTGTTATATTGTATCTTATACTGGTGCTTTCATCCTCTGAACTATGGCCGAAAACACGAGACTAAAAGAACTAGCTACTGAAATAGCTCGTCTCAAAAACCTTCTAGCGGAAGTTTGTCGCATTGCAGAGGCCATGGAAAGACATAAGCGAGACTTACAAAATTGGATGGAACACTTGACTTTACGGGAACAAGATGCAGAAAACAGATTCCAAACACTTGAATCTACGTTGGGGTCCTTGCTCCAAACGAAAACACCACCCTCCACAGAGCCACCACCATTCCAAGTGCATAATGTCAAGCTTGATTTTCCGCGCTTTGATGGTACTGACGTTCTTCAATGGATCTTCAAAGCCGAACAGTTTTTCAACTACTACCGCACACCCGATGATCAACGCTTGATGATAGCTTCCATTCATTTGGAGAAAGAGGTAATCCCTTGGTTTTAGATGCAAAATCGTGCCAATGCCTTTCCAACTTGGGTTGCTTTTACTCGTGCTTTGGAAACTGAATTTGGTCCTTCACCGTATGAATGCCCCAGGGCCACCTTGTTTAAACTCACCCAAACATCATTTGTTCATGACTATTATACGCAATTCACATCTCTGGCCAACCGTGTCCAAGGCATCACGGCTGAGGCTCTCCTAGATTGCTTTGTAGGAGGCTTAAAACCAGATCTCAAACGAGATGTTATTGCCCAAAACCCCACTTCTCTGCTGCGTTGTGTGTCCTTAGCCAAATTATATGAGGAGAAGTACATTCCCAGAACCAGGTTACCAAACACTTCCTATTATCCCAAAACACAAGCCACAAACACCAACCCCACAACCTCACAATCCATAAGATCAACCCCCTTACCTCCCTTATTACCCTTGCCGCAGTCATCTACATCCAGTTCCCACCCCAAACCCAATTTCATTAAAAAATTTACTGCTGCAGAGATGCAATTACACAGGCAGAAGGGCCTCTGTTTTACATGTGATGAGAAATTCACCATGAATCATAGGTGTCCCAATAAGCAGTATTTTGTTTTACAAGTGGATGAAGATGTTCCTATTGATGTCCAACATGACCCTCCGGAGGAAATTGTTGAGGTTGAACCTCCACCAATCGTGGAACAACACCTTTCATACAATGCATTAAAAGGGTCTTCAGGACTTGGCACGATGAAATTTAAAGGGTTTATCAATGGCATGACGGTCCAAGTTTTATTAGATAGTGGAAGCTCAACTAATTTCCTGCAACCCAGAATTACTCACTGTTTGAAACTCCAAGTCGAGCCTATTCCCAATTTTCAAGTGTTAGTGGGCAACGGTAATGCCTTGGTAGCTGAAGGAGTCATCAAGGAATTACAAGTTAAGATTCAAGGTCACTTGCTGCAATTACCAGTATACTTACTTCCCATTTCAGGAGCTGATTTGGTGTTAGGAGCCCCTTGGTTGGCAACTTTGGGACCTCATGTCTCTGATTATAGCAGTTTATCTATCAAATTTTATATTGGGAATAAACTTGTTACTCTGCATGGAGATAATTCATCCCTGCCACAGCCAGCTCAATTCAACCACTTCAAGAGAATGTGCCATACCAAAGGAATTGCCGAGTTATTCTCCTTGCAGGTTCAAAGCCCTCCCACCATACAAGATCAATGGTTGGATCTTCCAAAGAATATGGAGCCGGAAATTGTATTGTTGCTTTATCAATACAAAACAGTTTTTGACCTTCCAACAGGACTACCCCTGATAGGCAGCAAAATCATTGTATTCCCTTAGTTGAAGGTGCTAACCCGGTGAAGGTACGTCCATACAAATACCCTCATAGTCAAAAGTTACAAATTGCGAAAATGATTTCAGAGATGTTGCGGGAAGGAATTATTATTCCATCCACCAGCCCGTTTTCGTCACCAATCATATTGGTTAGGAAAAAGGATGATACTTGGAGATTTTGCACAGATTATAGAGCCTTGAATGCTATAACAGTTAAAAATAGCTTCCTTATTCCCACTGTGGATGAATTACTTGATGAGTTGTATGGGGCACAATTTTTCTCTAAATTGGATTTAAGGTCTGGGTCATCAGATATTGATTAAAGAGGAGGATAGGCACAAAACAGCTTTTAGAACTCATCAAGGGCATTATGAATGATTGGTAATGCCATTTGATTTAACCAATGCCCCTGCCACGTTTCAAGCCCTCATGAATGACATTTTTCAAGGTATTCTAAGGAAATTTGTCTTAGTATTCTTTGATGATATATCAGTATACAATTCCACTTGGAAGGAGCACCTCCAACATCTTGAGATAGACCTACAGATTTTACAGCATCATCAATTATATGCAAAATTATCAAAGTGTGCTTTTGGCCTACAAGAGGTTGATTATCTTGGTCATACAGTATCTGGAAAAGGTGTGACCATGAATAAAGACAAAATCAAAGTTGTGATGCAATGGCCAGTTCCCACCAATCTCAAGCAACTGAGAGGGTTTTTGGGACTCACAGGTTATTATAGAAGATTTATTAGGCAATATGCCTCTATTGCTGAACCTCTAACTAATCTTCTAAAGAAGGACTGTTTTATATGGACTGACGAAGCCACTCAAGCTTTTGACGCTTTAAAAGCTGCTGTTACTCAAGCCCCTGTGTTAATTCTTCCAGATTTTTCCATTCCTTTTGTGCTGGAAACTGATGCTTCAGGGTCAGCTATTGGAGCAGTGTTGATTCAAAACAAACATCCCATCGCACACTTTTCCAAGAAATTGAACCCGAGACTTCAACGACAATCTGCTTACGCAAGGCAGTTTTTTGCCATTACTGAAGCTGTAGCCAAGTTTCGACATTACCTTTTGGGACATTAATTTGTGATTCGAACAGACCAAAGAAGTTTAAGAAGTCTCACTGAACAGGCCATTCAAACACCGGAACAACAGAAATGGTTACATAAATTGCTAGGGTACGATTTTACGATAGAATATAAATCGGGCAATGACAATGTGGTTGCTGATTCTTTATCCAGATCATTTCTTATGGCATGGTCACAACCCCAATTAGATTTCCTACCACAATTACGAAAGGCTCTAAATACAGATGAAGAAGCGAAAAAAATCATTACGGATTGTGTAGCCAACAAGCAGGTTGTTCCGCATTATGCAGTTCATGATGGCTTACTTTACTGGAAGGACAGGATAGTCATACCTGCTTCTCCTGAATTAATTCAAAAGTTGCTCAAAGAATTTCATAATTCTCCTCTCGGTGGGCATGCAGGAATCACAAGAACATTTAGCATACTTGCTCAGCAATTCTATTGGCCTGGAATGCAGCAAGATGTGAAACATTTTGTTCAGAATTGCCTGATCTGTCAGCAGGCAAAATCTGTTAATTCTCTTCCCTTGGGGTTACTACAACCTTTACCAGTGCCAACTCAGATCTGGGAGGACGTGGCAATGGACTTTATCACCAGCCTTCCAATTTCTCAAGGATATACGGTGATAATGGTAGTGATTGACCGACTCTCCAAATATGCTCACTTCTGCCCCTTGAAAGCGGATTACAACAGTAAACAGGTAGCTGAGGCATTTGTCAAAACTGTCATCAAATTACATGGGTTCCCAAAGACCATTGTCTCAGATCGGGATAAGGTGTTTGTAAGTCAATTCTGGCAACACTTATTCAAATTAAGTGGAACTACCCTGCACATGAGCACGACTTACCACCCTCAGTCAGATGGACAGTCAGAAGCTCTTAATAAATGTTTGGAGATGTATTTAAGGTGTTATACATATGAGTCTCCTAAGGAATGGGTCAAATTTTTACCACGGGCTGAGTTCTGGTACAACACTGCTTATCATCACAGCAGTGGTATGACTCCATTTAAGGTAGTTTATGGGAGAGATCCTCCACAATTGACTAAATACACTCCTAATGCTTCTGATCCTCCAGCAGTTCAAGATGACCTTACGAAGAGACAGGAAATGATCAGCAAACTAATACAGAATTTACTACGATCACAGCACCACATGAAAAAATATGCTGATGTCAAACGGAAACACATGGACTTTCAGATTGGTGATATGATGCTGGTCAAGTTACAACCGTACAGACAAAACTCAGTGGCCCTGAGAAAGAATAAGAAATTAAGCATGAAATACTTTGGCCCATTTCCTATCATTGAACAAATTGGCTTTGTTGCTTATAAGCTGCTCTTGCCCCCAACAGCAAAAATTCACCCTGTCTTCCATTGTTCTCAACTAAAACCTTGCAGGGGAGATCATACTCAACAATATATTCCAGCAATCACTATTGATTTTGAGACTCCCCCTGTTATTCAACCTGCTGCTTTGCTTCAAGATCGTCAAATTATGCAAGGGAATAAGATAGTAAACCAATTCTTGATCCAATGGGAAGGGTTAGAAGAATCAGCTCCCACATGGGAAGATGAAAGTGCCTTACGTAATGCCTATCCAACATTCAACCTTGAGGACAAGGTTAATTTTAAAGGAGGAGGAATTGTAACGATGGTGGAAGAAAAACGTGGAAGTAGGCGCGTGAGGAAAAAGAATATTAGACTCAATGATTATGATTGGACAGGGGTGCATTAAATAGAAGTTTGTTACAGGAGTGAGGGGGTGCTGTCATTTTTGCGTATTCTCTGATTTCTTCTTTTTGCTCTGTGCATTTCTTCTTTCTGTTGCCATTTCCTTTTCTGTTATGTGAACTTTATACTCAGAATAATTGTAGAACACTTTATAGAGGATATTACGAAAACCATTATAACTTCTTTTCATTCTCCTTCCCAAATTCTATTACTGTTATATTGTTATCTTAAAAAAAAACAAAATGGAAGAATGCATTTTAACTCTTGCCCAATAAACAAATAACAAATGATGGGATTAGAGTTTTTATTTTTTACTTTTTGTTCTTTCAAAAATTAAAATATTTAAAAAAATAATAATAATAAATAATCTTTAAACAATTACTAGACTAATGGTTAGAATAAAAGGTACTAAAATAATTATTTTAAGTAGAGGGAGTATACGTGTAATTTCACGAAAACTTAGAAGGTATTATTGTACTTAGTTAAAAAAAAAAGCATTATTCGAATAAAGAGTATATTCTTAAAAATTTTGAATAAATTAAATGGTTCATCAACACAAAAATAAACCAGCTGGAACGTGCTATTTCGTGGTAGAGAAATTACACGTTATAATTGTCATAAAATTATATATTTTCTCAATGTTATGACATTTTTAAAAATAAATTAAATTGATATGGAGACAAATAAATCTATTCTCGCATAATACACGTACCGTATAGAAACAAATAAATCTATTATCGCATAATACACGTACCGTATAGAGACAAATTAATCTATTCTCGCATAATACACGTACCGTATACAGAGACAAATTAGTGTAATTTATCATAATTTTTTTCAAATCCTAGCATTTTTGTCGCAATACTGAAGAATTTAATCACCATTCTTCTGAGTAAAAAATAAACATGATTTTTGTGTTTGCTTATTTGTTTTGCGATGTATATTCAATTTAATGTGTAATATTTGTTAACATTCAATTAAGCAGATAGAATAACTTTTAATTGAATTATTTTTGTGTCGAAACCTATTATGTGATTAAAAATTTGTTATGAACAATCATAATACATGAATTGTATGATTTTTTTACTGTTTAATTTTAATAGAATTTAAGAGAATATCATGTGTAAATTATATTTTATTTACATTAAACATTTTGATATACATGTTAAAATTAATCCCGTAACATATTTTTTTTATAAACTATTTATTCCAACCACGTGTCTTCTATCCTTATATCCTTAAAATACGGCCTTAGTATTTTATTTTTAATAAAATCCATCTATTATTTTACACAAACTCTCGCTCATATAGTTGTGAAATACTAGTTCACCTTAAAAATAAAAAATAAGTTATCAAAATACGAAAAATATTCAAACGTGAAATATTTTTCTATTTTATCCGTTATAATATTTAAAATTATGATTTAAATTTATATCGATATAATATAAATAGATAGATAAAAATAAAACGAGGACAAAAAGAAAAACACAATAAACTAGCAAAACAGTAGGAAGAAATTTATGTAGTTAAAAGAGACAACTATTTATATTTTAAATGTTTTATTTTATATAATTAAAATTCTTAGTACAGGACAACGTGAGGATTGTAGAATTGATATATGGTATATTTAATTATCCTATTTTTATGTAACAAACACAACCATGTAAAATAATATATTTATTTATAAAAATAATAAGAGAACATAAAGAATTTTATCAGTCATACACTATATTCTTAAATTTGTAAACATATATAACCATAAACTAGCATTTGATCCATCATAAACATATTAAAAGACTATCTATGATTATATTATTATTTTTAACAACGAAATTCCTTATATTTGTTTTTTTATGAGTATTTAATGTACACAATAGATATCAACACACACAATCACATCACAGTAACCAACATGCACAATTGCATTAGACATTAATATACATAATTACATTAGACCACAAATAGGTATTTATATATTTGTATATAATGCACAACATTATGTTTATCATATACAATAATATAGGCACTCATATTCTCAACACTATGTTTATCATATACAATAGTATACAATAATATATACACATCATGAAACGTTTTTTTTTTTTAATTGAGTGTTTTTAAATTAATATAGAAAATACTAAATATGTTTATATTTTTCATAGGGGATGAGACCATCTTGATTCTCCTTTAAATTCGTGTTATATGCTTATTTTACAACAAACGAAAATGAAAAAGAAGTAGTGTTAGTGAACATATAAGTCTTGATTGTCGACTTAATCGAAACTTATTAAGTGTTATGTTTCTATCGATCAAAGTTTACAAAAATTTAAAAAATATTATCATTTTTTAAATTATTTTAACTTAATGCATGGGTACAAGATTCAACTTATGAAAAATTGAGACCATAAAGAGTTTATGCATGGAACCGAAACCGAAACCACATGTTTCTATTTTCTATTATTTATTTATTTATGGTTTTAGGCTTTGGTTTTAAAAAAATCGAAATATAATAGGAATTGTTATATATCAATTTATAACCAAAACTACAATCGAAACACAATATTCAAAATAATTAGTACCAAAATTCTTTTCTGTATATCGAATCTACAAATATATTTTTAATTAAAATACTAAAATAGACATTCATATAATTTATTAAATTAACTCATAATAATATTTTACATTAATCACAAAATATTATATTTTTAATACGTGAACACAAATAATCATGTAAATTAGTTAACCAAAAAATTAAATAAAAGAGATTGAGTTTAAAAAAAAACAAATTTTAAGTATTTAATAAACCAAACAATTTAACAAAACCTCAATAAAAAATATCATAATCTATTTAAAATTTAATTAATCAAACCTTAGAATTTACTAAAACATAACTTCAACTTAGCAATAATTTTCCATGGAAAACTTAAATTAATCCATTATTTTAAAAATGATAAGTGATAAAGAGCTAATTGATCATTGGCCATTGGACGGTCATAAAGGGTGGAAAATGAAGGGCCAAACCACAACCACAGAGATAAGATGATTTCGTAGGTTTCAGATAACGTATGATCACGACACTGCACCGTCCATTTTGTATACGTAACTTGGTCGAAATGGCATGAACAATGCATCATACATGCAAATCCAAATTTTTCAATTAATTAATCATACAATTATAACCATTAATTTTTTCTCATCGTGTGGTTAGTGCCCTGTGCATCAAACCAGACAAATTAACCTAAACCAATGATCCTTAAGGTAGTTGTTATAGCTGCTGTTCTTTATTTTTAAACTGCTTCAACTTCGTTCATTAAACCCTAAAGTATAAGTTAAAATATAGTAGTTTCATCAGAAAGCACATCTCCAACATTAGCATGTGCATTAGTTTGTGACTTAAACCAGTATTCACCTATACATGTACTTTGTATTCATGCATTTATTTTAATCACCTTTTAAGCATCCATAATTGAATTATAATCCCTAGATTCTCTTGCTTTGCATCAGATTGTCCTATAAAACAATTGCAAAAGTATTATTACATTAACCAAATTCCAAAAATATGCACACTTTTATAAGCAATAACCACTGCAAGTGCATGATTTAATGCACTTTCCTCAAAAGATTAGGTAAAAAAGTTAACCAATATAATTTAAATTACAATATCTTCTCTTCCGGTTGTGCTCACACTGTCATGTTACTTTATATTTTGATACCAAGTGGTTGTTTATATGTTTTTACCAATAGGAATTTTAGGCATATAAAAACAGTTTTCTTAGTTTATGTGCATTCATCATGAAATAAATAAATAAATAATATATATATATATATATATATATATATATATATATATATATATATGGTAGAAAATCTGATAAAATTAATGAATAAATTTTTTTTAAAGACTCTTTAGATACTTATATGTAATGTATTGTGCAAAACACTAGGATAAACATAATTTTTAAAAAATTTCTAAAAATCTTAGAACTAATAAAAAACTAAAAAATGAGAGAAAAATATTATTTGCTTCTGAAGACAGGAAATGCTATATTTATAATGTCAGTCCTTAAACCATAAAAAGATTGTCACAATAATGAATAATAATAATAAATAAAAGCTAATCGTTACATAAAAAACGTTTTAACAACAATAATGAATAATAAATAATAAAAAGCTGATAATTGTCAACTTTCTTTTATTACAAAAATTATTTTACAAACAATATATATATATATATATATATATATATATATATTTAAAAGGTTTCAGAACCAATCAGTCTATGAATTATTTAATGGACAGAAAAGTCACGATAAACACATTTAATGAATGTACTTTATTAATATTAAAGTAAATACCTAATTTGGTGTTGAAGAAAAAATGCTTGACTTAATCGAATCCTATTTAAGACTGTTTATATCGAGTTTTTTTCTATTGTGTGTTTTCAAAAGTTGTCTTTATATTTTAGAAAATTCGCAATTTTATAGCTCACATCTTAATTATTTTTGTATTATTTTATTTTTTTACATTATGGTGTAATTGAATCCTAAATCTAGCATATTCTTAAGGTATCTTTAATAATTAGTTTAATTAGTCAAATTACGAGAAATATATATTTGTGAAAAATTAAAATTTTGACCATTACTGAAGTTGTTTAGATTAAAATCGTGAAAAAAAAAAATAGAGAGCAAAAAGTACGGATGAGAAATTAAAAACAGACCAAAATTATCTAACCTAAAAATATTACAAGTTTTTTTTATTCATTCATTAAAATCATTGGTCACCCAAACTGATTCGTATAAATATTTGGTGAAATAAATGAGTGATCACAAGATTCTACGTTTATGAATTTGAGAATTTGTTTAATGAGTTTTTAGGTTTAAACTGAGATAACTAAGGTGTTTAATATTTTTTTATTTACTTTGTTAGTTCATAAGTTTCTAAAACACTTTTTTATTTAAAAATAATTTTAAAATTTTTGAAATATCATTATTTATTTTTCATTAGTTATACTCAATCAATATGCATGTACACACACTGATATATATACATACATAACAAGTGTGATGTTTTTGCAGTAGGTACAACACCAAATAAAGCTAAACATGAAATACAACAAAATCCGAAAATTGCTAGGATTTGAGCTGTAGAAGATATTATATATATGTTATGTATTTGGAGAAAAAACTAACCTTTTATACTGGTATCAATTATCTCGTCGTCATTTTAGAAACACAATATTCTAAGTCATGTTTCTTGTTTAAATGGTACTATTTCTATGTCTACATTCCAACAACGTCATCCAAAAGTTGCAAAAACATAACCCAGCATCAAATATACAACAACCTTGTATGTGTACGATGAAGTTCATGTACATTACTCTATTCTTATTCTTATTTATTTTTTCTCCTATTAATGCAAATCTCATGATGCATGTCTCAATATATTATTATGACATGATTATAACTTTGAATGAGTGTATTATGTTATTCATTATTATATTACGTTTTGAATTTGAACTAAACTTATACTTGTAGTACATTATAGTTTTCTTACTATATATTATGTTTTTTTCATATATTTTAAAGGGAATTAAATTAACACAAAATATTATAATAATTTTTTTATCGTCCTAATTTTATCAAAACAGGATTGACCTTAAAATTAATAATTTCAACTTTTACGTAAATAAAAAACAGAAAAAAAAATAAAAAATATATATATATATATATATATATATATATATATATATATATATATATATATATATATATATATATATATAGTATACCGATAAGTTATCCCATAGGTTGTGAAAATTACAGTGGAGAAAACACAAGCATTTTAAAAAGAGAATAGACAAATCTGACATCTTCGTATGTATAATATTTAACAGTATTAAATAATAGTAACAATCCAATATAGTTTAACTTTAGTGGCGGCGTGTGGGTCGGTTGATTCAGAATCCAAATCGCGGCAACGATGGGGCGGGGGTGGTGGTGGAAAGTGGCGTTGTTGGCGGTGGCGGTGGCGGTGTGGAGAGGTTGGCAAGGCGGTGGATGGGACAGGGAGGAGTCTTTCAGGTTGGTGAGAGAATGGTCGGAGAAATTAGGGATTTGGGCAATCCCTCTGTACGTGTCGGTCCACACGATTTCCATCGCCCTCTGTTTGCCCTCTGCAATCTTCTTCGAAACCGCCGCTCCTCTTCTCTTCGGCTTTTTCCCTTCCGTCTTATGCGTCTTCTCCGCCAAAATCCTCGCCGCCTCACTCTCCTTCTCCATCGGCAGGTTTATACCTCTTTTTCACATCTCTTCGCTCATTTTTTAGAATAATTATTTGGGACGTGCAATTAGGACTACTGTAGTCGTTGACTTTGCTTTCAATGTGCTTTTAGCTTGATAATTGTCAATTCGTTATAAAGGAACGATTAATGGATAGTTGATTTTGGCGTAGGATCACTAGCTGTGGCTGATCAAAGTAATTCTCCGAATTTCTGTTATTTTCTGGCTGCATTTAAGACTGAATTGCTCATCTTTAGGTTTTTAGTCAGTTACCGCAATTTTCAACTTATGGAAACTTGATCCGAACAATTTGGAGATCACGTCTTGCTTGATTAGTCCAGTGAGCTGAGGGAACAATGATTTATCCTCTGCTGTTAGTCCTCATTATGATTTTAAATTGTGTTGTGACTGTGATTTTGTTGTGTTTTGTGGGAGACTAAGGATAAACGTGGCCATAACTGTGGTTTCAGACAAAAAGATCTAGATATTGTAGTAGAAACCGTGGTTGTGGACTGTTTTTTAACTCCTCGGTCCTCTTCAATGTTCATTAGATGGCTCTAAAGAACTTAATTGGAATTTGGATTTCCTTTTGTCTATGGAAAAGGAGTGCCACGAACTTTAGTATCGTTGTCTATTTGGTGTTTTTCTGTTTGTGTTAAGCTTTATGCCTTTTATTGTGGGAATCTTTTGGGCAAATATTGTAAGCAAATTGGAACTACTTTTGTGCTGACTTGTGTTTGTTTTATCTTTTTGTTTTCTTTGCAGAGGTTATATTCTCCTCTTTAGTCTTTTCTGATTATTTTTCGCTTTGCATTTGAATAAACTTTTACCCTTTTATAAATAAGTCAAAAATAATAAGAGAAGCAATGACACACTTTGGAATACAACCCTTTTAATACACTTCATGCTACTATAATCTGAAATCTATCCAAAATAATAAAATTGTATGGGTCGCCCTTCATATTTAATGAACATCACTGATTATTTTGTAGTTTTTATCCAATTTTAATCTGTGGAAATTGTGTTAGGGTACTATGTCGATGACTTTCGTAATTATAAACATTTGCTAACTTGTTAATTCATGCTAAGGAAGTAGTAACTAGTATGTGGTACCCAGGTTTTAGAAGACAGAATTTGGATTGGTTCGGTGTCCTTGGTTGGTTTGTAGAGGTTTTATGTTCAAACGCGGTGCTGGCATTGTACCAAAACATTTGTGAATTTTGTTGAAACCGAGAGTCTATGTTTACGTAACTTGTATCCTCGCCTCAGGCTCAAGTAGGTGGACCTAATTTACGTCCTTGGGAGTGGGAAGCATTATAGACGTCTAATTCAAGTTGGGCTCAAAACGTTTTTTGATTTATCAGAATAGAAATTCAAGAAATCATTTCCATTTTAGTTTTTTGCATAGTTGACTTTACCACCGACTGCCAAGAAGAGCTGCAATTGTATATACAAGTCAACAATAAACGCTTATTCATAGGTTTATTGAACTAGGCTTTTACTTGAATACTATTATAGTTTAACTAGTCTAGTTAGTAACAAAGATATACACGTGTTAATGACGTATTGTCGATTTAATTGCATGTGCTAACTTAAGCATGCATGTAATTTCTAGGGTGTTTCTCTCTGTTTGTCTGTGCTGAATGTTGGGTTCTTTCAGGTTGGTATTCAGGAGTTCAAGCTCAGCAATGGACTGGGCCAAAAGAAACAGATATTTTCACATGATCTCTAGAGGAGTTGAGCGAGATGGTTGGAAATTTGTTCTTCTTGCTCGCTTCTCACCGGTGCCCTCTTACGTTATTAACTATACCTTAGCGGCTACTGAAGTTCGGTTTCTTTTGGATTTTCTTCTTCCTACCTCAATTGGATGTCTTCCCATGATCTTGCAGAATACATCTATAGGAAGCCTTGCCGGTGCTGCTGTTGCTACGGCCTCTGGCTCAAAGAAATCTCAAATTTGGTCCTACTTTTTTCCTGTAGTTGGTATTTTGTCTAGTGTACTTATTTCTCTGAGAATTAAAAAATATTCAACCCAAGTTTCAGTAGCTGAAAACCCGCCCAGCAAAAAAAACACCGATGATTAGTGACCTACCTTATCTGATTAATAAGAGTCGGAGTGCCTTAAAAAAGGTCAAGGATGATCATTTATTTAGTATCATTAACATTATACACACACACACACACTATAAATGTATTTGTTGTGACTTGATCATCGTTCAGTATGTGGTAGTTGCATTTCATAGTTCAGTTATGCAGACTTTGGTTGGAGAGATTTTGTTTAATTTTATTTAAATCCTTTCTCTAGATACAGTAGTTGAACGTGCACAATAATTCTTAGCAGAATCGTTCATGACGTGAGCTGGGGTATTAGGTAGTGAGTGTGGGTGATTGGCGGTCCTATGTGAACCTTTTCCGTACTAAAAACTCAGAGTAACGATCCAGTGGTACAATTACGTACCTTTGTGAGTGAGTGAATGAATGGGAAGAATATGTTATGATATGATGTTATCTGTACGCGTTGAGCATTATAAAATGTTTGAATTCTATCAAAAAGTGTCACAAACAAGGGTAGAGACTGATGCATTTGTCTGCAATTATTAAGAGTTGTTAAGAAGTTATCAAGGATACAATGGACCAAATGGTATTTATTCATTTGAAAAGGTATAAACACTGAACAGCAGTATTTAAAATAATAAGAGATGGAGTGAATTGTACGCCAGCAGCGGCAGCAGCAGGAGGCAAGAAAATAATCTTGGATATTAATGAGGGCGATAATGATTCCTGCAAAAGTGCTGTTGCATAGCGTAAATGCGCGTAACAGGTGGCTGCACTGGCATTTAAGGGGAACCACCCGTCCCATCGGTCATTATCATGGGACTTAATCAAGCTTCATATGTGAAAGTGCAGGCATCAAAGTTTCAAAATTATACGATGCCGACAACAAAAAAGGACCGGATCTCATCCTCCTCTTGAAGCTGTAATGTAATTAGGTTTTACATTCGCACAAACAAAACAAAACCCACACTCAAGTTGTTCCTAACGTAAGTCACTCTCTCTGTCTGTGAATTACAGATGCAAGATCGAAGAGACAAAGCAAGTGTACCCACGCACAAAACACACCTCTTCGGACGAAAGACACATCGCGCTTTCTTTCATCACAACTTGTTTGGTGTCTGGTTCCACTGACTGACACAAATTGGACTCATCTCTACAAGTTACTTCTCTGTAACTTTTGGATTTCACACAAAAATAATGAGGATATTTATGCACATCTACCATACCAATCATTTTTTTATAACTATTGTAGCCATATTGTAGCTTCCCTATTTCATTTATAAAAGCTTAATTACTCATTATAGGGAAAATTAAGGCTGTAATTAAAACTCTCAATTATTGTAGAATGCAAGAACAAAGAAGCAGGTGGGAATATAGCACACATAGAACACAAGTCTTCCAAGGAAGGCCAGAAGCCGTTTCTTTCAGCCCAAATTCATACAAGCCACACCATAGGTTTCTACTTTAGGTAAGGACTTCCTGCAACCTATCAAATTTCTTTGTGCACCCCATCGAAAGTCTCATAAAAACTATTTCCATAATAGAAGTGGAGGTGATTGTCTAACAGAAAAAATTGGATCTGTTTTAATGTGTTCCGGAAAATGAATTCCGGAATGTAGGGATATGGTGCAGGAAGTAATATAGCCTCCACTTTATAAGGTTTTTGTACAAGCCCCACTATAGGCATCTAATGGACTGATCTAAAAAAAATGAACTGATATTTGGAGAATGCTCAGCCTGTTCTTTTGGCACCTCTAAAATTGTTTCCTACACCTTCCCATTAAAGGTGAATGATAAAAATGAACTTTTAAAATTTTTACATTCTGAAAAATGTTATCCAGAATGTATTAAAAAGTTTTCCAATTAAATATTGCGGACCCCTCCTAGAAAAAAAATGTATTTTGAGAAGTTATAACTCTTATATTTTCAGAAAATAAAATTTTAGAATAAATTTCAAACTATTTTGAAACATTTATATCATGGTAATAAATCTTATTTTTGGGCTAGGAAAATGTACGATTAAAAAGGGTGTTGTTCCCTACACCTCCCCAAGTGGGACTTATACCTCCCCATTAATTTAATTTATTTCAAAAATATTTTACATCTCTCCACTATTTTTTTATTCCAAAAATATCCTACACCTCCCACTCTTCACTGTCCTTAACGATCTTTCTCTTTCTCTCTCTACATTAATGGAGCAATTACATGGCTCATTAATGGAGCATTTAAATGACTTAAATTTGAAGTTAGAAATATTTTCTTAGATAAGTTTGATTCAATCTTATTTTCGTGTTGTTGAATATATTTTTTTCTTTTCAAATTATTTAATAGATGGTAAAATTTTGTTCTAAATTTCTAAAAAAATGTTTATATACATGTATCTTTTTTTTTTACATATAATATCTATAATTTTTAACATTATATTATGTTTTAACTCATCGACATGTTTGACTCAAATAATTTGAATAAAATCTTTAATTTATTAGATAAATAATAAAAAAATATTATTAAATACTTAAAATATAAAAAAAAAAGTTATTTGTTAAAGATTTAGAATTTATTTAATTCTTTCGTCATTATAAAGTTAGTATATAATAATATATCATTATTTACTATTAATATTATTATGTTTATTATTTTGTATTTGCATCTAACTTTTAATTTTATAAAATGGAAATGGTAGAGGTACTAATATTGAACTTTCCTCTGAATTTTATATTTTGTAGTATGTTACAAATTCAAATCTGAATCACCTGAATGCTCAATTAATGTAGAGAGATAAAGAGAAAGATTGTTAAGGATAGTAGGGAGGTGTAGGGTATTTTTGGAATAAAAGAAAATAGTGGGGATGTGTAAAATATTTTTGAAATAAATTAAATTAATGGGGAGGTACAGGTCCCACTTGGGGAGGTGTAGGGAGCAACACCCGATTAAAAATTAACTTTGAATTACGCACTCCAAAGCGTATTTTGGAAGTATCATTTCATAATACATTTTTTTCAGAATGTGACGTGTAATAAATTTACGAAAAGTATATGATTTGGTAATTGTATTACACAGAGGGGACGAAAGGAAGAATTAATGGGGCTGTGAAAAGCAATTGTAAGAATAAGATGGGTAAGTGCTAAAAAGAACTAGTCCAGTGTGAGCCCATTAAAGGAGGAATTGTTTGAGAAAAGGAAGGCCCAGGAAATGCAGAGACAGAGAGGAGAAGAGAAGCAACAAGTTTGACCAAAGAAAAAATAGAGTTGAGAAGGAGTGTACTGTAGCTTGTTCTGGTGCAGATGAATGTATGTATGAATGAATGAATGAAGTGAGCAATTAGCTTCTTCACCGATATAGTTTTGGTGAGAGGAGCAAAGTGAAGAAGAAATAGTAAAATGCTGCAACCTCGCGCATTTCGCCCCCACATCACCTTGTCCTCATCCAACAGCGCCCCCTCCTTCTCCTCCTCCCCAAACCCTAACGACTCCCACCCTTCGCCGTCGCGTCACGTCCATGGCAATGGCGTCTCCTCCACCTCCGCTTCCTCCGCCTCCTCCACCTCCGCCAGATCCATCAAAACCCCCTCATCATTCGCCCACAACTACCGGATCGCCATCGCCCTAATCCCATCCGCTCTCTTCCTCCTCGACCTCGGTGGCACCCCCGTCGTCGCCACCCTCGTCGTTGGCTTAATGATCTCTTACATCCTCGACGCCCTCAGCCTCAAGCCCGCCGCCTTCTTTGCCGTGTGGTTCTCCCTTATCTTCGCCCAACTCGCCTTCTTCCTCTCCGCCTCCTCCTCCCTCCTCGCCGCCTTCAACTCCTCCGTCGCCATCGCCGCCATCGCCTCCTTCCTCTGCGCCCACACCACCTTTCTCCTCGGCGTCTGGTCCTCTCTCCAGTTCAAGTGGCTCCTCCTCGAAAACCCTTCCATCGCCGTTGCCCTCGAGCGCCTGCTCTTCGCTTGCCTCCCCATCTCCGCATCCTCCCTCTTCGCCTGGGCCGCCATCGCCGCCGTCGGAATCAACAACGCCGCCTACTACCTCGCCGCCTTCAACTGCTGCTTCTACTGGCTCTTCTCCGTCCCTCGCGTCTCCTCCTTCAAGACCAAACACGAGGCCAGGTATCACGGTGGTGAGGCTCCCCGTGACAGTTTCATCCTCGGACCCCTGGAGAGTTGCATCCACACTCTGAACCTTCTCTTCGTTCCTCTCCTGTTTCACATTGCATCCCATTACAATATCCTTCTTTCTTCCGCTGCTTCCTTCTGCGACCTCATCCTCCTCTTCTTTCTTCCCTTTCTCTTTCAGCTCTATGCTTCCACCAGAGGGGCGCTGTGGTGGGTCACCAGCAACCCCAACCAGCTCCACAGCATTCGTATAGTCAATGGCGCTGTTGCTTTGGTTTTTGTCGTCGTTGCATTGGAGGTCAGGGTGGTTTTCCATGCCTTTGGGAGGTACATTCAGGTGCCTCCGCCGCTGAACTATGTTCTTGTGACTATTACCATGCTTGGAGGGTCTGCTGCTGCCGGTGCTTATGCCATGGGTTTGGTTTCCGATGCCCTCAGCTCTGTTGCCTTCACTACTTCTGCTATTGTGGTCAGTGCTGCTGGAGCAGTTGTTGTGGGGTTTCCCTTGCTGGTAAGCAGATTTAGAATCGTTAATTTTATTCATCGTTTAGTCTTTAGATTTTTGCATTGTTGTGAAGCTACTTGGAATAGGAGTGAGCTAGTGTTATAATTACAAGTTTGATTAAGTTGTTGGTCAAATCCCTTTGATGCCTGCCATTGTAACAAATTAATTGTATATTGTCCTGAAACAATTTTTCCTTAACGTGTGCTTTTTGGCACACTTGGGTGGAAACGTGGATCTAATATGTATACGCGAGAATGGGAAGAATTACAGATCATTAGATTCAAGTTAGCCTCAAGTTAGCATGTTTTCTTTTTTGTAAAACCTTTATTGATTAATTATAAATTTAGAGTAGAAATCTGTGTAAACTATAGTCATTTTTTATATTTTTTCTTCTATTTAACTATTGACCATCGAAAGTGCTGTTGGCGTATACAATAATTGGTGGTAATTAGGATAAGTAAACGAGGCCGTTCTGTGTATATTATTCTAGTTTAACATATATAATAAATTAGTATGGCTTTGAATAAAGTTACGTTTTGGACATCATTATACAAAACTGAGACAGCACCCACACAGACCCAATGCTAACCCCATGATCCCCCCACATGACATGTAAATTTCTTACTGGCATATCTGTCTATATGCTATACTGTCTCACCTTTCAACAAAAATCATTATCCTGACCTATTAAATTCTAAACCTTCAAATGTTTTCGTCAACATCTCCCCTTTAAAGGCATTCTTGCACGGCGAACTAGATTACTTTTGTATATTTCCATTTGGTCCATTTTTTTTAATCTATTCCGAGCTGAAAAATATTTGCGTAGTAGTCAAGGTTAGAGGCTTAAAAATACAGTTAGAAAATGTTAAGCTTCTTGCAATGTTTTGAAGAAAACATTAGATGTACGTGCTTAATCTTGTTGACTTGTATGTTTTATGATAGGCAAGCCTTTGTTGGTTGTATTGGTTTTATTAGTAATTTCAGTGTATTATTTGACATTACTATTTCATGGTAGTGCAATGTAAATTTTTCTGATGTAAGTACGCTTACATCGTGCAATTATTTTGTTTTTAGTATGGGAAACGCAGATTTATGCCAATACATATTCAAGGTCAATCTTTTGATCTCTGGGTGTGCTGGCATACAGAGATATGATAGATAGCAGGTTATGTAAACCTTTAAGCAAAGAGCTGTTTTGACATCTAAGTTACCTGGGTTTAGGTTCCTTTAGTCTTAAATATAAGTGAGAAAATTGGACTTTCCAAGCCTTATAATACATTAGCTATATTTCTAGTCCATATGAGGTCTGAACAATGATAATATTGATAGTTTTGGATAACAAATAAAACTAGTATGCTTAATTTTAATGCAAAATTCAGTTTTATTTATATTAAATAATTAATCCTTGTAACATTTTAGTTATATTTGCTAGTGTTCTTTAGCACAGCTGCTCATCCCCTAAATCACCTAAGATGTGGAAAGCAGAAAACAACGCTTAATATTCTCTTATTCATATTGCTTCACGAAACAACTTGGTTAGCTGCTGCATTTTTCTTAAGAATTCAACTTTTTGAGTGCTGACTTCGTTGGTGGATGATGATAATATTGCTTTGTTTGGGCTAATATTTTTTTTTATTAGCACTTTTAGTTTTTCTCTTTCTTTTTTGACATATTTCACCCTTTGATTTGCAGTTCCTCCCTCTGCCTGCAGTTGCGGGCTTTTATTTGGCTCGATTTTTTGAAAAGAAGAGCCTAGTGTCATACTTTGCTTTTGTTGTTCTTGGAAGCTTGATGGTGACATGGTTTGTTCTGCACAACTTCTGGGATTTAAATATTTGGATGGCAGGGATGTCCCTTAAATCTTTTTGCAAACTCATAATAGCAAATTCTGTCTTGGCTATGGCTATTCCTGGTTTAGCTCTACTACCTTCAAAGTTGAACTTTTTATCCGAGGCTGGTCTGATAAGTCATGCGCTGCTCTTATGCTACATTGAGAACCGGTTTTTCAATTATTCTAGCATCTACTATTATGGATTTGAGGATGAGGTGATGTATCCTAGCTATATGGTTGTGATGACAACTTTATTGGGTTTGGCTTTGGTGCGAAGGCTATCCGTGGATAATCGAATTGGTGGAAAAGCAGTTTGGATTTTGACTTGCCTCTATTTTTCAAAGATAGCCATGTTGTTTATTTCATCAAAGTCTGTTGTATGGGTTTCAGCAGTTCTCTTGTTGGCTGTTTCCCCTCCATTGCTTCTTTACAGGTAACTTTGACAGTCTCATGAATTTGTCAGTTTTGGGGGATCCTACCTTAAGTAACCTACATATTTTTGACCTCTAGACTTCATTTTCAAACTTGTAATTCACTGTCGTTGGATTTTGTAGGGAGAGATCAAAAACAACTTCTAGGATGAAACCATGGCAAGGTTATGCACATGCCTCTGTAGTTGCCTTGTCTGTATGGTTCTGCCGTGAAACGATTTTTGAAGCTCTTCAGTGGTGGAATGGAAGGTCTCCTTCTGATGGTTTAATTTTGGGATTCAGTATACTGTTGACTGGATTGGCTTGTGTTCCAATTGTTGCTATTCATTTCTCACATGTTTTGGTATGTGTATCTATCTAATCCTGTGATTTTCATTGTTGATTTGGGAAGTGGGATTTTATGATATCCATTAAAATTTACTAACTTTTACTAGTAAATTGATTCACGACCAAGTAAACATTATCTGTGTTTGACAAAGTAAACAGTCACGTCTTAATTTTTAAGCTGCTTCTAAAGATTGATCATTAGCTGCTGTTTTCTTTGCAGTCTGCCAAAAGATGTCTAGTGCTGGTAGTCGCGACTGGTCTACTTTTTATTCTGATGCAGCCCCCTCTTCCTGTGTCATTGACTTACCAGTCAGACCTGATCAAGACTGCCCGTCACTCTGCTGATGATATCTCAATTTATGGATATACAGCTGGCAAGCCTACCTGGCCTTCTTGGCTTCTTATTATTGCAATTTTGCTGACTCTGGCATCAGTTACATCCATTATACCCATCAAGTACATTGTTGAATTACGGACATTTTACTCCATTGCTATGGGGATTGCCCTTGGTATTTACATTGCTGCTGAATACTTTCTCTGGGCTGGTGTTCTGCATGTTCTCATTGTTGTCACTATGGTTTGTGCCTCTGTTTTTGTTGTCTTCACTCATCTTCCCTCTGCTACAAGCACAAAGGTTTTACCCTGGGTGTTTGCTCTACTTGTGGCTCTCTTTCCTGTTACTTATCTTTTGGAGGGCCAACTGAGAATTAGAAATATTCTTGAAGAAAGTGAGCTGGGAACTCTGGGTGAGGAGGAGAAGAAGCTTACAACATTGCTAGCAATTGAGGGTGCCCGGATATCTCTTCTAGGTTTGTATGCAGCAATCTTCATGCTTATAGCTTTGGAGATAAAGTATAACCTTGCTTCCATTTTGCGGGAGAAGGCTATTGATTCAGGTGGAGTCAGACAAAATCATTCTAGTCAAAGTGCATCTTCAAGTTTCCTGCCAAGAATGAGGTTTATGCAGCATCGTCGTGCTACTACAGCACCATCCTTTACAATAAAGAGGATGGCTGCGGATGGAGCCTGGATGCCTGCCGTTGGCAATGTTGCCACAGTATTGTGCTTTGCTATATGTCTTGTCCTGAATGTTAATCTTACCGGTGGCTCAAACCGTGCCATATTTTTCCTGGCTCCTATCCTTCTGCTGCTTAATCAGGACTCTGATTTTGTTGCTGGTTTTGGGGACAAACATAGATACTTTCCTGTGTCTGTAGTCATATCAGCCTACTTTGTTTTAACTAGCCTCTACAGCATTTGGGAAGACGTTTGGCAAGGAAATAGTGGATGGGGTCTTCAAATTGGTGGGCCAGACTGGATTTTCGTGGTGAAGAATTTGGCCCTTCTCATTCTTACATTTCCTAGTCATATACTTTTCAACAGGTACGTGTGGAGCCATACGAAGCAAAGTGACTCACCCCCGTGGATAACTTTGCCTCTTAATTTGCTTCCCATTGCATGTACAGATGTACTCAAGATTAAGATCTTGGGTATATTAGGAGTTATATATTCCTTGGCTCAGTATCTAATTACTAGGCAACAGTATATCTCTGGTCTAAAATACATCTAAACAACCGTCATATATTCTGTACGATATGTTTGTCAATTTAGGTATTGATGCACATGCTTGTCTTGCCTAAATTTGTATGAGGAATATGGTGAAATGCATTTTTGTTATTACTTTTAACCCATCCTGAAAATTTCAAATCAGTTTACCTTGATGAGTTATACTTTGGCTACCTATGTCTTAGTATGGTTTGACGCTTCTTTTGACGTGTCTGATGCTTCTGTGGAAATCAATCGAATTGATAAGAAAATTATGATGTACCCCTGTTCATGCTATCGTATTGGATGTGTTCATGAATACCAAATCGTTATTAGTAATTAAGGAATGGTTTCTGTTTGTTAGCTTGATCTGATGAGTGGGCGTAGTTAACATTTTGCGTTTGTCAGAATGATGTATTTGGTTTTATTAAGGTGGAAATTCCGTCTGTTAGCGATGGTCATAGCAGAATGTATGAAGTACATTGTTATGAGCTTATTCATAAGCTCTTTTTGATGAACCTTCAAACTTTCTCTACCTTTTAAATGCATCTATGTTTTTTGGATAAACGACCTTCATCTCCCTAATATTTTAATAAAGATGACACACCTTGTTATATTGAAACCATTCAATTTGTTTGTTTACAAAAACTATTTAATTTTTACATTATCATTTTATAATTTTTTTATTTAAATTTTAGTTAATGTAGTATTTTAAAACAAGTAAGAAAGTTGAGTGGCATTTTTTTTAAATACAAGTTAAATGAGTGTAGTTTGTATATCATTTTACTGAAAGCATAAAAGGAACAATTGTTTATTTTAAAACAAAAAAATTACAAATGTGATTTAATATAAACTCAATTAAAATAAGATAAATACAATTTTGTTAAAATAGTTAAATTTTTTAATGCAACATCATAGTTGGTGATAGAAAAGATCAACATGATATCTGGGCCCCATGTTTTCTTTTAACATTTTATATTTTCTAAATCTTCGATTATACCCGTTCTGAAATTAATAGAAAGGCATAATATAAGATTCCTTTTTGTGGGTTTTAATTATAGTTTCGGATCGTGTCTGTAGATATTTTGGATTACATAATTTAAAAATAAAAGATATTAATTTTATATATTTTAGATTATACAATTTGAAATTTATATTTATATTTCTAGTGTAAATTTAAATTTTGGATTATATAATTAATAAGCAAATTTACATTATAAATTATATACTTTATAATATAAATTTGAACTTGAAAAATAATTCAAAATAAGTTACGATTTAGATTATACATATGATATAAATCTACATGATATAAATTTTGATATTATGTTTTATATGTAAATTTAAAAGACAATCTTAAAGTATAAATTATATTTTAAATTATACAATCTGTAATAAAAAACTTAAAAGACAATTTAAAAATATAAATTATATTTTAAATTATACAATCCGTAATAAAAATTTTATATTTAGAATAATATATTTTGAAAGTTTATAATATAATTTTATATTATAAATTATATAATTCAAAATAAAATTTACTTAATGGAAGTCAAGGGATGGGTTTCTCACACAGGATGTGAGGGGAAACCTGAAATAAAATTAAAATTTTAAATTATTTTTTAATAAAGGATAACCAGGTCATTTTACTAAGATTATACGATTATAGGGTGTAGGAAGAAAACATGGGTTCAGGAAGAAATCCCCCTCTTCTCATCCGTTGAGCCACAAAGGGCTAAAAATCTAGATTCCATTAATTCTTTAATATTTTAATTATTATTATATATATGTTAAAAACATATCTAATGGTGTAAATATTTTTAAGTATTTAATTGATTAATTGATATATTTAAATAAATTAATTAAAAGAATTATTACTTTGTATATTAATTTTATAATTAATAATTTAAAGTTAAATTTTAAATATAAATAATTTAAATTATAATATTAATATATATTTACGTCTTTCTAATATAATAATGTAATATAAAGTATTAATTTTTATTTTTATTAGATATACTATCTTTATTTTATATTTATCTTTTATCTATAGTTAGTTTGTTATTATTTTTTATTTGTATTTTGTACTTAGTCCATATTTTTTCTATTATAAATAAAAGGATCCTTATCCAAAATAAAGGAGATTAATCTCATACACAGTTTTCACTATATTTAACATGATATCTAGAGCTTAAGGTCTTTTTGGGGAAAAAAATTTTATGTTTCCTCTATCACTACACTCGCCTCTGTCAGCGGTGCCATCGTCTACCGTTGTCATCTACTGCAACCACTACCAAAGTTCTAATTTCGACCAATGATCACATAGGTTTGATCCTCTTGACCAAACAACCACCATTTCATCAATGACGCCTTAATCAGATCTCCTATGTGCTCTAAGCACCTTTTGAAGTTGTGGGTTTGCTCAGTTTTCCGTCGTGCATGATGGCATGTTTAATAGCAATTCAAAGAGTCGAGGTCACTCGTTTTCCTCTTTCAGGTTCATCGTGCATTGTTGCATGTCCCGTCTCCTTTCAGGCAGTTATTTAGAGCATCGAAGTTGCTCTTTTTCCTTTTTCAGGTGCCTTGATTGGAGATTCTTGGATTTTTATGGTTTCTCTCTCCTTTTCATCCATGACTTTTTCCACTGTCGTCTCTTTTGACCTCCCTTTAATCACCATTGTGTTTGACCCATCCATATGTCCTTTTTATCTCATGGAAAAGATGACTTTTGTTAGTTTATTTATAGGCGTGGTGGCTCTCAAACAATGACCTCTTTATCCACTAGATGTCAACAATGCACTCCTCATCGACGATTTGCAAGAAGAGATTTACATGGAGCAACTTCCCAAATTTGGTTCACTACAAGAAAAATTGGAATTACCTACCGATATTTACATATGGATTCTAATTCGTATGTAATGTAGGTATTACATACAAATTCAGAAAAATGAGTTACATACGAATTTTATATATGGATTTTTACTTACCGATAATCCGTATGTAAGTAAGGCGCATTGTGGTGAGAAAGTTTCCTAAAGACTAAATTCCTATGCAATGGACTCCAATTCCTATGTAATTGAAAGTGAATCTTTCCTACCGAAATTACATACGGATTTGGAAAAGATTTTATTTAAGAAAAAAATAATAAGGTATTTGTCTTCCGAAACCCTCTTCCCCCAACTTTATTGACTTTTTTCCCTCTACTCTCTCAACGGAGAACCTTCTTCATGGAAGATGCTCCAAGGAAAAGGCCGAGTGGATCAAATCAAACGTAGTTTGGACTCCTTGAAACTTCCTCCACGAGTAAATGTAGCAGAATGTAAGAACAATGGTGAACAACGAGACAACAACCAGATTCGATGAAGGACCTTAGCAAGAGAACTCAAAAGAGGAGGAATGTGCTTATAAAACCCTAGGTTCGCAATAATACTCCAGGAGCGGGAAGGATTCAAAACAGAGTGAAAAATAGGAAGATTGTTTGGTGAAAAATGCGATTTACGTTGCATGTTCAGTGGAAAAGGAAGATTCAACGGCTGAGTCGGTGCCAAAATGAGGATGTAATCGGTGGATTAGTGGAGAAGGTTGTAGCAAGGACGGATCAAGTCGTTAAATGCGATTCGAGGATGTGAATCACGACGATGAAAGCTTTGTGAGAGTGATGAGGTGAGGAGATTCACAAGCTCGAGAAGAAGCTAGGTTTAGGTTGTTGGACTCGTGAAAGCTCAAACCATTGTCACTAGGTGATCGAGTTATCGTTCCATAACCACCATTCCGTCTTCTCACCTCCTACGAGGATTACCAAGGTTAGCGCCTTCATATTAGGTTTAGTTAATTACTTTGTTAAATATGGTTTGGATTGGGCATGTTTTTGGAAAAGGGTTGTTTGATACATGTAGGTGTTTGAAGGTGTGGACCTTATGAGGAAAATACTCGAGGTGACTTGATGACTTTGATAAAACAACCAAATGAAATTGATGCAAACGTTCAAGTGAGTCAGATTAGCACCATCTCTTCAAGCTTCACAGATCAAGGTAATAAGTTTCTTGATATACTGCCCATCAAAATTTAAAGTAATAATGTTTGGATTCTTAACTCTAGGCAACTGATCATGTTAGCATGAGTTTGGAAAAATTTGTCTTATGAATATGTTAAAAGCATAATCATAAATCTACCAAATGGTATAAAGAATAAAGCCACATATAAAGGAGTTATTAAACTGTGCTGCTATTATTTTATCTGATGTTCCTTTTATGCGATACTTTAAGTATTATCTTATCTCAGTTTCAAAACTTTTCTCTCAAACATTTTTCTCATTCAGAAGTACATGTTTTTTTACTAATAATGTTTACTAATGATGTTTCTCATTCAGAAATAAAACATTGCTAGGGAGAGTTTTTTGGATTGATATTTCGTTCTCTATGTCGTCTTGTAAATCATTAGAAATTTGGTGTTACTCGAATGCAAAAACAAATATTTTCACTAAGTTTTGATGCATTATATTAGTAACAAGCATGTCACGTACAATCTGTATGTACTAGCTTAAAAAAGAATGTTAAATATATTATTTTATTTTATATTTATGTTTTATCTTTAGTTAATTTATTATTATTTCTTATTTAAATTTTGGACTTAGTCCATTTTTCTTTCATATGTGTATATTCAACATAAGGAACTAATCCCAGTAGTTTTTACTATATTAAATAATTTTTTAAATTTTAATTAAAAAAAATGCTTACAAGTTGACTTTTTTTTCTTCTTTTGTTTTTTACTCCTTTAATCCAAACAAGCATGATGGGACTAAAAATATGAACTTAATGGACTGAAACCATTGTATTCCTAACTAACAATTTTCCTTTTTCTATACCAACTCTACATTTTAAATTTTAATAATGTTTTATAGTATATAAAATCAATTATATTAAAATATAATTATAGATAAAATAATTATCCTTCTTCTGCATTTTGACACGTTTTGCTGAACTGGTGATTAATCAGCATGAAAAACCAAAGAAAATATTTTGCAGGAAAGAAAGGTGATTGAAAAGAAACCTAGGAAAAAAAGGGCAAAGAATATTTGTCTTCTCCAAACTTTGAAAGATTCCTCTATGGAAGATACTACTGAGATAGCTGTTTCCTTCTCTCTCTCTCTCTGCTTTCCAGGTTTTGCTAACCTAAATGATTCCGTTGACTTTATTTATAATATGTAAAATAAATATATCACTACCCAGTCAATCATGCTAATTGATTTTATTATTTCATCCCAAACTAATCCAAGTTAATCATAAATTAAAAGCATTAAAAAGATAATATCCTGTTAAACATAATATTTCTATATTAATAAAATTTGTTTGGGTTCAAAGAGTCTTCCAAACTCCATCCATCCAATTATTTGCATTGAAACTGCAAAGGTATTAAATATAATTAACCTATTGTTCGTACTAATTTAATAGACATTTATTCAGTCAAACAATATATATGTATTAAATGCATTCTATCATAATACCTTAAATCTATTTTATAAAATTTGAAATGATTTTTGAATTAATGTCAATCTAATTATGACTTAACTGATAATAATTATATTTTAACTTAAATTAATTATTATTAATCTTAATTATTGTTTGAAGTTAATCACTCAATTTATGTTATTTCACTAATCAGTTTGCTAAGTGATATGAAGTTTGTATAACTTGACTAAATGGTGATATAATACACAATTCTTTTAATAAATTTATTAGTGTATATTAATGTAAATATCTTAGACTTCAATGAATAATTTGATCACTTCTATTACAAGGCTGGAAATGTTCTATATAATTACAAGGCTGAAAATTTTCTATATGAAATTATTCCAGTGATATATAAAGAGAATAGTTGAGAGGGATATGGTGAAAAAGAAAAAAAAAATATGGATCGAAAAATAAAAGAATATGTTTGAGAGATAGAGATTTAGAAAAGCAAAATGTTACATTAAATTCTGATTCTTACTTTCTGCCACCTTTTAGCTCTTGGAGTGGACAACCAAAAGAAGATATTCTGAAAGTCAATACTTTCCACATGTTAGAATATGTTTCAATCACTCACCAATTTATCATTTGCCTCCACGCATTTAGAATAAAAAATTCTATCTTTATTTCTTACTTCCACATAAATAAATATCATAGTCACAGTCGCCACGACAACCACGTAACTTTTACATTTTCTTAAAAAAAGATAAAAGACATTTCATTCTTAGTAATCTCATATCATAGTATTCATAAATTAAAGTATAACATGTGAAATTAATGTAATTATAAAGTAATCAATAATATTCATTTTCAGAATAGCTGACTTAGTTTGATTTAAAATTTTGCAAATCAAATTAAGCCGTAGTAATATTTACCTAATATTATATGATTTAAACTATGTTTTTTTCAAGTCACCATTAGATGTGAAGATTCTATCAATGACACATTATATATATATATATATATATATATATATATATATATATATATATATATATATATATATATATTATACAAACATAAAAAAGTGATGTTTATAAATCATTAATCATCTTATTATTATGGTTAAATTTTAACAAAATTTGATATAAAATTACAATTTAATGATATCATTTTCTAATAAATTATGTACAATATAATATTTAACAAAAATTATATTAAATTATCATTCTTGATTTTTGCGACCTGTACTCATTGTTATGAGTGGACATATTCTGACAATTGCATATTTTGAATAATTGAATCATTCAAGAATTTTATCATCTACTTTCATATTTGCTCAACTCCACACATGTAGAATAAGGAAATTCTTTCTTTAAGTGGACCATCATATTATGCTTTGGATATTCATAAAATAAAACAATAATATGTATTCAACGCTATTACAAACCTAACTTCTTTGAAGCTTTATATATTAAAATTTTAAAATGAATATAAATTTTATATTGAATAGAAATAAAAAAATTAAACAAAATATAAAAATAAAACTCAAATTTATTACTTTAAGATTGAGGTAGATTTTAATTTTTTTATGTAGATTGAATTTATGTTTTATTTTCTTTTATTATTTTTTTTTACGTAAATCCTTCATTAAAAGATCTATTACTTGTATCAAAATATATATAGATAAAATTTTATAGATGGAAAAAAGTTTGTTATTATTGTATATGTACCAATCGATACATATTGATTAAATTACATCAAACCAAAAATTCAAGTCGAGATGAAACTAATCATTGTCGATTAGATTTAGTTAACAATTCAATTGAGCTAAATAGGTTAGTAATCAAATTTAACATAATTGAGTTGTGATTAGAGTGACTCTAATAAGAAGTCCATGAAGAAACTTATAAATATAGGTTAAAGGTATGATTCTTGAGACTTTTATGACACATTTATTACAACATTAATTGCTAAACTGATTGAATACCAAGCTGACTTAAGCATCAATACATGTTTAGTAGGTACACCTGATCGGTTAGAGTATCCGAATAGCAAGGAAGGAAGTTGGAGAGGAAGATTGCTTGAAGTGAACATTCAACCTCATACATCTGAAACACTTTAGCTCCTATCATGAGATTGAGCAAAAACTTCTAAGCCTACAAGGTGACCACAAGGAATATGATGAGCAAACAAGGACAAGAGGAAACCGTTAACAACCAGATGGACCCAATGAAGGTGATGAGGAGAATGCAACAACACATGGATGAGATACATAGGAAGTATGAGGAGGAGATACAAATGTTGAGAGCCAAGATAGAAATCATTCAATAAGAGAAGGAGGACAAAGTTCCTGTCTACCCTGAATCTTTCGGGGCCAACCAAACAACCCTGGGAGGAACCAGATCGAATGGTCCAAGCTAACAGCTTCACCACGAGCAAGGACCATCGTTATTTTGTCGCAACTGTCAACACCGTCGATATGTTGTTGTCCATTACAGGAACTATGGAAGTCCCTTTGCCTAATAATTAGACAATGTCGACTTTAGACAAATACAACGAATCTACGGACCCCCAAACGAGCACATTTGAATCTCACTACTAATCATGGAACTTTTCATGACAATTAAAACGAGCTTACCATGACAAATATTTTGGTGTTACAATTGCAGGAGTCATAAAAAGTTTGTTATTTCTATGACGTTGTGAAAGCCTGTCATAGTAAGTCTGACTTATTATGACAAATATACGAGTAATAATTATAGTAAGTTCAACTTACCATGACACGTTTTCAAAATTCTACATAGTAAGTCTGGTTCGCCATCCCAATCCTCACCCACCACATTCTAATAAACCATTTCTAATTCACACTCCCTCAAACCTTAACCATTCTTCAAACCACAATTCGCTAGCACTACCCTATCTATTCTTCCTTCCTTCTCCTCATGCCTTGTTGGTCCTCTTCCCCGTCTCTCCCTCACATCGGCGTCAAATCCTAACTTCCATGGGTTCCATTGAACTTTACCCGACGTTCAGGAAATTTATGTCATTTCTAATTCCATCATTGGTCAAACCCTAGCTTCCATGGATTCAACCAAGCTCACTATTTACCGAACCTCATGTGTAACTTTCCAAATACCTAACCAGACAAGAGAGTTAGGTTCTGGTTATGGTTGGCGTAGGTGCCTAAGTATCGCACCTAATTAAATCCTATTTTTTGTTGTACCCAATTTGAGAAAAGTCATCATCTAAAACAGAATTGTGGAAAAGGAAACCACTTTGGCCAAAAAACTTAAGGAAAATGGGGAGTTTGCTCGGGTGAAATTTGGGGTCATAAGTGTTTTGACGAGGTTGTTGGGTTAAGGGACATTGTGAGTTTTGCCACGAATTCTGAGAAACCTCTTGTGAAGGGGAAGAGGGTCTAGAATGGGGCTCATTTGGATTTAGTGGGTTCCTTCAAGCCTTCGATAATGAAGTGTGATGACAAATCCATAAGGAGGGGAAGGATGTTTATTGACAATAAGGTCACGATAGTTGAAGCAACAGAGCTGGTGGGGGACTTTTGAGAGATGAGCCATCAAGAAAGATGAGATTGGAGGGTGTTGGAATGATAATGAAACAAGATAGAAATTAAGGATTTAGACATACTATGATAGGTATTGAACTATAACATTCATGATAAAATCTACTATGACAAGTTTTCCTAAACCTGTCATAATAAATTTTTAACATAACTTCAGTTTTACCACCGCGTCTCACTTACTATGATGGGTCCACTACACCATTCATAATAAGTTTTTCCTTTTCTCTTATTATGATAAGTCATTTGTTACCAGTCATAATAAATGTTATTTTATTACAAAAATGGCATCGGTTAACTTATTATGATAGGTCCCCCTTTACTAGTCAAATAATTGTTACTTTTTATTACGAAAAGACCATCAATTATTATGACAAGTGAACTACACTCTGTCATAATAAGTCGTCATAGATTCCACTTTTTCCACTAGTGTCTTCACGAACTAGATGGTGATATACACCACAAGTGATGTCATATAATGTCGGATTTTTTCCACCTCACTGAAGGGGGAAGTACTAGCTTGGTTTTCTACGTTGTCGGTCAACTCCATAGACTGCTTTGCGACCATCCAAGCAAAATTTGGAGCTCATTTCGCAACGATCCGACCACACCAACTCGTCAATGTTAGGCATGAGAAGGATGAATCTCTTTGGTCCTTCATGGAGAGGTTCAAGAAGGTGTCCTTGCACATTCAGAACCTTAGTCCGAATGCGGCCATGCACCCCTTCTTAATAGCGCTACAACCAAGAATTGATCTAGAATCTCAAGGAGTCTCATACACCCGATTGGAGTATCTTTAGCAGGTACACCTGATCAATTGGAGCATCTGAACAATAATGGAGAAAACTACCAATTGAGATTACTTGAAGTAAACATTTATATACTGAAAATATATATATATATATATATATATATATATATATATATATATATATATATATATATATATATATATATATATATATTGAAGAGTAAAAATAAGTTTTATATTGATTAAAAATAAATAAATAATTGAACAAAATATAAAGAAAAAGACTAAAACATATTACTTTCAGATTTTGAGTTAGATGTTACTTTTTTTTTATGTGGATTGAATTTCTAACCTATTTGTTTTTGTATTTTTTTCACGTAAATCCTTCGTAAAAAGAAACATTACTTGTATATGAAAGAGAAGGAAGAGAAAAAGATTTATTAAAGGATTTTACAAACTCTAATAACATTAAAATATTATTTCATGTAAAATTAAATAATTGATTCTATTTGACATGTGCTTTTGAAACTAACAAACTTAAATAATGAAATGGATAATAGTTCAATTCAACAATGAACGAATCAAACTTATAACATTCTAAGATGGTGGTAGAGATAAAGATGTATTAAGAAAAATCAAAGTCACTTATGAAATAAAAATAGGCAGCATTGAAGAAAGAAAATCAAATAATGCATTAGTTATTTTGAAAAATGATATCTCAAAACTCGACAATGGGATAATTTCGATGATGGCAATACTCTGAGGACATGAAACTCAATTGCTAAATTTGATAGGAAGATTCAAAAGGTGAACGAATCCAAGACTTTATTGTGAACAATTTTTTGTTCTATATTCTCTCTTTATATATCGACAACAACTTATTTCATTGTATATACACTTCTAAATTGAGTGAAAATGATCGAGTGAGAACAAACTCAGTGGAGAATATATGATTTATGATATCTCAATATTTATAATAATAAGAAAAATATGTAAAGTATATAAAAGGGTTTTCAGAGTTATATTCTTTGAAATGTAAATTATTTTTTTCAGTACCAATTATAAGAATAATATATAAAATATATAATATAGAGTTATATATAGTACTATGTTTAAAATACCTTCCAAATCTTTTTAACTTCATGTTCTTCTTACTATTTCTGTAAATCCACTTATTTTCACTCACGTTCTTAGGTTGATTAATTATAATTATATGGTAATTTTATAATATAAATTAAAACCCGTTATCATATAACTGAATAGAGACTTATTTATTGATTTAATCGAAAATTTATTGCAAATTTATCAAGTTGTGCGCATGAATAACTATAAGAATTTTTAACTAAGAAAAGAGTCAGTAAGTCTACAAAACTTTGAATTAAGATAATTATGGGCGTGCTATTTATATGTCCTACGAAAACAGTCAAGTAAAATTTCATTATTTTTTCTTCAAAATGATTCATCGAAATTTGTAGTTTTAAATACCTGCAGAATGCCTACAAGTTATAAAAAATTCTTAACTGAATAATACATTGAACTGTTATGCTTTTATAAAAATAATAATTATGGTATAAAGATAATTTATCTTAATAATAAGAACTATTCCAAATTTTATTTGTTTGAAAAAAGAATACATATTCTTAAACATTAATTATATTTATCATAAATCTCAACCATTATAATTATAAATAAACATAATAAATAATTACAAAATATCTTATACTAAAATTGACTATTTTTCTCAAAATTATAAAATTAGATAAATCATATCGAGTGTAGCATCCCAATAAATGTATACCAGAACCTATAATTTATTTTAGGAGTTAACATAAATAATAAAGGAGAACAGTGATGAATCAACACACAGATGAAAGATAACATAAGAAATACCATTAATATTTAAAGCTCTTTACAAGAGTTGGAATATACGCAAAATACCGAACGGTGATACAAAAGGGGTTTACCGAGCGGTTATACAAAACAATTGATTCGAAAGGCTATTTACAAAATGTAAACAAAATCTAATCTAAGGACCGGACGGTCCTGCACTATCTTCATGCACAATATCCTCGGGTTGATTTGTCTGCAGGGCATCCTCCAATGTATCTTCAAGAGCATCCTCTGCTCACACCCAAAATGGATGATCATTGCAGTGAAGAGAACAACCTGGACGGTTGAGATCGAACGACAACATAGACGAGACAGAACATATAAGCTTATGTAAATTTAATTAATCATTTCTAACATACAGATATACATGCAAACCGAACAACACATCATAATTCATATAAACCGAACGTTTTATTATTTAACCAACATATTAGACACTGTCCGGACTTATGAATCACGTAGCTCAACGTCCCTAGCACCCGGTGTGGTGTAGTAGCTGCCTGAACTATCAGCTGCCACCCGAGGTTAGTCCTACAACGATCATCTGGTCTTATGACCGCGGACCTCCTGCCATTCCCACACATGAATAACCTTCCTCTACATGAGAAAGCGTCATCACGGAATATCAGGATCAGGACGACAGCAGAGTCTGACCATGTTCATACTTTACAAACCATTAATAGCTATGACATATTCCTCAGTGGAATTCTCTCACTTAACCAATTCAATACAATCTCAAACCATCCCTTCCGATACACTAAAGTAAGATTTAAGACACGACCACAGGGTTTACACTGAGAGAAGATTAATTATCAAAGAAAAATCTAGTACGTGACCGAACGGTATAACACAAGAAAATGGAGTATCAAAGAAAATTCAGTAGCAGACCAAACGGTCTATCACAAAGGAAAACTGAATATCATGCTCGACCAAGAAGTTCAAAGATATAATTTATTTATGAAGAAGTCCAAATGCTCAATAACTGAATGAAATTTAACGAGACCGAACATTATGTGAAATAACATAGTTCTCTTCAATATGAAAAGTGTCAGTACAAGGCCAGACACTCCTTGAGGAATCAAGTGTCAGTCTAAGACCAAACACTTGTAAAACCGAACGCTTGGTTTATGACCGAACGTCTTTTTTTTTTAGTGAACAATAATACTGATATGAAACTGAGTGTTTCAAAGATAAGTGTTAGTATAAGACCAAGCACTCTTCGAATAATAATATTATAAACCAGACGTTTTAAGAATTCAAGTGCTAGTATAATACCTAACACTTTTAATAAACATCATCAATATAAACCAAGTGTTCAGTGTATGACCGAACGTTACGAATAGTCAATATGAAGTTGAATACTCGGTTTATGACCAAGTAATTCTATGTCGGATATTCCGTGTAAAACGGGCGTTCAGTGTAAGACCGAACAATCCGAACGACTAACTAATAGCATATTTTAACTTCAACCTAAGGGAACCAGATCAAAGGTTTGAAATGGGAAACCGAACGGTCCTAATGACCCTTCGATTGCAAAATCAAATTCTTCTAAGTTTTCATACATTCTTCTAAGTTCCTAACCAAGAGACATAATTCAACAACAACATACACATTTCATCATACCATATAGTTCATCAAACATACATTAAATCATGCTTTCAACCATACAAGAAATCATAATTAAACTTTATAAGCTTCCCTTACTTTATGATCCAAGCTAAGCTTCTAAGTCTCTAATGCCCATTACTCCGATGGCTTCCGGCTCCAAAGTAGTCCAAACGAAGATCTGATTAGTGCGAATGGAAGGTCTTGGCACCGTGAGTAATTAATCTGAAAGGATTGTAGTGATCGGAGTAGAAGAAAGGGTTAGAATTCTAGTGAGAAGGTTGGAAGGTTTAGAGAGAAGGAGGAGAAAACTGGGTTCTGAAAGGTTGAGTTTTGAGGAAGAAGAAAGTTGCATGCAGAAAAGTGGTAAGCTTTAAAAACTCACCTTAAATAGGGCCTCCAATCCGGACGGTCGGCCATTCGCCATCTGTCACATGGCTTCCACTATCAGGAGATCTCCATTCCCTTGCAACCGGACACTTTCCGAGATTGGAGAATTTAATACATGAAAAATCCTGTCTGTCACTCAATCCAAGGGAACTGAAATGGTGACAGGTGCACGACACTGAGAAAGGCATTAAATATGGGGTGTTACATCGAGTATCATGATCTTTTCGTAAAAGCATTTTTTTCAAATATAATTCAAAATCTTAATCTAATACACCACTTTAATTTATTCAAGTTAAAATTCCTAAATTTCAATATTAAATAATAATTCTAAGTATAATTCAATTTCACATAATTAATTCGTAAAATAAAGTTTTTGAACTCAAATATATAACCTAAGTTGGTTTATCTTTATAATCCAAATGAGACTTTCAACCTTGAATTAAAAAGTAAAAAAGACTGTCAAATACTGCTGTTATTTATATATGCTGATTAGTATTCCATTAACCTGTCAGATGCACTATGATCAATGAAAGTTTTACATCACAGTTTCAACTACTACTGATCTTAATGTTTTAATTTTTTGGCAGTTCAATGCAAATGCATGTTAATGTAGTTAGTGTCCATCGCATTTATCTTTATTTATCGATAGAAAATATTCTGCTTTTTTATATCTCATTCAGAATAATATATCATCTTAAATATACACTTATACCGCATTATAGAAACATTATTATGCAGTACAATAATCTTCTAATGATTGAAAACTGACTCAATTTATTGTATTAAATAAATTATTATTTTAACATATATATATATATATATGCTTGTTACACAAGTTGTGCAGCAAAATTTTAGTTTTTTTTTTCTCAAACATATACACTAGAAATGATATATTTGAGAAATTTATTCTTAAACTTCATCGAAATTTGATAACAACTGACAGGTATCGCAGGAACACATAAGAACCAATCAAGTGTAGTTTTTGATTTCACACTGATTTCTCTGTGGTTCCTAGTTTGTTTGTCCTGAATAAAATGAAAAGAACAAAGTCAGAATCTGATGATGTTACAGCAGTTGGAAAAACTCACGCAAAAGCATATATAAAGGGCAGCCATGTCCATGGTTTGAATTAGGAAAGTGAGAAAACAAAAGCATATAACATCGAAATCATGCGTGGAACAACGAACCCTCTTGTTGTTGGACGTGTAATAGGAGATGTTGTGGAACCATTTGCATGTTCCATCCCTCTGAGAGTTGTCTACAACCATAACAAAGAAGTCATCAACAGTGGTGAGCTCAAACCCTCCCAAATAGTCTCCCATCCAAGAGTTGAGGTTGGCGGAGATGATCTCAGGACCCTTTACACTTTGGTACAACCTCTTACCAAACAAAAAACCAAACATGTCATGTTCTTGATTATGGTGTTTGTGGATTAAGGTATTAATCATGCATGTATACTCATGTTGTAGGTCATGGTGGACCCTGATGCACCCAGCCCAAGTAACCCAACTATGAGGGAATATCTTCACTGGTAATTATAGCTTCTCAATGCAATTGTTATCTGAATCACTGTATTTGATAGATAGATAGTGTTGAAGATATTCAATTTTCTGCATAATTGTATCCTCTTTGTCATGGTTTTTGATGTGTTGGTAGCTGCATCCATGGAACACCAGAAACTTGCTCACAGCAGCGTCTGCACGTACTTAGGGGTGGGCTTTTAGGGTTCTTATATTCTGAAGGAGCTTCCTTTTAAGCACCTCAAACTTTCTTCTTAAACCTCTATATATATATTTATATTTATATTTATATATATATATATATATATATATATATATATATATATATATATAAAGGTGAAAAAATATCAAATTATCTAAAATTTGAAAATATATTTCAAAAATTAATAATTTAAAAACATATTTCCAATTATATAATTTGAAAATAAAAATATTCTATTTGATATTTGAAATTATAATTTTGATTTTTTTTTTCAACCCATGGATCATAGGATGGAGAATGAAAAAAAAAACAATACAATGGATAAAGAAAGGGGTCCGTCATGTCATGACCCAATGGGTCATGGTTGGGTGTTCGTCTCTCTAGTCATAAGTTTTTTCTTATTTATTTTATAATGCAAGTAATATATTTTACTCCACTAATATATGTTACTATAACATAACTTGCCACTTTACCTTTTTAGTTTAATTTTGATCATTTATAATACTTCAATCAATTAAAAATACACTCAGCATTTTGTAAACAAGTGCTAATTTTTATTTTATTTGATTTCAACACACAATTTATTCATTTTACATGTAAATACTTTTGTAGGAAAGTTATTTTTCTAAAAGAGGAGTGATAACAAGTTTTTCCTTTAAGGAAGGATGACTATTGTAATAATAAATATAATACCTTCTTAACATGTGGAGTAAAAGCAAGTTCACACTTTTAAAATCAAAATTAGAAAGAAAAGAAAAAAGGTTTTGTTGTCTTAGAAGAAAAATGGGGTAATAAAAAACAATTAATAATAGTGTATATTCCTCTTGTGACTATAATGAAAAGAAGACTATATAAAAATAATAATAATTAGGTGCAGGAACAATGACCATAATAGAGTATGGTGTATGATAGGAGATTTTAATGCTATCCAAAATTAAAAAGAGAAAAAAAGGAAGAGATTTGTTCCAATTAGAGAATGTAAATCTTATAAACATACTTATGATTGGGCGAAAAATATACATAATATAGAATCAATTGAACTATAAAGAGTAGATTGTATAGAATTCTGGTATCTTAAGAGTGACTAGATTGGGCTGGAAAACAAACCTTTTAATCCTTAAAAAATACAAAATAACTGTTATGTTTATTATACAATATTTTACATTGTGTTAAAAAAATTACCCATTAAATACATAATTAAAATTGCTAACATACTTCTAAAATACGTAAGATATAACTTGCTAAAGTTTTTTTTTTAAAAAAAAATGGATGTATGCTATCAAATCTGTGTTTGTTAGGGTACATGAATTTTTTTAAAACAACTAGTAAGTTATAATTACGATTATCTTAGAATTAATATAAAAAACTGTTTCTTTTTCTTGGATGGATTTGTAGGTTGGTAATCAACATTCCAGCGACAACAGGGTCAAACTTTGGTACGTAAGGTTTTTTTCCAGTTTTTGTTTGTAGTACGTAGGAGAGAAAAGGTGGTAATAATGTTTTAGTAAGCATGATATATATTAAATTGACAGGAGAAGAGATTGTGAGTTATGAAAGTCCAAGACCAACATCAGGGATTCATCGTTTAGTATTCGTGTTGTTTAAACAACCTGGTAGACAATCCATACATGCTCCTGGGTGGCGTCAAAATTTCATCACCAGAGATTTCGCCGAATATTACAATCTTGGATCACCGGTTGCTGCTGTCTATTTCAATTGCCAGCGTCAATCTGGTTCTGGGGGAAGGAGGCTCATCTTATAAATATAGGAAACATATATCTTAACAACTTTTTGACAACAGATTATGTGTCATTATTTTATTGATTCGTATATTTAAAACGGATCAATCACAAACTGCCACATAAACAGTTATAAATAAGTTGTATAAAAAAAGTTGTTGTTAAATAACATGTTTGATGGTCATTTTTAGGTGCTTCGAACTTAGGTTATAAAGAATGAGATTTTCATAAATAATATTGAGTACGTATTTGCTTGGTAGCTTTATGTATCAAACAATGCGTATTTTCACTTCTTTCTAATACATCAAACTCAAAATAAATTTTGACACTTTTTTAAATTTTACATCAATTATTTTTTAATATAGTATCATAATTATAAGATTTAATATATTTTAACGAAATTTATCATTTGATTTATTATTATATTTTTCTCCCCCATCAATTCAAACCTACGAAAACACAAAAACATGTTCCAATGATATCCAAACTTCCCTCATTCTTGCTAGTGACACATCTTTACTAGCATCCATATAACTACGATTTCATCTCTAACTCGTGCATGTTTAACTTCTTCTACCACTAAATTGTCAATGACACCAACTTTTTCTTAGATCTCTCAATTTTAGTGTTGATGAAGGACGAGAAAAACGAAGAGAAAACACGTTAAGGATGAGAGAGAAAAACCACAAATTCAATATTAAGTATATGTCATTGATTAAAATAGAAAATAAAAAAAATACTTATCACCCAAACATAATTTCACCTAATAAATTTTTTTCATGTCTCATGGGGAAGCTTCACAATTCACAATAGACTGTTTCTTCTTGTACCTCCAATCATTTATCTCTAAATTTTTTTAAGAATTTTGAAACTATCTTTTACAATTCAAAAAGATATAGAAATCATATTTGTAAATTCGAGATACAAAATAAAATGGTTAGAAATATATAAAAAAACAGCCCATATAAATGACTAATGAGACCAATAGATTGGACCAGTAGTACTAAGCCCAAATGTAGATACATGTAGGCCTAATATTTCTTTGGGATCAAAAATTTTACAACCCCACATGATGCAAATGTAGTCCTCTTAAGCTTTGAAGATTTTGTTTTAATATATATATATATATATATATATATATATATATATATATATATATATATATATATATATACACACACATATTATATAAAGAAAATTTTTAGTATCTATATTGTTTTTTAATTTTATTTTTTAAATAATTTTTTTTTAATTAAATAATTATTTTACTAGTTTAATCATTTGAGTAAGAGTTTAGTTAAATTTAATAATTTTTTTATTTGTTCGTTTTTTAAATTTAATTATTTTTCAATTATAAAAGTACTTACAAAATAAATCAAAATTATTTATAATAAAATTATAAAAATTACTCATATTTAAATTTATAAATATAATAATAATAATAATAATAATAATTTTATTATCATTGTAAAAGGTGAATATGTACCTAGCTCAAATATTCTCACTAGTATATATTTGGATTGGTGGTGAACAAAAAGGAAATACGTGTATTATATTATTTGTATAGGGACGGATTCAGAGAAAGACATACATGAACCCTAGCCCTTCCTCTTTAAAAAAAATATAAATTATATATATATATATATATATATATATATATATATATTAAATTTTATTCTCTTTCGATCTTTTCTCTTGAATTTTTAGATCTCTCTTTGATTTGTATTGTATCTAAGTGATATTATATATAAAACAATTATGTGAAATATGTTAATTACTACATCTGTCCCGTAGATTTTTTTAGCAAAAGTATTTGTCTTTTTTATGAAACAGAAGGAAAATTGTTTACTAATATTATTTACTAACTTTATATGCAAATGTGATATTAATTTTCATAGAATTGGGCTGGCTGACATATCAACGAATGTCACTTACTTTCAAAAGCTACTTTAGTCAACTTTCTCTAAGAAAACCTACTTTATAAAGAAAGGAATCTGAAAATTAATTTTGAAGAAAGATATGTTTGTTGCAAAGTTTATCAAGTCAAAAGAAAATAAGGTTTAAATATATATATATATATATATATATAAATTTGAATAATTTTTTAGTCTTTAAATTAAATTTGTTTTCACAAATTTTAGCAATTTATTTTAGTTTCTAACCACTATCATATTACACTTACTGACTTGTCTGTGAATGGTAAGACATATTACTAAATATAGTAACTTTTTTACTTTTTTTTTACTTAAATATTTGTTGTCATTCATATTTACACCAAAATTTATTGTAGTACCCAAATCCAGAAGTAATTTTGTAGTTCTTAAATGAAAAATTCACACTTTAAATTCTTCAAATTTAAAAATAACTTTTTATTCTTTTTTATGTTAAAATTGTCATCCAAATTTAAAATTTGTTTTTGTAGCAGTTTAATCTGGAAATATATTTTTTTTTAAAGTATAAATTGTTGAAAATTTATTGACATACATAGCTAACACATGTTTCAGTTTTGATTTAGACATTTTTTTTTCTCAATTTAAGAGATCATCGTTTTAACTTTATATTTAAGAGACTGAAAAACAAATCTTAGTTGAAAAGACTAAAAGAACATGAAGAATTGAGAAATTAAAAAAAAAAAAGTATATTAGATAATAGCATGACTTTAGTATGTGGATGTTTGGTCCTGTGTGTAGAGAAAGTGAGGAATGGGAATATGGTATTTGATCCACACATTACGATGTAGTGTGGTCGCGCGCAAAGATGCCTGATGGTTAAGTCAAAGGCAGCAGAGTTGGGAATATGAATGTGCAAAGTGCAAAGTGCAAACCAGATTATAGACTTCTTAAACGGACTTATAATTATTTTTTATTAAAAGTCTCACGTTAATTAGAGATAAGACCAATTCATAGTATATAATTCATATAAACTTTACTTTACAAACTGGTTTTGTGAGATTAAGTTAGGCTTAAACTCTACTTCTAACATGGTATTAAAGTCATCGTTAAAGTTTATCCTAACAATATTTGTTGTTTGTTGACATATTATTCTACTCGCTATCAGACTATTATTGAACCATTCATTAATGTTTAGTTTCACGTTCAAAAAATATATATCTTAACATGAGAGAGATGTGTTAAAAATCTCATATGAACTAGAGATAAGTTTAATTCATAGTATAAGTTATGGAAAAGGTAAGATAATTAGCGGTGTGTTGAAAGCAAAAAAGGAGGGTGTTCACGTGAAGGGTGAAAACACGAAACATTCACAATCGTAACCTTTATGGAGAGAGATATTTATGTTATATTCTTTGAGATAACATAGGTGAAGGGAGGTGAACCACTGAGAATGTTTTTGAGAGCTTTAATAAAGTTGGCAATGGACCCATAAGAACAAGCATTTCAGATATCATGGATGTCGTGTCGTGGGAAGATCTCTGCTCTCAAGGAACCTTTGTTTTCTTCCTATGCTTTCAATTCACAATTCTCTTCCTTTCCCAACCACCAACTTTCTAACAACACCTGCGATACTTCAATTCTTATCATAAAAGTATTTATATATGCCTCTCAATTTATTAATTAATGGATTAAATATGTTCGTAAAATTATTATTTATTTTTATCTTAAATTATATTCTCATTCTTAAAATTATAAATAAATAATATAATCATCTTAATTTAATTATATTAATTTTTTGTATATGTTTATATTTAAAATTAACATTTAAACTAAAACATGTATAAATATGTAAATAGTTCGAACACTATTATTAAATATCATTTAATTAGTAAAAAAAATTCATAATTCGATTAGAGGGTTATATTTAAACATTCTTAAATGTTAAAATCGCATAATATGAAAGTTTAAGATATAAAGAAAGTATGAAACTAAAAATATATTTAATTTTATAGTTATAATTTTAATAGAAAATCATTTACACTATCATGCTATCATCCAAATTTTGAAAACATAAATGAGAGATTTATAGTCACAACATTTATCACCTTTAAAATATGATAACTCATTAAAAAAATCTCCTTTTAATTTGATGTCAAACTTTAAACCTTTTACTATTTGGATTTCACTTGAGACTTGTTTACCCAAAAAACCAACAATTGCTTTCAAATTTGATTAAGCAATTTAAAATAATAATAATAATAATCTAAAGATTCATCCGCAAGTGGGCAATCAATTTCAATAAATTCTATAGTATGAGACAACTACAAGGAATATTTAAAAGCTCAATTATTTTTGTAAAAAAATTCTGATAAAATCTATTATTTAGATAAATGTTAAATGTAATTTTTTTATTTTATTTTATTCCCTTTTAGATTTCATGTTCACAAGAACGTTGTTAGATGACTTAATGATAACATTATCATTTGACCTCAATATAATTAGGATGTTGTTATTTTAACATTTGTATATTCATTGTTTGATATTAAGATGTGGTCAATTGACACCATTTTCATGATTAAAGTTAGTCATAATTTTTTTTTCAAACTAAAGTCGATTATAATTATTTTTAATGACATAATTGAATTAATTTTTCATAGGTTACGTTTTTTTATCAATACTTTTTTGGTTGATGTCAAACATGTTTATTTTAGATTGATCATTTGAACTTTTCTTAATTAATATAATTTGAGGTTTTTTTGGTACGTCTGTAAGGGCTTTTCTTATTTTTTTTTCTTTTTTTAGTTGATGTTGTTAAGATGTCTTATTTAAATAATATAATTTAGATTTATTGAATTCTATTTTTGTTTAAATAAAATATTTTATTACCACTAAAATAATACTAAATAATATTCAATTATTCAAAAAATATGAAACCATGATGCTGATGTTTTTTATACTTGTGATTTAAACTCAAGTCAACCAATTGTTTTTAGCATGAAGCTTTTATCAATTGGAATGTACTGACGTATTTTAACAATTATTTCAATTAATATAAGTTAGAGTTGTTTTTTCAAAATTATTATTGTTTGTTTGTTGACCTTCTAAATGATATTGACTAAGAATATCTCTTATAGAATTCGTTAGAAAACTCACAGTCAAAGTTAGTAGAATATTTTCTTAATCATTAAAAAAACATGTTTAGTTAAAATAAAATGGTATTAGTTACATCAATTAAAAGATAACTACTATATTTTTAGGCTCATAGCAATATATATATATATATATATATATATATATAAAATGGTTACTGAAAATGAAACTAAAACATTATAATAAAAGACTTCACTCGTAAATTTGTTTTAAATTTTTTAAAACGTTTCTCTAAAGATGATAAATAAACATATTTTTGTGAATATTATTTAAACCCATCTTAATAAGTATGAATATAAATGCACGTAATATTTGATTTTTTTTAACTGAAAATTAGGATAAGTATATATAAATTCTTATCTTAATATATGTCTCCATTTTAAATTACTAAAAACATCCTAATTTATTAAGTAATTTAATAAATTTATATTAATTTTTTTATTAATAACTTGTGTGCATCTTTTATTTTCTTTTCATTTACAAATCGCACATTTTTTAATGGAGCACTTTCATTGTTTGTATTTCTCCATACAAAAAACAGAGAATATATTGTGTGTCTCTCCTTTTTTTTCTCATTCTAATTCTTTTATTCTATTATCACTACTATTTATGTTATCATAATTTTGTATTTTAAATTTAAATTTTTTAAAAATTGAGAAATGAAAAAAATAAAATAAAAGCAAATATGTAAGCAAATAAATGATGAATAAAAGTTTATGTAAATTAAGTGTACAACTTTTTATCTCTAAAGTATCATAGTTGTGTAATTTTTTGTAGACATTTTTCTTTAACATTTACAAGGGATATATGTCATGGTATTTATCGAACAAATAATAGAGTTAGTATGGCTTTTAAAAAGTGTTGGTTTAATATTTTTTAAACAATTAAGGAAGATAAATGTGCCAATAAAAAAAGAAGAAGAAAAAGCTTCTGCAATTTGACAATTTTATATGAGAATAATTTACTCAAATAATAATTCAAGGAACTAAAGTCGTAAAATCTTAAATTGTAGTAACTAATAATGAATTAACGACTAAAACTAAACTTGAATAATAAAAAAACATAAATATCAAATATTCAAAATAAATAACTCGTTTTTCCGTATTTCTTAGTATCATGAAGAATTTTAAACTTTATATAGTTTGTTTTAAACAAGTATATGCGCCTTAGTCTATTTTATTTTGTAGTCGTTGGTATCCTCTTATTGTTATTTATAATTTTTGAAGTTATATATTAAAAGTTATCAATTTTATTATATTTTTCTAGTTTTAATTTCACCTGCTCTTATTTTAAAAAAATACATAATTATTTATTTTTCATCTAATCCTTTAAAAAACAAAACACTAAAATAATTATTATCCTTTGTCTATTTGTAGTTTTCTTTTCTAAAAATTTATGTTTTCGTTCCTCTATTTCTTTTATATATATTAAAATGTTCAAGTGTATGTTTATATGTATTGTATGAAAAATAATACAAATCAAGAAAATATATATTTAATAAATAATTTGTTTTAATAGAACAAATTTATTCATTAAATTATCTTAATAGTTAAATCTAAAGGATCAATCTGTCTGCTAACAATAAAGATTAAGCCAATAAAATTTATTAAACGATTGGATCTAAAGTTGGCAAAGTGTTAAGAAAATAATATAAAAATTAAAATTCATAAAATTTTAAAAGTTTGAAGTACAAATAATCCATTTCATTTGTTGTTTAAGTACTTACCTACACATAATTACTCATTTAATATCTTTTTTTCATATTCCAACTGCAGTTTTAAATCAAGATATTTCCTAAAAAGTGTAATATAAAAAACCTGGTCAAAATTCTTTTAGTAATTGGACGTTCTGACATATTTATAATTAAAGAAAACAATAACACATACTCTAAAATTTAGAAAAGCTATCTAAAGAAATTATAATTGAAGATCATAATTACTAAATTCTTATTAATAAAAAAAAAATAAGATTAACACAAAGAATATAACATTTAAAAATCTCAAAAACTAGAAAAAAAAGTTATAATTATTGCTTATTGACAATTAAAGAATAAAAATTAATAGATAAACAACTCTCTTATGTCTTTTGATCCAAATACATTTACACCTTTCAAAACAAAAATTTAACTTAAACCTCGTAATAGTTTACTATAAAAGAATAAAAAAAAAAAATCAAATGCAAGCTTAAAGTTTTTTTTTTTTTACTTTTGACATATAGAACATAAAGAATATATTAATTTGAAATTAAACTATCCTAATAATTTACTTTCATTGTACACATGCATCAAAGCTAACAAATGTCTATGTATAATCACCACATACCTTGCATCAATATTAGTCAATGTCCTAACACATTGTTTCACATCGTTCATCGATGTTAATGCATACTTGTATATAATCACCACACACCTTACATCAATATTAGTCAATGTTGATGCATAAACACCACACACTCTCCATCAATATTAGCCAATGTTCATGTATAATTACCACACACCCTACATCAATATTAGTCAATTCTCATGCATAAACACCATACATCCTACATCAATGTTAACTAATGTTAAGAGTGTTCACTATGTCACATTTGACCGTGCTTGCAAATGTCATTCCAACTTCAATAATAATGGATGATTCTCCAACAATAAAGAATTCATCTTTTCAAGTGTAGAACATCATATTAAACTATACCATATTAAGAATATCCTACTAAACCATAAACATAGATACCATTCTCATGAGAAAAAATGCATCCATGAATAATATTATCTTCTTTATCCTCAAAAATCACCTAAAAATAACATCAACACAAGAATATAATTATAAGTATACTTAAATGTTTCAAAACAATAATTTAACCTAAATCTTACAATGTTTTCCTGCAAAAATATAAAAAAAGTCAAATACAAATTTAAAATACTTTTGTTTTAAAACATAAAACCACAAATTTAGAGTCTATTATATAATCATTATCATCACATCATTCTTTATCTTTTAAGTAATGTAAAACCTTTTAAAAGATATTCTTTTGATCAACTCAACCGTTATCCCATCCAATAAAAGATATTACCTTTTTATTAGTGACCATGTTGAATAATTTTTCCTTATTCTAAAATTAGGGCTTGGTATTTGAAAATGATTGTTTTTTAATTTTTCATATACAGTGGAAGATGATATAAATCAAAGAATGAAAATATCAAAGTTTTGTCACGTATTTTTTATTTCGTCTACTGTTTTTCCTCGTAATTAATTTGGTGGAAGCAGCATAAAATGGGTTGAAATGAATTTCTTTTATTTAAATCAAAGTGTAGCCATTTTAGGTTTCTAAAAATACAATGCTAATCGACATCCATGCAATCCTTTATTTTGTTTTTAAGTTTTTTTTTTTCCTTTGATTTTCATTTTATTTCTCATCTTTTTATAATCATATTCTACCTGGTAGGCGCGATAAAATTAAAAAGCATATTTATTCAATTAGAGTTTTAAGTAAAATATGTTTGTTTTTTTTTCTAAGTTCTTTAATTTTTAAAATCTTTCGTAATTTATGATGTTAAAGTTTTAATTCTTCTTAACTAGCCTTACGATTCATAATTAAAAATTTATAATTTTAGAGATGCAGTTCTTGATATATTTTTCTAGATTCGAAGTCATAGGTAAAAAAAAAAAGATAATTTACTAATTTAACATGGATTTTAGAATGTTAGAATAAACTAAAAATAGAAGATAAATTAAGGGTGATTAGAATGTTAAATTGGCATATAATTGCATTGATTACATAGTAGATTAAGTATAGTAATTGATTGGCTTCATTTTGAACTTAAAAATTCAAATGTTGGATAGAACCATTTCTGATATATATAATGTTTTGGTTTGGATCTTGAATGAAAGCAGTCATTCGGATTTAAGAGTATGAGTTAGAAATACTGTGCGTATGTTAAAGTTTCCTATTTTTTTTTTATTAAGTAAGGATATTTCATGGAAGCAAAAATTCAAATGAAATAATTCTCATCCCTAATAATTTTTAAAAAATAAATATTATTTATATTCATATTTCTACTTAATTAACGTGAGATTCTCCGTCCAAATCATGATGAGTTTAGATAATACTTACAAAAACAGATTCATTTATCATCCATACTTATAATATGATATAATGATATTTAAATTTTAAATTGAATCATATATTAGTATTTTTATAAGATGTACTAAATACAATTTTTTTTAAAGATATCTGTCATTTCTTTGAATATTTTATTGTTCTTTGTGTATATATTAATTGTAAGTAGTTGGATATAAATGAAATATAATTATCATTTAGTCATATATTTAGTTAATTAACTCGTTTTTTTTTTGTGTATTTATATTTGTTTCTTGTTATAATTGTGTCACATACATTAATAAAGGATGAAGCATGTTTGGATGAAAATTCTAAGCCGATATTTAAAATATAAAGTTTAGAGTATCACTGCATGTTTATATTTGATAATAAATTATCTTGAAGAATAAAATATTTTAGATTATCGATACGAAAATTAAACTCATTTATTGCATGCTAATTTCTATGATCATTATTGGGTTTTAAAATCTGGAAGACTAAATGCTTTACTTCTTTCATATAAAACTATTTCATGACATGAGTCGACGTTGCATCTTATTTATTTTATTTTTAGTCTTATCTCTTTCTATTTTATTCCATCAATAGCTAAAAATCGAAACATAAAGTAAAGATGCTTCTTTTAATTTTTTTTTAACACGTGAAGTACTCCCTCCTTTCCTCTTTTCAATGCTCTTTTATAAATACAGATCTAAATCTTATATTAAAGAAAAATGTTCACGATACATTATCAAAAAAATATAGATCACTCCAATTCAATCTAAATACTGAATTGGGTGCTTTTAATACTTGAGTAAATCTCAATTCAATCTACTCAAATTTATTATTTATTAGATTCAATAAATTTCTATGTTAAACCCATACTTTCAATTTCCTATTACTATAATATATTTTTAATTTTATTTATTTATGATATATATATATATATATATATATATATATATATATATATATATATATATATATATATGTGTGTGTGTGTGTGTGTGTGTTTTTTTTCAAGGAAAAAAAAAAGAAGAAATTCACATATTATTTTTTTGTCTTAGCTTCCTTTTCAAACGTTTATACCATGTTGCTTTTTTTAAGTTTAATTTATTTAAATATACTATTTAGTGAAAATACAAATAATACATGTAGAAACGTTTATTATTGTTTGTATTACGGTTAATAGTTTTACATCAATTAAGAGTTGAAATCAAATACAAGTAATATATTTACCGTAACTTAATGGAATTTCACACTTTAAAATAAATAATACCTTAAATATATGGTAAACTTATGAAATTTTAAACCTGAGATAGATAATACTGATAATTAACTTTAACGATATCAATAAGTAGACTTGAAATTGAAATATTAACGTTCATATTGGGATTAATAACCGAACATTCGGTTCCTTAACTCTTGATTAGAAATGATTGTCATTCTCTTCTATATATTTTTTTTTCTTCCATCATTCGAAACGTTTTTTAAATAACTTTCAAAACGAAGAATGATGATTAATCTTAATAATATCACTTAACCCAGTTGGAAAGAGAATAATTATAAATTTATTTATAAATAAAAGAAAAAATGGTAAATATTTATTTTTGGAATGTTTGTAGAAAACCTAAATTATATAAGTTGGTCCCATTCAAATAGATATAGGAATAAAAGAAATGGAATCGAAGTCCCTTAAACAGTCCTAATATGTATAAGGAAAAAAGAAAGGGAAGAATCTATGGAAGTGACATGAGAAAGAGATTGGAAGAAGGTGTATAAATAGGTAGAGGGAGATTAAAGTATGAGGTGAATTAAAGGGAAGAAAAGATCAATGGAAGGTGCCCTTGTAATTGGACGTATAATAGGAGAAGTTTTGGATCCATTTACGAGTTCAGTGAGTCTGAGAGTTGTTTATAAGAATCAGACAGAAGTTATCAATAGTTGTGAGTTGAAACCTTCTCAAATAGTGAACAAACCAAGAGTTCATATTGGTGGAGATGACCTAAGAGTCTTTTACACTCTGGTATGTATTCTATTACCTCCATTTTCTTCTTCTTTCAACACTTTTTTTTACACAATCTGGTTTTCCATGCATTCTTTCTATATACAGATAATGGTGAATCCTGATGCTCCTAGCCCTAGTCACCCTTGTATGAAGGAATATTTGCATTGGTCAGTTCCTTCATAATCTCAAACTTCAACTCAAAACACTTCTTTCCTTACTTTAACATATATATTTACCATCAATTTTTTATGTTTACATGGACAAAATAAACTTAGCTCTTTTCAGAATTAAATATTGTTAGTAGTTTATTTGGAGAAAAAAAATAAAAATAAATTAATTAATAGTTAAAAGTTGAAAATATTCGTCAATTTCAAATACTTAAATCTTGTTAGTAACTTGTTTATGTTGGATAGTAGTCAACAACCTCTTTAAAACTATTTTTATGATGGGGCCTTTCTTTATGTACCTCTAGATGTTTTCTTTTTAAAAATAATTTCAGTAAATGAGATTGGTAAACAATAATTATTACACATTAAATCTTTAATAAATTTTGAAACCGGTCAAGACCTTTAACAAATTTGAAAATTTATTGACGATTTCAACGAATTTTAAAATCCGTTCGAGTCTTTAATAAATTTCAAAATCTATTGATATCTTTAACATATTTTGAAATTTGCTGAATTTTAAAATCCATTAAAAGTCTAAATGAATTTCAAAATTTATTAAAGCCTTTGAAAAATTATTCAACAAACTTCAAAATTTGTTGAGGCATAAAAAATAGTGTAGGGTTTTTTGAATTGTAGAGAGAAAAACTTTTGAAAAAATTACTTTAATTAATTTTTTTTAGAGAATATAGTTTTGAGATTTTAAAAATATTTAAAGGTGTAGAAAGGAATGGTTGGATGTGCAAGGAGAAACTTTCTACAATTTTTTAGTTGTTTGGCCCAAATTTTGCAAACTTAAAAGTTACTTTAAAGCAATTTTTTTTTTTTAATTAAGAAGTTGATTGGCAATTTTCATTTGATTTAGTTTTAAAGTTTTTTCTAAGCTTAAACTTGTTTATGAATAGATGATTAACTTTATTTAAAATAAATTGCCCCAGTAAATGAAAAATACATCGAAAAACAAGTATATCACGTAAAATTAGTTTATTAAAAAATATCTTTATTTCAATGGATACAAAAAAATACCGAAAAGTATTCAAAAAGTTTATATGTTATTGTTCAATACAAAATTTAAAAGTAAAATTATTACTTTAAAAATTCAATAACGTAAATATCTTAAGAATAAAATTAATATATTTACAATTTACTCAACAAATATACGAAAATAATTAAGAATAAAAAACTTAAATACATATTAAAAAATATAAAATCTGTATTGAAAGTGAAATGAACAAACGGTGGTCATAAACATTTTAAAATATAAAAAAGTAGATTTCAACGTAATAAACGCATTTATATATTTTTTTTTAGAAAAACAAAACTTTACATTAAATAAATATAATTAAAAATAAAGTAAAAAAACGTGAGAATTATTTAATAGAAAAGGTAGTAGTATCAAATTGAGAAAGTAGTAGCCATAAAAAATTGAAAATAAATAAATAAATAAATTTAAAAGTTGTATTTTAGGTTTGAAAGGTAAAGAAACCCCTTTGCTCTTAATTAAAAACTATTTTATTTAAATTTTCATTCCGTACAATAAATCGATCTTTTAACGAAAAGTGTTTGATATAAATTAATATTTTGTGTTAATAACTTTGGTTGTTCAACGTATGCGTAGGTTGGTAACCAATATCCCAGCTACTACTGCGGCAAGCTTTGGTACGCCCACAACATTTATTTTCTAATGTTTTTGTCGGAATATGTCTGAATCGTTGAATTTTCTTGATGTCGGAATATTTATTACTTTCATTTTATACTATATTTCATTATTTTTTTTTCAAAAATATAAAATATATTTATATTTTTGTTAATATCATAGATTTTACCACAATTAATATTAAGAATTTAAATTTAAAGTAATTTAAATATTTTTTTTTCTTATGTCTTTTAAGCATTTGTTCAAATTTTAAAACGAACAATATGATATGAGATATGATTGACTTTAATAATGTTATTTGATAAATTTAGATTTAGAATATTAATAATACTGTAGGATCGAAATTTTTAAGACGAACTCTTTTAAATTTTTCATTAAGAATTCTTAAATCTTGATTAAAAGATTTATATTACCATCACACCTAATAGTTTACTTCACTTAATAGTCAAAACCTATGATAATTTAAATACTCTTTTTATCGTTGGAAACTCTTTTGAGAATAAAAGTATAAAGGAAGAGAGAATCTAAAAAGAACAATTGACTAGAAAATTTATATTCCTATTATATTATATAGTTTGCTTTGTTTAGGTATGGAATAAGATAATTTAAATACTCTTTCCATGAAAATAAAACTATACGAGATTACAGATTCCAAAACGAACAATATATCGTATAAGAGATTTTCAACTCAAAATACCACTCGAGGAACCTTAGGTAACATTTTTTTCTTTTGTTTATGATTACTGGGTGATGTATGTTATAGGACATGAAATCGTGGAATATGAAAGTCCACGACCAACGTCGGGGATTCATCGTATTGTTTTGGTGTTGTTTCGACAATTGGGAAGACAAATAGTGCATGCTCCAAGATGGCGTAACAATTTCAACACCAGAGATTTTGCTCAAGTTTACAACCTTGGATTACCAGTTGCTGCTGTCTATTTCAACTGTCAACGTGAAAGCGGTTGGGGTGGAAGAAGGGCATAGAATTTTTTACATAGATAGAACACGTTCTCTAAAATAGTATACTATAATTTTTATTTATTTAGATACTGTATCTTTTATTTATTCATATACTTAGTATTTGAATAATGTATTATGTGAGTAAATAAAACTTACAGTGTGTTATTTAGATAAATAAAAAATTGCTATTTGCATGAAAAATTCTCCTTCGTTTTAACCTCTATTCTGAAAATCAGACTTTCTATTCTTCGGTTGTAATACCTTTATCTTTATATATTTAATTTTTTTTCAAATATTTAACTAAAAACACTTTCACATTATTTAGTTAAAGCCCGTTAATCACCAAAATTTCGCTTTGTAAGCACCAAAACGAATGAATTGGAATTTGTTTTTTAATTTTCACATCTAAATTTTGTCTTTTGTATGATTTTAGTTTCTGGGTTTAAGAAAATCTACATTTTTAATTCAATATTTCATTCTGTATGCATTTTATTTCTTTTATTTTGTTCCGGTTGAATTTTAAACCTAACACATTAATTTAAAATACCATAAAAATACTTTATTTGATTAAAATAAAAACAGAAAGAAACATGAAAGATTTTTAAAATTTAGAGACTAAAATAAAAGGAGAAAAAATAGTGAGGGTAAAAATTGTGGATAAAAAAATACAATTTAAACCAAGAAAAAATATGATATCCAGTGAGAAGTAAATTCCACGGAATTAATTAAAAAAATTACAAAATGTAAAGAAACTCTGATAGGCTAAGGCCCATGGTAGAAGCCCTAAAGCCTCGGATACATCCAATATAATTTAGTTGGGCCCTAAGGTTTGACATTATCCTTTTTCATTACTGGTAAGTATCGCAATCGTGTGAAAAAAATGAAAAAAAAAAGGTACAAAGAAGTCGTCCTTATAATTTATTATAAAAAAATATGAAAAAAATCTTTAAAATGAGATTTGGGTCCCAGAGTTAATTATATAGGAAGGTAGTAACACCTTATAACGTTCCCTCCATACTGATTCTCTTTAATTAGTATGAAAAATAAATGTAATATTTTAAAAATATTTATTTTCTCCTGAACATAAACGAAGATTTATTTAAAGAGGTACATCAAATATTTATAAAAATTATTTATTTGAGTCTCATAAGGATTGATTTTGACCTATATGCACTCCAAATAGCAGCTGCATCAGTTCAAAAAAACTACTTCCAGCCCATTTGATCACTGCAGCATAAACAGTTTTGAGATATCACATATGATCAACCAAAATTCTCAAAAACATATCATACAACTTAGCTATTAAACTATCATTATGGATTATCATTTTCAGCACATAAAACATTGCATCTAATGAATTTTAATAGCCAAACTAAACAATTTATTAACTAGCTAAACATTCCGGCACGAAAACAGATTTAATTCCACTCTATAAACCAAGGAAAACAGAACCCAAACACCCAACTCAATAATTTCCAACGAGACCTTTTAATCCAGGAAAAAAATATAGCCTCAGCCAGGGCCTACCTTCACCAACCTGATACGGATGTAAATGTTTTTAAACTTATTAATTAGTTCAAATTTGTATTTATTCATGAAATAATATGTTTTTTTATAGAAAAAATTGTAATTAGAAATAGAAAAATTGTGTAATAAATTATACATTAATTTATATATAAAGTGGAGTGTTGTTAGATGTTTCTCGCTAAGTCAATATTAAATCACTCAGCTGAAAAGAATTTTATTCGTTCAGCGCACCAGCACAACTCACTGAGTGAATAAAGAACAATTAAAAAATATGCAGTTGAATATTCACTTAACGCTTGAAGAGCTGTGCGCTTAACAAATTAGTTACTTTTAATTGGCTTTAAAGTGGAAAATAGATAGAAAGTTAGTAACTTCTGACAGAGAACAAAGAACTGTAAAAGATTGCAGACTTCAGGAGACTACTTTAAGGCATCCAGACAACATTGTATGCAAGGAATTGCAAACTTGTGTACGTTCTAGATGACTAGAAGTAGCTAAATATTTCTTTCATTGGAATTGAATGTAATGATTAACATTTGATGTAATATTTCTGTTTAATGTATATATGTGATCATATGTTTTACTTGTCATTATACGGAAGTATATGCATTTTATATATTCAATTGTACTAGGAAGTAAAGTTGAGTATGAACTTAAAAAAAACAACCAAAAGGAACGATGCTAGGAATAGTTTTAATTCTTCTGATCATTTATAAACATCAAATCTTAATGCAAAGGTTATGTTTAATTACTTAAGGATTTAATAATTGAACATAAATCTTTAGAACCTGTTTTAAAGGATTAAACCAAAATACAATGATTTAATGTTTGAACGCAGAACATATTGCTCATGAAGTTACTGTAATGTTAGTCATGAACTCAATTCCAACTAAGTTTTCTTTAAACTTTTAATTTCAAATTTTAATATTTTATTAATTTTAATATGTTATTTAATATTAATCAAAATTTCCATAGTTACTAAATTAATTTTGGTAAATAATTTTCATTAGATAACATAACACAATTCCTTTAAAAGAACGATATTATGAACTTATTCTTTATTTCTTGAAACGATTTAGAACCTAATAAAACTCTTTATTAGATTCCGTCAAAGTTTTCACCATAACCACAAAAACTTATTAACCTTTTTGGCAGGTGTACCAAAAAGGAAATAAGTATACGTGGAGGAGAAGAATCTAAAGATAATGGATATCAGTAAACGTACGCAATTGCATGCATAAATAGGCATTTCCCTCATTCATTATAGCTGAAAGAATAGAAACCAAGTTATATAGCTGAAGAGCTTATGTTATATATAAACATTAAGTATGCGTAGATCAACCGATCCTATTGTTATCGGAGGTGTAATAGGTGATGTTTTGGAGCCATTTACAAGTTCTGTTTCTCTCAGGATACTTTACAACAATTCATTTCAAGTTATGAACTGCTGTGAGCTCAAACCCTCACAATTCAGAACCATTACTCTGGTATCTCTCTATACATAACTTTTTCATTTATATTATCTACTTTCTCATTTTTTTCTGGAATTAATAACACGTTTTAGGGTTTTAATTAATCCATTTAATAGTTAATTTTATACTTTCTATTACGTAATTTATTATACCTTGATCAAGTAACACTCCTACTTAATTGGTGATGTTTTCATATATGATTTATATCTTAAATTTCATGTCATATTATATGATAATATAATAAAAAGAGTTTATAAGACTCCAATATTAAATTTAACTCTGGTCGTAATGTTCACGTGATATTGCATCAAGATATATATTCTATGTTTAACATATCTACTTTTCAATATTCTTTTATTCCAAAAGTTTTGAACTTTTTTACACCTCTTGTTTTCTTTACTCTTCTGGCAAAAATATACTCTATCACGACTTATATGCTTTCTAAATTTGCATCCATATGTTTTCACTTTTTTTGTACTAAACCCGATCATATGAGTTGACGTGGAAAACAAAAAGATTCATCTGTCTTTTTTTTTTTATCGATTCTTTAAAAAACTCTGTTTACACTAGTCTATACAAAAACTCTGAACTTCTTTATTCATTTTATTTTATTTACTCTTTTGGAAAAAATATATATTCTATCACAACTTATATGGTTTCTAAATTTGCATCCGTATTTTCACTTGTTTCTTTTAATTAGCACAGTGTAAGATTTTATATATACTGATACTAGTGCAAAAATATTTTATAAGGTCGTCATATTCATGTAGTAAGTAATAAATTTCGACGTTACAAATATTTTATATATACTGATACTTTTTGTAAATATTTTGTCTAAATTGAAATTAGATCTACTAACATTAAATTGATTTTAATGTCGATTTTAGGACTAATAAACGATAAATGACGTCATACTACCTTAGGACCTTAGGTTCAATGTCATTTAATGTCTATTGGTCCTAGAGCAAACGTTAAAAACCAATTTGATGTTTGTGTGAGTATGTCTGACACCAATTTTTCTTTTAAAATTTGAGAAGCAGCATTAGCGTCGTCTTCTTTCTCTTTAACGTTTGCACGAAACATCCTACCAAAGTGCAATGACGACACAAAACTCGTAACAATAAGTTTTTCAACCCATTTCACTTCATCTTGCCATTGTGGTGTTCATTTGAGCTCAAACCTTCATTCTTCCTGATTACATTTCTCATTTGGTTGGTTTTTTCATTTACTTTGGTCATGACCTCCTCGTCTAGGACCTCTTCCTCTACGGTCACCTCAGCCTTGAGTGTTTTGAGCATCTCCCTTCTAGTCCAGTTTTGCTTGAAGTACCTGATCAAGTAACTCAAATATCGTTCTCTTCCACGGCTCACGCGCCTCCAAAGACCAACCAAACTCTTTAACCGAGAATATGGTCAAGTCCTTGGACTCCTCAATTGCATACACAATATTCTTGAAGTCCTTAGTTAGTGACCTTATGATCTTCTCCACAATACAGTTGGCAGACAAATCCTCTCCATTTCTTCTGAGTGGATTCGCCATCGCCTCTACTAGAGATATATATGATCGAACTCTCCATTCTCAAACTTGCCTATGAGAGTTTGAAGTGTAACTTGCTTTACACGGTTATTGCCTTTGTGAACTTTCTCAAGAATTTGTCACGCTTCTCTTGAAGATTTAACATTCAATATCGTCTCAAAGCTAGAATCATCAATAGCTCAATACAGTATGTACAGGGCTGATTGATCCTTCACCCGTGACTTTTATAATATGACAAGTTGGGCCATTATCTGCTCTACATCTTCTGCAGGTTCTTCGTAGTCATTCGCTACAACATCCTAAACATCTTGGGATCCAAAAGGGCTCTCATCTACACACTTCAATTGTTAACAATGACTTTTTTTTTTGTCAATTAAGGTAAGAACATACTGTTTGTTAGGCTGACCATCTCTGTCACTACCTCTTTCTCACTCAGATAATCAGACTCTCTCAGCTCTAATACCAATTTGTTAGAAAATGACACTCACTTTGATATTTTTAAATATGTTTCTAGTGTTTCCTACAATGTATGTCAATCAAACACTTACTATTTATTTTCTATTATTTTCTAATAACCATTGCATTAATCTACTCACCTTATATTCTAAAAGTGACAAAACTCCTAAACAAATAAACAACTCATTTAATCTTATTCATTTGAGTTTAACCTAACAGTATCTTTCGTTCCCCATCCCTACAAAAACCTTCTTTGTATTTTCATGATCTTTTCCTCACACAAATCGGCATCTTAAACAACGACATGTAGTACCACGGTAATGCTATTATTACAGCCTTAATTATGCACACTCTTCCCGCAAAAGATATATAATTGTCTTCCCTCCCAAGTTGTTGTGAGTCTCCTTTTTTATTTTATCGATGACTGGTTTCGAGAAATTCCATTTACCTCCCACATTCATTCCTTCCTAAGTATTTAAACGATAAGCTCATTATTCCACAATTTAACATCAATGAAAATCTCTTTATTTCACTCTCCTCTACACCCATTTCCACCTATTTTTCTCTTGTGGAAGTTTACTCTAAGTCCTTACGCTAGTTCATAACATCTCAAAATACTTTTTTGACCACCATTATGTTTCTAGTACTTTCCTTAAACAACGTATCATCAACAAATTACAGCATATGTCTTTTTTTCCTACCTTCGATTTTTCTAACAGCTGTTTTTCTAAAGCTTGTCTAACCATCCCAGTTAGACCTTCTGCTACTATTATAAACAGGAATGGTACCAATGGGTCTTCTTGTATTATCAATAAATATTAGTTATTAGTATTTTAATAATAAAACAATGGAACCTTTTATTTTTCCATTCAGTTTTATCATTAAATTAATCTTATAATTCCTTTGTTTGCATAGTTATATGAAGTATAAATAACGAAAACAAATAATAACCTCAACTGCAGAGATTTATAGCCTCGGATTGCCAGTTGCAGCCAACTACTTCAACTGCAGAAGAGCAAATGAAACTATTGCAAGGAGGAGAGATGGTGATAATAATAACACTTTTAATAAAATACATAACTTAAAAATAAACTCATTGCATGCATATCCCATCATATGTGGCAGCCAAATTTGCAGTGTGCCTTCCTCTTTCACAGCTATTTCGGAGGTGGCTACTGTAAAATTGGTCATGTTAGCCATTTTAGGTCATTTATAAATATATATAGTTAGATTATTATATTTTATTAGTGAATTATAAAGTAATTTAATTAAATAAATGTGACTAAGTATGTATATATTATGAAAGGTTTCTAGTTTAAAGACTAATAATGATTTTAATTTGTTGAAGAGATTAAATTATAATTATTGAAATTAAATAAGAATAACACTAAGAGGTTACTTTAGAGAACTAAAAATGTTCTTCAAAAAAGATTAAAGACCAATTCGAATTATTTATTAATTGTTCTTAATGTATATAATCTTTCAGTTAGGTTTTCATTTTACTGTTTTAAAGAATATTGAAAACAGTTCATATTAAGGATTCATTTTTCATTAATTATTTCATACAAAAACTCTGGTTCTTTCAATCTGAAAAACATTCATGAAAATCCTCATCTATTAACTTTTATCTATGCACCTATCTGAATTTGATAATAACTATTTAAAACATAATTTAAGGTAAAATCATAATTAAACCAAGTAATTTATTATAAAGTATGGCAATTGGGTTCAAATTTTAAGGCAGAGATCCTTCGAAAATAGAAAAGTATGGGCAAAGAAAGCGAGAGGAGCATGCAGACAAGAGAAAGGAACAAGAGAATATGGATTGGAGAACAATACCATTGTTCTTGAGTAGAATCACTAGATATTTACCTCACTTTTTTTTAATCTTTAAAAGTGACAGTTTTATTCTCTAGTATTACGAAATCATAAACGACAACATTAAACAGATTGTCCAAACCTAAATAACATGTTATATAACATAAGAAGACAAGTTTAACGTTATAAACGAGTGGAATAACACTTAAGTGTGAAGTGCTTGTCTTACGACCACACCTTAAAGTATATGGCACCAACATGCATCTTTCTCATAAATTTGAAGGATCTTTCACTATAAATGATAAGGAAATAACAATATACGGAGGAGAAGAATCTAGAGATAATGAATATCAGTAAACTTACGCAATTACATGCATAAATAGGCATTTCGCTCATTCATTATAGCTCAAAGAAGAAACAAAGTTATATAGCTGAAGAGCTTTGTATTGTATATAAACATTAAGCATGCCTAGATCAACAGATCCTCTTGTTATAGGAGGTGTAATAGGTGATGTTTTGGAGCCATTTACAAGTTCTGTTTCTCTCAGAATACTTTACAGCAATTCCTTTCAAGTTATCAACAGTTGTGAGCTCAAACCCTCACAAGTCCTGAACCAACCAAGAGTTGAAATTGGTGGAGATAATTTCAGAACCCTTTACACTCTGGTATCTCTCTCTCTCTCTCTCTCTATATATATATATATATATATATATAACTTATTCATTTATATTATCTACTTTCTCAAATTTTCTAGAATTAATAGCATGTTTAGGGTTTTATTTAATCCCTTAATTATTAATTTTATTACATACATTTTGTAGGTGATGGTGGATCCTGATGCACCTAGTCCAGGAAATCCAAATCAGAGGGAATATCTGCACTGGTAAGTGCTTCTCACTCTCTTAAAGGCACATTTACAAAAGCATGGCAAAAGTTGCACCAACATTATTCTTTTGACATCTACACCTTCTTTATTTAAACATCTTTTTATCACTACTTACAAATTTTATCTGTCTCTTTTTCCTATTATATCTATGACATGTTTTATTATTAACATCATCTCATTTAATTACGGATTAAGTAAAAAAAGAAATTTATAATTTTTTTTTAATCTTAATACACTTGTCAAGATATTAAATGTACATGTATAATTGTAAAATTAAAAATATATACATATATTAAATCATTTTTAAGTTTATGTTTTTAATTTTGATATTTAACAAATTGAGCTCTAATATGCTATTCTATCTTTTGGGTATTGTATCGTAAAGTTTTGCGCACGACAAATCGTTATCTAAGATGTCTTTATTTGTCAACGATGAATGTCCAGGTTAGTAGCCAATATTCCAGGAACTACAGGAACAAACTTCGGTACGTTCTTAGCTTTTGTTTTATGTTTTTTTTTCTAATTTTTTTTTTTAATTATATGCTAACACATACTACAAATTGTTATATCTACGTATAGTAAGTAATATATTCTACAACACTTTTTAATATTTGTTTTATTCATACAAATTCTTTTATGATATTATTCGGTAAGGAATATTAGTAAGAGAATAAAATAAATTAAGACTTTCAATTTTTGTCAATATAGAGTTTCAATTTTCTCTTTTTCGTAAAACTAGTTTGACTAGCGGTTAGTTGGTTTGGTTACTTCACACATACATCAGTTTAAAAATAGACTTAACTGTAAACAAGTATCTATTTTTAGGTTGATCGAAATAATTTAAGTAATTTCGTTTTTATTATGCTAGTATTGTTCATACCTGATATAAAAAATAACAAAAAAATAAATACTTTTTAAGTGTGTGTTCCCATTATCATAGTAATTTTTAATGAGTTTTAAAATGTATTACAAAATAAATGTAACTATAAAGAACGAGAGAGTGAAACTGAAGTAGTATAAGAGAGACTGTGTTAATAAGGAATTAATCAATGTAGTCGTGTTAAAAGATAAAGTCCATTTTTGAAGTAGGATAAATAGGGTTAAACCTTAAATTTTAAACTCTAAACCGAATTTTATTAATAATTACAAATAATAATTATTAATTTAAGCATTTTAATTAATAATAGTTATTTATGGTGGAATATATGTTTTACAGGTGAAGAGGTCGTGGGATATGAAGGTCCACGACCTATGATGGGGATTCATCGTATTATTTTCGTACTTTTTCGGCAACTGGGTAGACAAACCGTATACGCTCCAGGATGGCGACAAAATTTCAACACAAGAGATTTTAGTGAGCTTTATAATCTTGGATCACCAGTTGCAGCAGCCTACTTCAACTGCAAACGACAACTTGATTCTACTCGAAGAAGATAATACGACACTAATAACCTAAACCCTAAATGTCGAAATATCGTTACTCTCTTAATAATTATCATGTCATCTTAGTTTTCAACCAAACAGTTGAAGACTCCAAATTAGAAGTATCACCCTGTCGTTTTCGAAAACAGTCATCCAAAAGTACACAGATTACTTTTGGCTTTATCTATTTCTTGCATTTATGTGCAATAAAACGTACTATGTATGGATGAATATCTATTCATTTTCAATTATTATATTTATCATGCAAATATTATACTAACATTTATTATTTCGTTTAATATTATTGTACTAATTGAAAATAGCTGATTTAGAAAATATATACTATATTAGTAGTATACAACGTTATATATTGAGTCCATTAACTTAATAAACTAGTAATGTTTATTTTAATATTTTAACTATGTCAAACAAATTTATTGAAGAGATAAATGACTAAAAAGTAAACAAGTGATTATATAACTGACATACATGAATTTTATTTTATTGTATGGTGTCTAACCCACTTTAAAGCCCATTCACGCCTCTCGAATAATAATATGCCTGTGTTGTGTGGCTTAGATTAATGTACGTATCCTTTTATATGCTCAACCTTTGTCCATAAAAAAAAATATGAGAAAAAATTAAAAATTTGAAAATCATAATATCACTACGGAAATTCAATTATATAATATTGAAATTAATAAGAAAAACGAAATAAAGTAAATTCAATTATATTGTTTGTAAAATTTATAGTACAAACCTTTAAATAATCCTCCAAGTCTTTTTTTCTATTCTCACGTCTTTATCATGTATCTCGAGCATCTATAACATCTTCGGTTCTCGTACAACCAAAAACATACGATTATCGTAAGACACACACAACCACAAACACAAACAAATATGGGTAAGCTATCATAACACAACTAATAACGAAAAATCTATTCATGTGAAACAAACATAACTTAATAACAAATCAATCATCTACAACGATATCCTACTAACAAAATCATTTCTACACCATGATCATCATCAAATCCTCATTAACTATAGGCTTAAATCCTTAATTGGTCCTCATGTTAAGAATGAATTTTCATATTAGTACCCGTTTTTAAAAGTGTATACATTGGGTCCCCATATTTTGCAATTTGTGTCAACTTAGTCCCTTTTAACCATTAATTTAGCTTGAAAATTGCAAGTGGACAAGTCATTTTGAGTTGCAGCATGTTTCTTAACTGTTTGAACCTTTGCACACCTTCCGATTGTTGTTACAAACTTGTTTGAAGTGTCATAATTGACTAAATTGACACAAATTGCAAAACATGGGGACCCAATGTATACACTTTTAAAAGTGGGTACTAAACTGAAAATTCCCTCTTAACATGGGGACTAATTAAGGATTTAAAGCCTTAACTATATGATGACTATGTTATTAACCTTATCCTTATCAACATCGTCACCAAACACATCGTCACTACGAATTCTCAACACCATCACAAAGGACCTTGGTCTATCTCCTGTACTCAACCATACCACTTGTAGCTTCTCTATACAAGCTCACAATAATACCTGTAGCTTCTCATACAAACTCATAACCATACCACCTGTAGCTTCCCCATACAGGCTCATAATCATATCACTTGTAGCTTCTCCATACAGACTCATAATCGTACCACATATAGCTTTCCCATACAGGCTTATTCCGATCGTCCCACCCTCACGGCTAAAGGACATACTTCCCTGCTCCGCAAGGACTTACGAGTAAAACATCAACACATCACATACCGAATACTATACTCAGCAACAAGTCAAAGACTAAGCAAAACATCATTCCTCCATACAAAGAAGGTAGAACACTCAAACGTCGCTCTTGTTTTTCTTTTGTTTATGATTATCGGGTGATGTATGTTAGAGGACATGAAATCGTGGAATATGAAAAAAAAAACATCAGCACATCACGCACTGAATACTATACTCAACAACAAGTCAGAGATCAAGCAAAACATCATTCCTCTATACAAAGAAGGTAAAACACTCAAAAGTCGCTCTCTTTTTTCTTTTGTTTATGATTATTGGGTGATGTATGTTAGAGGACATGAAATCGTGAAATATGAAAGTACATGACCAACGTCGGGGATTCATCGTATTGTTTTGGTGTTGTTTCGACAATTGGGTGGACAAATAGTGTATGCTCCAAGATGGCGTTACAATTTCAACACCAGAGATTTTGCTCAAGTTTACAACCTTGGATTACCAGTTGCTGCTGTCTATTTCAACTGTCAACGTGAAAGCGGTTGGAGTGGAAGAAGGGCATAGAATTTTTTACATAGATAGCACACGTTCTCTAAAATAGTATACTATAATTTTTATTTATTTAGATACTGTATCTTTTATTTATTCATATACTTAGTTTAGAATTCGATTTAAAAATAAATAAATTCTGAACTACCACAATAAAAAATGTATTATGTGACTAAATAAAACTTACAGTGTGTTATTTATATAAATAAAAAAATTGCTCTTTGTGTGAAAAATTCTCCTTCGTCTTAACCTCTGAAAATCAGACTTTCTATTCTTCGGTTATATATATATATATATATATATATATATATATATATATATATATATATATATATATATATATATATATATATATATATATATATATATATATATATATATATATTATTTTTTATTTTTTTTCAAAAATTTAACAAAAAATACTTTCACATTATTTAGTCAAAGCCCGTTAATCACCAAAATTTCGCTTTGTAATCACCAAAACGAATGAATTGGAATTTGTTTCGTTTAATTTTTATAACTAAATTTTGTCTTTTATATGAATTTAGTTTCTGGGTTTAAGAAAATCTACATTTTTAATTCAATATTTCATTCTGTATGCATTTTATTTCTTTTATTTTGTTCCGGTTGAATTTTAAACCTAACACATTCATTTAAAATACCATAAAAATACTTTATTTGATTAAAATAAAAACAGAAAGAAACATGTAAGACTTTTAAAATTTAAAGACTAAAATCAGAGGAAATACTTATGATTTCCAGTGGCAAGTAAATTCCACGGAATTAATTAAAAAAAATTACAAAATGCATAGAAACTCGGATAGGCTAAGGCCCATGAGAGAAGCCCTAAGGCCTGGGATACATCCAATATAATTTAGTTGGGCCTGTACAACTTATTTTCCGTTCCGTCTTTTCTATTTGATTCCCCCCTTTGTAAAACTTCACCCCCATTTTCTTCTTCTCCGCGAGACACTAATTTTTGTTCGTCTTTTCTCCTACTGCTATGTTTCTTCTCCTTAGTCGATTTCCTCTCATTCCGTATTTTTATAAACATAATACAAAAATTTAATGAATTTTAAAATTCGATAAAAAAAAATTCTTCAATAAATTTTGAAATCTATTAAAAATAAAATTCATTTTAAAAAATTAAAAATTAAGAAGAAACTTTAAGAAGTATAAAGAGAAACGACCTTACAAGTTGGATTTCATCAACACAACCCAAATCCAAACACTTTCAGTCTCAACTTAGAGACATGCTTTCCAACAACTCCTTATCTTTTTTCATATCATTCAACATAAAAATATCTTAAAATAACATTTACATTTTGACTAATTAAAAACGGCGATCACAATATAAAAATATTTAAATAAATATAAGATAAAATGATAGCTTAAAACAGTAGCACACTGGATTCGTCAGAAGTATTTATGCCCGCATTTAGATATAAGATCTGTTAAGTAGTAAATCAGTATTTTAAAGGGGTGTTCATAGATGATGAGTAATTTAATGTTTGTTTATAAATGAGTTCGCTATGAGTTTCATATTATTTGTAGTTATAGTTATGAGTATTTATTATAAAAGAATTTAAATTTAATTTACATTTTATTAAATTTAATTTAATATAAATTATAATTTTTTTTAATTTTATTGATATTTTATTTTAAAAATTTATATATATTTTTAAATATTCATGTATATTTAGAGGTTTTTAAAAATCTATAAATATATTTTATATAATATTAGACGAGTAACATGTCAGATTTTTTTTATGCAGGTCGAGAGTGAGTAAGTACTATCCATGTTCGATTTCACTCCACTCATTGTCATTCCTAAATGAATAGGACTAGAGGAGCAAACCAATAGAATAATATTTTTATATTACCCATTCTCAACTTTTATTCCATTTTCGCTCAGTTGTCTTATGGCCTCCGTCTGTTGTCATTAACTTGTTTCAAAGCTTAGCCTAATCACTTCTAATTGTTGCAAGGTCATATATATTGCTGCATTAACATGACGTTTTATTATTGAAGGGCCAATGTAATGAAATCTAAAGCCCTTGCCAAAATAGGCACACTAGAGGTTGAAGGAGAGGTGGTATAGTGCCATAGCTCTATTAACATAGAGAAATTCCATTAATATTATTGTTGTTATACAAGTTTGTATGATAAACCCACAATCGTCAGGTCATCTTAAGGATGAACCGCTCTAATACCACTAATGTAATGTCTCAACTTTTCTCACACGTGATATATTTCATAAACAATATTTAAAAAACACAAAATGCATCATTATTACAATTATCCAAAGTATAGCTGTATTAAATACAATATTTAATTATAACTTGTAAGATGACTAAAAACTTGTTACTATTCCGCTGTGTTTCCCTCATTTTGCACTAGATCTCTAATCACTTCCTCATTTGCTCTCCTATAACACATACGTTATATGATCATCGCACAAACATAAACAAACAAGGGTAAGCTAACATGAAAAAAATCATACATAAAACAAGTATAAGGCTATTACTATACATGATTAATTTATAATAACAATCATCTCATCATACGATAATCATACCAAACTCGACCACTTGAGGGGTTCTCCATTGCTCTTACAGAGCCATTATGCAATACACCATGTCTTCCACAAGGTTATCCCGTCAACACCTATCTCTAAACCTGACACATAGACTAGAACCTCCTACCACTCTTACCACATAACTCATCATTCTCTACTTGAAACCAGATAGTTGTTAGAGTATCAAGATAACTTCCACCGTCAAGACTCTCAACATCAACGTATACACTAGTGAATTACAAACACAAAATCTCTTCTCGAGATCCTTGGTCAAGCTCATATCATGTCCTTATTCATTAACCATTTCATTATGCAATACATATTTGGGCCAAATTCATGTTATTAGCTTAACTTAAAACAGTGTTCCAGTCAATGATACAACCATACATACAAATCAATAATACAATCACTCAAGATTTCACCCAAATATGATCAAAGGTTATTAATAACCTAAACAATTGGAATATTACAAGGGAGAATTGTTCTAACTACAAGCCTTTAATTAAAGATATGACCAATCAAAGTAAATAACAATATGTTTAGAACCTACGATAAAATTTTAAGTTCGGTCCAACGATTAATGAAGCGAAAATCTTAATTTTACCTAGATGACAAATAAAAAAAATTAAGTTGGTGTTGATTTCCCTGTGAATCACAAAAATAATTTCTATAAATAAGGTCAATCTAATTGTAAACGAGGTTGGAATTGAAATTTTATCGAGATAATTTAAAGACAAAAATAAAGCGGTGATTAGGTTTCTCAAAAATCCGAAATTAATTATCTTAAGAAGAGACCTCAAATTAATAATCCGAGTGGTAAAAGTGAAGTAATATGTCATAAGAACCATATATTAAAGTTTTAGCTTGATCTAATGGTTAATTATGTGGGAATTGAAATTTTACTGAGACAACTTAGAAACAAAAATAGAATGGTTATCAACTCCTCCCAAAATGTGAAATTAATTTCTCTAAGAATAAATATCCAATTGATAATGAAAGCAGTCAAAGTGAAGTAATATGTTTTAAAAATCAAAATTTGATGTTAATCTAACGGCTAAATAGATGAGAATTGATATTTTACCAAAATATATCGAAAAATAAAAAACAAAAGAAAACCTAATTATGAAAATCAAAATTCACACAAGTATACAGATAATTACTCTTACTAAAATTCATCATATTCATGATCTTAAGATATACTATTATCATGTAGAAAGAAGTGAGTAGAAGACGCGGAGTGAATCCCTGCTATCAATATATTTAAACAAAAATATATTATAATTACTATAAAATCAAGTCAAAACTTTACTTAAAAAAAATAAAATTTTAAATTTAACATTCTATAAGGAAAAGATAAATAAATTAAAATAAATAAAAGTATACACCTTCATCCCAACAAGTGTAACATAACTCTCTCACGACAACATATCCAACACATCATCAAAATGTTCGGGATAACATTTGCATCTAGCAAGTTGCAAACTTTCTTTAAGAATTATTTTTTCAATGTATTTTTCCCTTGAAGAAGATGAACCAGGATGAAATATGAGTAAACACAAAGCATGCATAAATAAATAGGAATACCCACATACATAGTATTTCCCCGTAAACCCAGGCATAGTAATAAAATAAAGGTTAAAAGCTCTTTTTTGTCCCAATTTTGGTTGGGAAAATTCGTTTTGGTCCCTGTGTTGATTTTGTGTTCAATTTGGTCCTTTTCAGTAACTCCGTTAAAATTCTTAACGGCAATGTGTCCAGATGTGCAACTGCTGAGTGAGGTGTCATTTATTGGGTGACATGGAGTGGTCAGTGGCATTTAAAGTTATTTTGATTTTTTTTATATCTTTTTCACTGGTTCATAGTTTTCTTCTTCATTGGATCTTAACAACCTCCTCGTTCTTCTTCTTCTTCCCCTACAACCTCTGTCACTACTGGGCAAAACCATACCCACCTTGCCATCAGCCACCTAGCATCGTCGTTGTCCTTCATAAAGCGCCACCAAAATTGTGCCCTCACCATCTTCATCGCGATAGAGAATCTTCCATGGCCATCTTCAAGAAGCTCCGCCGTTAGCCTTGCAACCTCCGTCTACATCGCATCTTGATCAGAGAAATCTGCATAGCGGCACAAGCAGAACCTCCATCATCTCGCACATTCATCTTCATCACCTGCAAACCCATAAATCAGAAAATCTCAATTTCCATGGAACCCTAAATTGAGCCGCTGTTCAACCTTGCGAGTTCGTCTCCTCGCAATGGTACCTGCAAAAAACCCAGAAAAATCTTAAAGATGTGAGGCTGGAATTTCGGCTTAGCCCATTGATAAAGATGCTTTTTTTTAGGGTTTCCCGTTTCTTCATCTCTCTTACTCTTTACACTTTTGTGGGTTTATCATTTTCTTGGGAAGGTGGGATTGTTGAAAGCTTGAGATAGATGCTTATGTCTCAGGTTGCCATCCTTCAAAATTGTAGTAAAACTGGGAAGAAGATTGGGAAATAAAAACCCTAATTTAGAATCCACCATCTTTAATTTATTCCCAAAATAAAAACCCTGATTAAGAAATTCAATTTAAAAAATTCTAACGGCTAAAAAGGACTCCCAGTCAGCAAAGAAATGACACCTCACTTAGCAATTACACATCTGGACACGTTGCCGTTAAGAATTTTAACGGAGTTACTGAAAAGGACCAAATTGAACATTAAATTCGTTCTTTGGGACCAAATTAAACACAAAATCAACACAGGGACCAAAACGAATTTTCTCAACCAAAATTAGGACCAAAAAGAACTTTTAACCTAAAATAAACATTAAGCATGACTAGATCAGTTCAGTTGACACTTTACGACTCAGAATTAACTTAAAAGGGTTAATTTCATTCGTAATCCTACTAATAATTAAACATAATAATTGTTAATTTAAACATTTTAATAATAGTTATTTATGGTGGAATGTGTTTTACAGGTGAAGAGGTTGTCGAGTACGAAAATATGGCCACAAAATTTTTGTTAGAAATTTAATTATAAATCTAAGTTTTACATTGAATAAAAATAAAAAAAAATATTACATAAAAATAAAAATAAAAAATTCATTAATTTATCCTCTTAATAATTATCATGTCATCTTAGGTTTCGATAACTCCAAATCACAAGTATCACCCTCTCTTAATAACTATTTCATTCTGTAAGAATTTTATTTCTTTTATTTTGTTCCGGTTGAATTTCAAACGTAACACATTCATTTAAAATGTACTTTATTTGATTAAAATAAAAACAGAAAGAAACATGAAAGATTTTTAAGATTTAGAGACTAAAATAAAAGGAGAAAAAATAGTGAGGGTAAAAATTGTGGATAAAAAAATACAATTTAAACCAAGAAAAAATATGATTTCCAGTGACAAGTAAATTCCACGGAATTAATTAAAAAAATTACAAAATGTAAAGAAACTCTTATAGGCTAAGGTCCATGACAGAAGCCCTAAGGCCTCAGAGACACTAAATTTTGTTTGCCTTTTCTCTTACTACTACGTTTCTTCTCCTTAGTCCATTTCCTCCCATTCCCTTTTTCATAAATAAAATACAAAAAACAAATATTGATTTATTCGGGTTAAAGTTTATTTGAATTATATTTTTAAAAAGAATGTAAAATTATACGGTTATATTTAAAATAATTTATTATCTAGTTTATATTAAAGAATTTATTTAAGTGTAGAAATATAATATAAAATTATAAAACTATTTTACTTTTAAAATGTAAGTATTTATAGATATGAGATGAGATGTATAGTGATACATATATTTGTAAATGATTCTTTAACATAGAAAGTTATTATAAATTATAGAATTAAATTAAAAGAATCTGTGCAAAAGTTATAAAAGAATAAAATAAGTGAGATGCAGGAATTTGATTGTATGGTGTACCCCCTGTAGCATAATAATATGCCCTGTGGGCTTAGATTAATGTACTCCACAGACAAAAACACCATAATAAGAAATTGGATTTCATCAACATGCTTTCCAATAACTCCTTATCTTTTCTCATATCATTCAACATAAAAATATCTCAAAATAACATTTACATTTCGACTAATTGAAAACGTCTATCACAATATATAAATATTTAAATAGTAGTATTTTAAAAATATTTATTTTCTCATAAACATAAATAAAAATGTATGGAAAATATTTATGAAATTATTTATTTAGACCGAACAAATTCTGATTTTGCTATAGTATTTCTATTCAAAAAAAAAAAAAAACACAGTTTCATAGTTTTTCTATAAAAATAATGTTTCTAGTGAAAATATTTACGGGATCCGACAAATATTAACCATATTTTATGTATTTTTATTTAAAATTGAAAATCAAAGATACGTAATTCTTATCTAAAAAAGTGTTGTTAATATTTTTAATTTCAAATTTTTTTAATGTTTTTTAGTTTTTACGTTTTGTATAACTCACGCCTTTTAAGACCATGAGAGATTATACATTATACCCTTAAGATCATACCATAATGAATATGGTGTAAACTTATATTGGTATTTTAAATTGTTGGATGAGTATAACTTCACCAATGGTAAGTATTTATTTAATGTAAATAATATTTATTGTACATAAATAATTGTAAAATTTGTAAAAGTATGAAATATTGTTAAGTTTAAATTTGAAAATTTGATGTTTAATAAATTGAGCTTTAATTAATTCGGCTTTCTTTTATGCCATCCTATCCTATGCCTTTGGAGTGTCGTCATTTTGTGATCGTAAAATAAAACAAGCATATTTGGGTGGCGCATAACAAATCGTTATCTTACATTTTTTTTTTATCCTACGAGTTCTTAGCTTTTATTTTATGCTTTTTAATTATAGGCTAACATATTACAAATTTTATCTATCATGTTTTATGTTCATGTTTTGGGTGTGGGATCGAATATCACGATCAAACACTTATTTACATTTTTTTTTCAAGCCAATCTACGTTGTTTCAGGTATTTGTTGTTAAGCTTATTGATAAAATCTTAAATTCATAATAAATGTAATCACTTATTTCTTTATTTTATTTATGTATTTATAATTTTTGAAATGAATTTTTAATTATGGTTGATCTAATCACAATTCAAAAGTCTATAAAAGTATTTTACTTGTAAATATGTTTAATTTATTATAATGTGAATGCTTAATAGATACATGATCAATCAACTTATTATGAAGTCGTTCGATTTGCAGAAACTTAAGATTAAAATTAGAAACAATTCTTATTTAATATTCTTTTGTCAACGTTAACTGCATTATCAACAAAAACCGGTCAATCATACTATACATTTTAATATTTGTTAATAAATTCTACACAAGTCATATTATATAAGATAATGAAGCCATGTTCAATACATATCCTCCGATTAAATGAAATAAACAGTGTACATTGGGAAAAAAAATTACTTCTGACTAAATGATTGTGTTTCCAAAGCATATACAAGTGTCACTGGCTTTTGGGTCAACTCAAAAAGTTGCACCAACTTTTTCTCCACAAACTTTCTCTACATTCTCTACATATATGACATTAAAGGTATATTTAATGGGTGAGTTATGATATTGTTCTTACACTTTTAAGTTATTCTAACACTTTTAATTGACTAATAGTTAATTTTATTACATATATTTTGTAGGTGATGGTGAATATTTGCAGTGGTAAGTGTCCCTTTACTTTCTATTATGTAATTTATTAACTTTTTTTACCTTAATTAAGTGACACTGTTACTTAATTGGTGATGTTTTCAAATATATATTAAATTTCATGTCATATTAATATAATATAATAAAAAAAGAGTTTATAAGACTCAAATAGTATAATTTATCATGTGGTCGTAATGTTCACGTGATATTGCATCAAGATATATATTCTATGTATCTAACATCTACTTTTCAATATTCTTTTGATTCCAAAAATCCTGAACTTTTTTATACCTTTTGTTTTCTTTACCATTCCGGCAAAAATATATTCTATCCCATTTTATGTGCTTTCTAAATTTGCATCCATATGTTTCTACTTTTTTTTAATAAACCGAATCATATGAGTTGACGTATAGAAAACAAAAAGATTAATCTATTTTTTTTTATTGATTCTTCGCCTTTATAAAAAATTGTTTATACTAGATCTATACAAAAATTCTTATACCTTTTATTTTATTTACTCTTTTGGCAAAAATATACTTTATCAGGATTTATATGTTTTCTAAATTTGCATCCATATATTTTCATTATTTTTTAAATTAATAAAGTGTAAGAATTTTATATACCAACCCGTATATAAAAGATATGTACAAAGTTCTCTTACACTCAATCGTCCTATGTCATGTTTAAATCCTATATATTCATAACAATGTTGATCTTAACACATATATATAACACATGCAATGCAAGAAACCATATTCCTTGGAGTAGTTCTCAATTGCATTTTTTTATGATTGATTCATCATTTATCAGTTTCACTTAGTTATGCTTCCAAGGTATATATCACCTTATTGAAACTCCTTTCAAATCCCTATCTTTGAACCTGATATTGTTGGCAACATTGCTAGCTTCTTATACATATGGGTTTGTGAAGAAAAACATGCTCGATAAATTGTTGAGAGGCTAAGTATGAGTTCAAATCCTATATTAGATAGATATGAGAAAATGAAACAAAATATAAAAATGAAAATTTATTAAATTATTGTCTGAAAATTTTTGGTGAAGACTGATATCAATCTCTTATATAATTAGATTGATTTTATTGGTGTTATATTTTTCAAGTAAACCTTTCTTGATAAACCTAATAACAAATCATTCTCTAGTCTTGGTTTTAGTTGATTCCTACAATCCTTCTTGATGATACCAATTTTTTTGTTATGATTGTTTTAAATAACGTGAGATTATTAAGTTTGATAGAAAAAGTATATATATTTATATGAAATATAAATAACGCAATCAAGATTGCTTAAAATGTTGATTGATTATTAATACTAGGATAAACTATGATGAGACTTTTTGCGTGGATGCATGGATGCAGGGAAAGAGATAGTGTCGCACGAAAGTCCACGACCGACCGCAGGAATTCATCGAATTGTTTTTCAGTTATTTCGACAAGAACGTAGACAAACTGTGCAACCTACTTCAACTGCAGAAGAGCAAATGAAACTACTCTCAGGAGGAGATGATGTTTTATTTTAAAAAAATATATATTTTAACACATTCTAGATTCACTTAATACATTACTTTTCACTCTTTCGTCATAAAAATTATGTAAGATGTGATATTATACTTTATTTTACGATGTGGATGCTCATAGTACAATCTCTTAAGGTTCGTGGATTTGGCAATTGCGTCATTCCCTTTCAGATTTGACCGTTTTGATATGAGTATGCTTCTGATTCCATCTTGGTGTGCCTGTACCTTAAACTTAACCAAATCAAGAATGTCAGTAAACTGTTCGATAGAATACCTGAAAGGGAAGTGATTCATTGAAAAGCTGTAAGAACAAAACTGTTACTGAATAAATAAATCTGGAATACGATATGCTGTTTTCTAAAACAATGAATTAAAATAATATGTAGGTATATACGATGTCAATCAATCTTAATAAAAAAATTATAGAAAATAATTATCATGATATATGAATTAGAAAGATAAATAGAATACCATACAAGAAAATTCTTTAATAATTTTTTAGATGATTTTATTTTATCTACGAAAAAAAAGTTCGTAAATAATATTAATATTTGTTGGTATAAAAAATAAATTATATATGAAAATTTGGTAAGCAAGCAGACGGAATTTGAGACAGAAATTTTTCATAAGAAATATTATTTACAAAAGCAATGTAGAAAATAAATATAAAAATTGTTTTAAAAAAATGTTACCTTCGAATTACAATTTTTTTATTCAAAATAATATTGTTAATTGGCCAATTTTATGTAAGTTAGCCGCTGCAAATCCATACTCCATACTCCACTGCAAATCTCATCCCAAACACTTTTGCAACACGTAGCGGCGCCGGTGCTCCGTCGGCAGCAACGCGGCTCAGGTCAGAAGCTTCGTTGGCAGCAACACAAATCTTCGTCGGCCGCAAATTCCTTAATTGCCTCAACAGGCAAAACCCTAACCTCGGCTTCGAAACCTCACACGACGTTTCCAAGTTCAATTCTTACAAGAGCGACTTGGATCTCCCGCTTCCCCAGCTGTTCCAGATCGTCAAGGCGGCAAGGTCGATGCTCTGGCTCGGCCTTGATTCCGTGCGGCACCAAACAGCCAGCGAGGTCGTGACGCTACGTGCCGCTTCAGCAGTGGCGGCCGCTGTTCGATGGAGTGGTGGATCTGGTGCTGTGTAGGCGCGCCGTGAATCTCAATTACCGTGTTGGAGTTTCTACTGTTTGATGTTGATAAGGTGAAGTGGTCGACGGGGAATAAGACCGATGCTAGTGGCATCAACAATGGTGAAGTTTTCTTGACGGCGTTGCTTCAGAAGCTTGTGTCCAGATGATGGTCCTTACACGCAAATAAAGGTAGAGAATTTGCAAATTAACTCTATGTCATTTAGTTAAGAATCTAACTACAACAGGTTTACCTCTATACAGTGCTGATTGATCTTACACGTTAGATTTTAATATCTTGTTCACTGCTATATCTATCTATTTTGGACTTATTTTAACAATTTTGACGGTCACAAACTATCACATAAATTATTATAAAAAAATTGTCAAAAAAAAATTATTATAGATACATTAAAGAAGACAAATTTACAAATTGTTTGTTACTAATTTAATTACGAAGCCAACTTTTATTTGAAGAGATTAATTTACAAGTCAATAACCTATAAAAAGTTATGCTTACTATATAACTCTTAAGGTATGTGCTGTAAAAGTCAGTAACTTATCATAAATTGCAATAATTTGTGATGGCATAACTGTGTAAGTTCTCTTGTATTGGTCATTTGCTTAATTGGAATGTATTTATTTATAATAATGTAAATATGTTATTTGTTTTAATGTCATGTATAAGTTTCCATATATAGTGCAATTATTGATTTTTATAGTAATTAATTCAAATGTTATGTATCGGATCGGTTGTTGAATGATAATGTAAACTTCTTTAAATAATGAAAATTAAATTAATGAATTAACCAATGAAATAAAGGTAATTTTTTGGCGTTATTCCTTAAAAAAAGATTTGATGTTTCAGTTTACACATAATAATATATAAACAACTGTATCGAACTTGTATGCCATTAGAAAAGTTTTGGAATCATCAAATAATAATAATAATATATAAACAACTGTATCTTGACGACGAGATTAAGTTTAGACTCAGATTATTTATCGTTTTGTTGGTAAAAACATAATTAATTATTTATCATATGAGCAGCTTATAAGCATTTTCTGATTACTAAAATTCGGGTTTTGTGTTTATTTGTAAGGATAGCAGAATGATAAGAGAGATATTGTTCTGAAAAAGTTATCACACACTTGAAATCAAGGGAAGAAATGAAACCAAGTTAGTATGATTTTGGTGAAAGCCTGAACTAGTTCTTTGTACTGAGTTCTTATCTTCTGTGCATGGTATCTCTGTATCTTACACTTTCGTTTTAGATATTTTGAGAAATCTTCATCAATTTTAGAAAAACCTTTTTTTCTTCTGTATTTATAGCTTATTTTTTGGAAGAACTTATTTTGTACAATTTATAAATCCTTGTAAGAGGATAAACTTTTGTCAATTTCATTCCTTATGAATAGCATTAATTTTATGTCTTTTGCTCTTTTGAGCTGAATTAAGATGCAAAATGGAACCTCAATTAAGAATAAATACTTCTCACTTTCTTCAAGTCTTTATTTCATGATAGATGATGTGTATTGAGTGTGCACAAGGAAATAAGAGATAACCTTTGGAAAATTTTCATTTTTATCGTAAATAATTTGAGTACTCGAAAGTGTATTTTTTTCGACGAGTATTTTTTAAATAATTTTTCTATATTACATTTTGTAAATAAGGTTACCTGTGAATTTATTACCTACAGAATATGTTTTATATATAATTCGTAAATAATATCAAATTATTTATGAAAATTTCTCATTATCTACGAATTCTCTAAACTTAAATAATAATAACCATAAAAACTTAAATAATAATAACCATAATATTGTAGTGTATCACCACCCTTTTAAGTAACCCTCGTTTGCATATTGTCAACATATAACATACTTATCTGGCAGCATCCTTCTAAAGAAAGGGAAAATCTTCATTAATTTAGTAAGCTGTGGTTCTTTCTGTCTGAAAAACTTTCATGAAAATCCTCGTCTATTGTAGATAACTTTTATCCATGCACCTATCCCAAATCCGAATCTTCGTTAAAGTTGTTTGGTGGTTTATCTCAAAAGTTTTATACAACAAAAGCCTAGTGAATTTGTAAAATTTTGACATGGCCATTTATAAAAATGAAATCCGAATTTGATAATAACCATTTAAAACATAATTTAAGGTAAAATCAACAGAGACATAACAATACCGATCTCTGATCCAAGTAATTTACTATAAATTATGGCAGTTGAGTTCAAATTTTAAGGCAGAGATCCTTTGAAAATAGAAAAGTATGGGCAAAGAAAGTGAGAGGAGCATGTAGACAACAGAAAGGAATGAGAGAATATGGATCAATGACTTTACAGTTGGCACAGAAAGTTATCTATCTAATCAGATGAAGGGGTTGCATGCCGTGTGGCCCTTTGGAGGAACAACGCCATTGTTCTTTTGTAGAGTCACAAAATATTTCCTTTACTTTTAAAAAGTGTCAGTTTTATTCTCTAGTATTACCAAATCATAAACATCAACCTTAAACAGATTCTCCAAACCTAAATAACATGTTACATAATATAACAAGACAAGTTTAACGTTGTAAATGAGTGGAATAACAGTTAAGTGTGAAGTGCTTGTCTTACGAGACCACACCTTAAAGTATGTGGCACCAACATGCATCTTTCTAAAGTTTTTTTTTCTCCCTCACATAAACTTGAAGGAACTTTCACTTTAAATGATACGATGGAGGAGAAGAATCTAGAGATAATGAATATCAGTAAAAGTACGCAATTGCATGCATAAATAGCCATTTCGCTCATTCATTATAGCTGAAAGAAGAAACCAAGTTATATATAGGTGAAGAGCTTATATTATATATAAACATTAAGCATGCCTAGATCAACAGATCCTCTTGTTATAGGAGGTGTAATAGGTGATGTTTTGGAGCCATTTACAAGTTCTGTTTCTCTCAGAATACTTTACAACAATTCCTTTCATGTTATCAACTGTTGTGAGCTCAAACCCTCACAAGTCCTGAACCAACCAAGAGTTGAAATTGGTGGAAATGATTTCAGAACCCTTTACACTCTGGTATCTCTATATATAACTTTTTCATTTATATTGTCTACTTTCTCAATTTTTCTTGAATTAATAGCACGTTTTAGGGTTTTAATTAATCCATTAATTAATAATTAATTTTATTGCATACATTTTGCAGGTGATGGTGGATCCTGATGCACCTAGTCCAGGAAATCCAAATCAGAGGGAATATCTGCACTGGTAAGTGCTCCTCCCTCCCTTACAAAAACATGGCAAAAGTTGCACCAACATTATTCTTTCACATCTACACCTTCTTTATTTAAACAACATTTTATCAGTACTTACAAATTTTATCAGTCTCTTTTTCTATTGGACAATAATATTTTGACAACTCTTTTTTAAGAACTTTTTGACAACAGTGTCATCATTTTATTTATCTGTTTGAATTTATATTTAAAAAATATTTAAAACTGACTAATTATATACTACCAGGTATGCGTTGTCAAAAAATAGTTGTTAAAGAGACTTTTTCCTTTCCTATTGTATCTATGACATGTTTTGTTATTAACATCATCTCATTTATTTATGGATTAAGTAAAAAAAGAAATTTATATTTTTTTTTTAATCTTAACACTTATTCTTTATTAGACTTTTTGATGTATCACGACGTGTTTATATCTTTTTGTTGTTTTCTTGTCAAGATATTAAGTGTACATGTATAATTGTAAAATTAAAAAAATATATATATGAAATCATTTTTAAGTTTATGTTTTTAATTTTGATATTTAACAAATTGAGCTCTGATATGCTATTCTATCTTTTGGGTATTGTATCGTAAAGTTTCGCGCACGACAAATGGTTATCTAAGATGTCTATTTTTTGTGTTCGATGGATGTCCAGGTTAGTAGCCAATATTCCAGGAACTACAGGAACAAACTTCGGTACGTTCGTTCTTAGCTTTTATTTTATCTTTTTTTTTCTAATTTTTTTTAATTATATGCTAACACATACTACAGATTATATCTACTTATAGTAAGTAATATATTCTACTAATAAAGTGAGACTGGTCAATTCAGTTGACATTTTACGGGTCAGAATTAGCGTCGCATTACCAGTCCTACTAATAATTAGACATAATAATTGTTAATTTAAACATTTTAATAATAGTTATTTATGGTGGAATATATATGTTTTACAGGTGAAGAGGTTGTGGGATATGAAGCTCCACGACCTATGATGGGGATTCATCGTATTATTTTCATACTGTTTCGTCAACCTAGCAGACAAACTGTGTATGCTCCAGGATGGCGACAAAATTTCAACACCAGAGATTTTAGTGAGATTTATAATCTTGGATCACCAGTTGCAGCAGCCTACTTCAACTGCAAACGACAACTTGATTCTACTCGAAGGAGATAATACGACACCATTAACCTAAACCCTAAATGTCGAAACATCGTTATTATTAATCTACACTCTTATTAATTGTCATATCGTCTTAGTTTTCAACCAAATAGTTTAAGACTCCAAATTAGAAGTATCACCCTGTCGTTTTCGAAAACAGTAATCCAAAAGTACACAGATTACTTTTGGCTTTATCTATTTCCTGCATATATATGCAATAAAACGTACTATGTATGGATGCATATCTATTCATTTTCAATTATTATATTTATCATGCAAACTATCAATATCAGATATTATACTAACATGTATTATTTCGTTTAATATTATTATACTAATTGAAAATAGCTGATTTAAAAAATATATACTATATTAGTAGTATACAACGTTGTATATTGAGTCCATTAACTTAATAAACTAGTAATGTTTATTTTAATGTTTTAACTCTATCAAACAAATTTATTGAAAAGGTAAATAACTAAAAGGTAAATGAATTTTATTGGATGGTGTGTAACCCACTTTAAAGCCCATTCACTACTCTGGCATAATAATATGCCCAGTATTGTGTGGGCTTGGATTAATGTACGTACCCTTTTAGGCTCAACCTTTGTCCACAAACAAAAGAGTGCTTCATCATCCTGCACTTCCAAGCTTGCATCTCCAATTTCCAAAACTACCCCTAATTAATAAATAGTTTAAGAATTTAATATTTTGATTAGTGTAAATTTTTTTGCCTCCATTGACTGCACCTCCATTTTGTTCCAATCACTAAACATGCATTGTTGTGCCTGCACCCCTTGACCCTGCACTCGTTAACCTTGCACCCCTACACCACTCCTGCACTCTTTCACTCTTTCATTCCTACACCTGTTTCATCTTTATAAAGGAACCCTACACTTCTGCATTTTGAGATGCAACTTTTTGCTTGAGGTTTTGTACTTTGGAGATTTGAGTGAGTGTTCTTTATATATATATATATATATATATATATATATATATATATATATATATATATATATATATATATATTTGAGAAGGATCGTTGAGTGTAACTTGAAGTGCTTCACTTGTGGTGTCTTGTGTTGTGGTGGTGTATTGAAGTTCTTTGCTCATTCTCTGTCTTCGTGTTGAACCAAATTAGTATTTTTTTTAAATCTATTTGCACATCTTCTTGCTTCTAATGATATACGAATGATATAGATGATGGATTGTTAGTATTTTTTTTTAGATCTGTTTGCATGTTCTTCGAGCATTGATATTAATGAGAGGTATTTATTTTTCTTAAAATGTTTGCATGAAACGAAAAATAACTGAGAGCCATGTGCGGATCGGGTGTGGATATCCGACTAACACATCTTCGGATATGAATATCCAACCTCACAAACCCTTGGATATGGATATCCGATGTAGGAACGTTCGGATACTGATATCCGATATATGGACATCCTGCAGTTTAATATATTTATTCAACATCTTTACATTAGGTATTTTTATATTAGTTTAATATTTTTTTAATACTTCTTATATTAGTTTGAATATTTTTCTAATTTTATGTATTAGTTTATAATATATTTTGTAATTTGTAATTAATAAAAAAAATTTATGATTATACTAAAATGAATAAAACTAATTTTGAATAAAGAAACATAAAACCAAGTTATCGGATTTGGATTTTCGATGATGGTATATTCGGATGTGAAAATCCGACGAATGCATATTAATTTATATAAAAGTTTAATAATATATTTATTTAATTATTTTATTAATTTTTAATTAATTTTAAAATTATACATGTATCCGTTTATAATGTAATTATATAATTTAAATTGAACATAAATTAATTTTTACGATATAATTATAAATTTTAAATTTTTTGTATTATTTATTTTATTTTATTACAGGTGATTATATTCTAAATGGATGAATATTATTATGGGATGGATTTTGAAATAAATTCTAGGAGGCTATCAGAATTTTCGTCCTTTATGAACGAGGGTGTTGAGGGGGACCTGATAAATCATTTCACAACAAATGAAATATTTTCCTCTTATGAAAACTTAAGTGAATGGGTAAAAGGGATTGCATATAATCTAGGATTTGTTGTGGTGACTATAAGATCCGATAAAGCTACCGGTCAACCTGGGAGGAAGACGTTTGTGTTGCTAGGATGTGAAAGAGGTGGAAAATATAGAAAATACAAAGCAGACCAACCTAGTACATATGGGATCCGAAAATGTGAGTGTCCTTTCCAGTTAAGGGGTAAGCCATCTGGTAATGGCGATGGATGGGTATTGCAAGTGATATGTGGATACCACAACCACGATTTAGCAGAAACTTTAGTGGGGCATCCTTATGCTGGTAGGTTAAATTCTACTGAACAAGCAGTACTTGTTGATATGACTAAAACCCAAGTAACACCGGCAAATATTTTGTTGACCCTGAAACAAAATAATGATCATAATGTAACTACAATAAAACAAGTTTACACAGCAAGGTATACATATAAATGCTCATTGAGAGGGTCGAGAACTGAGCTGCAACAGCTGATGATGATGTTGGATCGCGACAAGTACATACATTGGAGTATATGTGCGGAGGATTCTGAGGTATTTAGTGACCTTTTTTGGACACATCCTGATGCAGTCAAGTTATTGAATGCATTTAATGTTGTTTTGTTAATGGATTCAACTTATAAAACAAATAAATATCGATTGCCGTTGTTAGAGATTGTTGGTATGACATCTATTGGGTTGACCTATTATAAAACAGCCACTTTTGCATTCTTATCAAGTGAGCGACAAAATAATTTCACTTGGGCTCTTAAAAAGTTTAGAAACTTATTTTTGACATCTAAGGCCTATCCACAAGTCATTGTCAATGATAGAGACTTATCTTTGATGAATTCCATTGGCAATGTATTTCCTCAATCATATCAATTGTTATGTCGCTTCCGTATTATAAAAAATGTCAAAGAGAAGTGCAAAATGTTAGTTGATTGTGTGGAAGCATGGGATGTCGTAATGGAAGCATGGGAGAACGTCATGGATTGTGAAGATGAATCTATGTTTGGTGACTGTGTGAATCGCCTTGAATACACTTGTCGTTCATGGCCTTTATTCTTCGAATATGTGAATAATACTTGGATTATTCCATACAATACTTACTTTGTAAAGGCATGGACAAACAAAGTTATGCATTTAGGGAATACAACAACGAATAGGTATGTTTTAATGTTATTAGTTTATTTTGTATTTGAAAATTTGATAATATTGGTGATTGATTCTTTGTCAGGGTTGAGTCAGCTCATTGGAACTTAAAGAAAGTATTGGGAAACAGTATGGGAGATCTTTTTTCTTGCTAGGATGCCATTCATAATGTCATTGTGTTGCAACATAATAAGATCAAAGCGTCGTTCGAAAACAGTCTCAATATTATGAGTGAAGCGTATAAAGGCATAAGATACAAAAGACTTGTTGGACGAGTATCCAGATATGCTTTAGGCTAATAGCTGAAGAATTAGTACAAGTAAATCTTATAGGACTCGATAAGGCAAGATGTGGATGCATACTTAGACGGACCTACGGCGTCCCCTGTGCTTGTGAATTAGCACGTTATGCCCATGGTGTCATTCCTTTGGGTGAATTTCATGTGATGTGGACAATATTGTCTATTTCAGATTTTGTATCAAATGAATCGCAGCCAGAGTTATCTATACAACATGAGCTTGCTATGGTTGGAGAAAAATTTAAGGAGGTTGAGATTGGAGGTACAGTGATGATTAAAGAAAAGTTACTTGACATTGTTTGTCCTGAAATGACATCTATGTCACATCGGAGTTTGAGAGCAAGACTCGGCCTATTGTCATCGACGGCAGGAATAATGCAAGGATGAGATATCATCCTAAACCAAGGAAGGTAACCATCAACACAATCAGATGGGAATCTGCCAATGAACACACCCCTAACCACGTGATCATGATAGTGCAACCAGGCATCATCGGTGGCCAATATGTCCGCATTTGCAACAACGGGTGGGTCTCGAGGGATAGACTGCTGAAACCCAAACTGCCTCAAAACACGCTCAGGAAAATGTCGACACAACGTCTCACCAATCCTGATCCATCCCGAGAACATACAAACGTCGTAAAAAGGACGAGTCTCCCGATGTGACTCATAAGGGTACCAAATGGCTGAATCATATGTCAACGCATCCAAGTGTACCCTGACCTCTAAGAGGGTGGAACCCTGCCTCGATGATTCCCACTTCGCAACACGCGGTCTGTCTTCCATGTACGAAGACACCATACGCCTTCTTCCCAACGTAGGGAAGTGCTCATATATCCAACTCTACAAAATAGAAAATTACAAATTATTTCATCATCCACAGCGAAAATATTCAACCAAATCAAATTGTAAACTAAATTTGTACCTGTAATAGAGTCAAATAACCTGTCATTTGTCTGGTTGAAGCCAAGCTGGCATCTCCTACCTGCTCATACATATATGCTAGTGTAGAAACGCCCCAGGCATATCGACCACATGAATGTACGTCTCTAAAGAGCAAAAGATAAGACACGCGAATGGATGTGTCAGTCTTATCAGCAAATATATTGCATCCAACTAGACGCAACAAGTATGCCCGGGCAGCGTACTCCCACTGCTGCTGCTCACAATGCTCAACGTAGATGTCTCGAAGCCAACTCAATCTGACTTTCGCACCGTGAGCTGCATGTAACTCAGCATCAGCTCTCCCGCCATCCACGCCTAAAAGCTCTACAATGGCGCGTCTACTTTCTTCAAAATCTACATCCTCCAGATCACATAATTGGCCTAACATTGGGAGGTGCAACAACGATGACACATCATCTAAAGTCACGGTCATCTCACCCACAGGGAGATGAAAACTGCTAGTCTCAAAATGAAATCTCTCTACAAATGCCAGCAGTAGACCCCTATCGACATAGTCATAGGAGATGCCCACCAGAGACATCAGACCAGAACCATTAACGATGTCTCTAATGCCCTCGTGACAGGACCCTAATTTGTTTAACTTCTTTCCATGGGAGATCAACTTGATCTCATCCCATTCCTAAACAATAATATCTAATATCAAATTATTTCAACTAAATAATAATCATTAAAATCAAAGTTTTGCACTTACTTGACCCTGCCATATCGCATAAGCAACATGGTGTATGTAATGTGTCAATACTGAAGTATCTAATGGACCTCCAGGAAATCCACCTTCAGCAACATCCTCGTGATCCTCCTCCTGCTCAATATCTGCTCCACGTCTTCTACGAGCAGAAGCAGTAGGTCTCCACCTCTCACCCTGTGAGGAACTCTCTCCGTGATGTGAAGATGAGCCTCCTCAAGTACGAGCCATGTCTATTCTAAATTTTTTTATTAACATAATATTTAAAATAATATAATAGAATATTTTAAACAATTAAAACAAAAAATATAAAATAATTAAAACAAAATATTTAAAATAATTCAAATTATTCCATTCAAAATAAATAAAATCAATTCAAATGTTTATATAAATAATTAATTAATTCAATTACAACACTTTTATTAAAATAAAAATCAAATAGCGTCATACTATAAAATAATTAAAAAGAAAGTTTATAATTATAACAGAAACATTTAAATAAATTAAAACACAAAATTTAAAAATATTATAATAGAATATTTACAATAATTATAACCGAAAATTTAAAATAATTATAACAGAATATTTAAAATAATTATAACATAAATTAATTAATTCAAATATTAATACACATAATAAACTATTTAAAATAAAACAATTAAATAATAAACTATTTAAAATAAAAAAATTATATAATAAAATATTTAAATAAAAATTTAATAATAAAATATTTTAAATAAAACAGTCGATTTTAAGTAAAAATAAACTATAAAACGAAAAAAAAAACATAAAATAAAACCGTAAAAAAACAAAAAAAACGCATGAACAATTATTGTAACAGAATATTTAAAATAATTATAACAGAAAAATTAAAATAATTAAAACATAATATTTAAAATAATTATAACATAAAATAATGAATTCAAATATTAATATACATAATAAACTATTTAAAATAAAACAATTATATGATAAATTATTCAAAATAAAACAATTAAATAAAAAATTATTTAAAATAAAACAATTAAATAATAAATAAAATAAAACAATTAAATAATAAACTATTTAAAAAACAATTAAATAATAAAATATTTTAAATCAAACAATTCATTTCAAATAAAAACAACCAAAAAATAAATAAATAAAATCGTAAAAAAAATTAAAAAAAAAAACGCAACAGGCATGTATCGGATATGGGAAACCGATACACCCTACATCTGATATGGAGATCTGATGTTGGCTGTATCGGTTTCCCATACATGCCTATCGCGTTTCAATTCACTGAAGCATGAATAGATCACCGTGGACAAATTTAAAAAATTTATATATATATATATATATATATATATATATAGTCTATAGATATGCTACAAACATGAAAAAGCAGTAAAAAAAGAATTAAAACCATGAATCAACCTGGAACGTTTGAGCAGCAAAGAAAAATGGAGGAAGAAGAACACGAATCTGCACTGGGAAACCCTGGGAAACACACAGCAAAGAAGAAACTAAAATGCTAAAATGAGAGTATGCACAACACAGCAAAGAAAAGAAAAATCAAATCCGAAGAGTGCAGTGTGAGTCCAGTGTTTCTGCACCTCGGTTGCAAAAAAAAAAGCTTGCTTGCGAAGATGACGGTGGTCAATGTTATGGTGGAAAAATATAGATTTTAGGTGTTGCTCTTTGAGAAGAAGAAAGGAGAGTGAGAAGGCTCAGAAAAGAGAGAAGGGATGCTCTGAAAAAAGAAAGAAGGGTAATGGTATTGTAAGGGGAAGGATGGTGGGAAGGATGATGGTGCTCTGAGAATTGAAAGAAAATGGAGTGAATTCTGATGCATAACTTAAACCACACACTCTTTCCTGAACTGGGAATCTTTAACCAGGTTTAAAAATTAAAATAGTTTTTAAAAATTAAAATACTTTTTAATTAGGATTAAAATTGGAATTTCTTTAAAGTTTGGAGGTGCATATACTTGGAGGTACAAGATAAAGCACTCCAAACAAAAACATCATAATAAGAAATTGGATTTCATCAACTGCTCCAAATCCAACCACTGATCGAAATATAAAAATATGAAAATAATAATAGGTTTAAATATTACTTTAGTTTCCATTTTATCAAGTTTAGCGTGTGTTTTTTTCATGTTCAATCAAATTCAATTTTTTGTTGAGGAAGACTTTTAAATATTGGCTATTTTCTAAAAAAAGACTATGAAGTTATTAAATTTTGACATAAAAAGAAAAAAAACGGTCTATTGAAAAAAAAACACTCTTAAAGGTTCAATAAAAAAAATATAAAAGAAATAATACTTTATAAGGCAATTGAGAGATTGTTTAGTATTTGTTATAAAGTATGTGAAATAAACATACAAATATGAGAGAAAATGATTTAAGAATATGTAATTAATGCTATGTTTGACCTAGTCTATATTTACTTTAAATGCTACTTTAAAGTTAAAAGTATAGAAATTTTTTGACAAGCATATTCTGAATCAAAATGAAAGAGTAAAAAAATTGTGAATATTTTAAAATACAAATTATATTTATCTATATTATCACTTATTTAAACAACATTCTTTTATTCCATACAATAAATACATTAAGAATAACTTTAGAAATGTTATAAAAAATTTAGAAAATAAAAAGTAATAAGATAATATAAAATTTTATAGAAATATTAATTTTATATGTTTTAACATAAATTAGAAAAGATAAGTTAATTAATACTTGTAGATAATCTATAGTAATAAGAACTCAAATTATGACGCAGAAATTGGGAGAAGTTTTAGATTAGCGAGAAGGAATACAAAGAAATATCTGGAACCATAATAAATTTACAGGTAGTTTTATATATATTTATTGGTTAGGATGCTTCTCTTGAGCTGATAATTACCGTGAAATGTTTTAAACGTATATATTTTGATAAGTAGAAGAATTAAGTTACAAATTTTAATTTGTTTTTGTTAGTTTTTTTTTTTTACTAGGTGTTAATAACCTTATTATATGTATAGACTTCCTCTCCATCCGAACCAAAAAAATAATATTAAATTAATATAAATATATTCTTATAATATATTATAATATATAGATTATTCTCACAATATGTCACAAATTTGATTAAATTTAATAATTGATATACATATATATAAATAATAAATTAAATTGAGTATTACTAAGATATAATTTGTTAATTAATGATACTATATTAGTTAATTATCTATAGTTGTATATATAAGCATGATAATAGGACACATTCTCATAGTACTGACGATCAATCTCATATACTCGTATTTTTTATGCTCTTATTAATTTAAGCATAAGAGAATATTTTACATGTGAATCTTCTTACGATTTTATTCACAAATCAATAATTAAGTCATTTTACATCACTTTGAAGGGTCACACACACTCTTTTATGGTAAGAACATTCTTCTATTATGGGACCTTCTGAAACTCTTTCCACACCCCTCTAATGTATCAAATAAAAGATCAACAATGGTAGTTGAGATTATTGCATTATTTATTTTACACATTTGTGAATATCTTATGTGTCTTTTTTATACTTGTATTACACAAATTACAACAAGAACTAAGACAAAAACAAAAGTAGAAAAAATAAATAAACTTGAACATCAATCTTGCAATAAATGAATTTAATTTAAAACACAATTATTTGTTATTCTAATTGCAACTTGATTATCGGCATGAGTTTGTGGTTACTCATTTTGATTCATATTTATATATGCTAGTATTTTTCTAGTCTAAATTGTTTGATTACTACATCTTTTTATTCTACATATTCTTCTTTTATATATTTAGTTTATGAAAAAATTTCTAGCAAACTAATTGTGCTTAACCACATGGTTTTGTATTTTATTATTATTTCTTTACAAAATTATATATTATGTATAAATATTTACAATGATATTTTCTTCATTTATAAATACCTACCAACCAAGATAAACACGTAAATACTTAGACCATTTACATTTAAAAAATCATATACCCATTATTAATATGACAATCCATATAATTTTCAATGGCAAATTCAGACGGTATGGATTCTTTAAGGATTAGTATAAATTTTATATTCATTTGATTCTATTAACCAGATCTAGTGTACAAAGGGCATTTAACCTCGTCTAACAATACACCGGTTATTTTTCCTGCACCCTTGCATATTTCTTCTTGCACCCTTTCATATTTCTTCTTGCACCCTTTCATATTTCTTCTAGCACCCTGTCATTTTCAGAATTTATTTTTTGGAATTTTCTTTTGAAAAACAATCACCTTCTTTTATTATACAAAAAAATTTCTAGAAACTTTTTTATGGGTGGAGGGAGAAATTGATGGAATGCAGGAAGCAACAACCTAATTATGCCTTTGATACAAAAGTGGGAGTTTATTCTTGCATCTTATATTTTTCTTTCTACCTCAATTTTTTTTTTAAATAGGGTAAATAACTTTTTTTGACTTTGACTTGGTCAAAATATAATTATCCTTTTTTTTTTCTTTATTTATTTACTCAGCAATCCTCATCTCTCACGTTTACCGTAGCATCCCCTACCTCTACAAGCACAATGATCTTTTTCCGCAAATCGTTCATGCAATTTTTTCTTTCCACAACACTCTTCTCAAGTAAGTTTCATTCTTTCCTTTTTGTTTTACATTTTTATTACTTATTAATTTGGGAATAATCAGGGTGAATGGAATTTGAAATCCGACATTTAGATAATTAATTTTGGTGGATAATTGAAGCAGATTTAAAAATCTATAGTAAAGTGAGATCTATTGAGGGAAAGGTACTCTGTTTCAAAATTTGTATTAGGGTAAATATCATATTTTGAAATAAGTTTAAAAAATACCATATTTGTAAATCTGATTTAGAAAAGTAAAATTTCATTTATGAAAGTATTGGTTTTTAAGATCTGATTAAAAAAAGTATTGAATTTAGAAATTCAATTTAAGAAACTATCAGATTTTAAAATTTAGTAAAGTAGTTTTCTGGATTTTGAGGTCCAGTTTAAGAGACTCATAAATTTTGAAGTTTAGTTTAAGAGTCTTTAATATTTCAAGATCTAGTTCTATTATTATTATTATTTTTAATTTGATGTGTTTTGTTTATTTATTTTTTTCAAAATATGTTAGTTATTTTCTGTTTTTTGGTTTTGTTTTTGTTTTTCTTTTTTAGTTTAGTTATTTGGTGTGTTGTGATTTTGTTTTGTTTTTCTTTATATGTTTAATTATTTGATGTGTTGTTTTTAATATTTGTTGGAATTTGTTTGTTACACAAATGGAAAGAACGCAGAGTGTCTATAAAAATCAGGTTAAGAGCTTTAGACATGATGAAACTAGAAGGAAACCCACAACATATACTTGTAGAAAAGGTTGTCGTACTGAAGATAAAAAAACGACACCGTTAACACATTCAAATGTTCATGAGCAGCACGAGAATGTTATTGAGCAAAACAAGAATGTTGGTCAACAAGAAGATGCATTAAGTGGATATCCTAAAAGTCTACATGACACTTCTATCTTGACCAACTATGTCGATCGTGTAACATTTACGTTGTAGGAAGGTCGTGTTAGTAAAGTATATGAATTTTTTTTCTTTTGTTGATTAATGATGTTTTTAAATTTTATATGCAACTGTTTTGTTTAGGACTGAGGGAGATAAAGTTGGTCAACAAGAAGATGCATTAAGTGGATATCCTGGAGGTCTACATGACATTTCTTTCTTGACCAACTGATCATGTAACATTTGCATTATAGAAAGACCATGTTAGTAAAGTATATGATTTTTTTTTTGCTTTTGCTTATTGTTGTTTTTAAAATTTACATGTAATTGTTTTATTTAGGATGAAAGGATATAAAGTTGGTCTCCCATGAAAAAAAGTTAAACAAATTCAAAACGTGTCATGTGATTATTTAGAATTTTGTAATAAATTTTAATTAAATGACTCTCTATGATATTTTTTATGTTTTAGATCTTTTTATATTTCAGCTTAAGCATACCTCACTTGTTCATAATAATAATAATCAACAACAAATCCATAACAATACACCAAATAAGTAAAGTTAAAAAAAAATAACAAAATCAGAACACACCAAATAATAATAAAAAATAAACAATATTAAAATTTGAAATTTGACACACTACTAAATCAAATTTTAAAATTCACACTATTTCAAAATTTGAAACACTTCAAAATTAGATTTCGACTTTTACATGGGATTTTGAAATCTGATACTTATACTTACAGAATATATTTATTCGTCAAATTTCAAAATATGATAACTATTTTTACTAACCATATTTTAACATGTGGTAGATGATGAATGAAAAATAATTACAAAATTTGATAGATTTTCATAAAAAAAAGTAAAAATAAAAATCGATAAACAACCGTTTAAGTGAAATACATACATATACCCAGGAAAATCTGCTTCAACTAAACGAATGAAGATGAAATGTCATTTTATAAATGAACTCTGTTCAAGAAGAAGAATGTAGCTGAAGCAAGAAAAATATTGTTGAAGAAAAAGAAGAAATTCACGAAGAAGAAATGAAGTTAGTGAGAATGACTTGAGGATGTTAAGTAAATGTGAACACTAATTACTGCATACCTAATTATAATGGATAGGATTATAATAAATTTGGGATGCAGAAAGAAAAAAAGGGGTGCAAAAACAAAGCCTACAAAAGCACCATAATAAGAAAATGGATTTCACCAATCCTAACACCATCAGTCTGAAGTAGATAGATGCTTTCCAACAACTCCTTAATTTTTTTTTTTCATATCATTCCACATAAAAATATCTGAAAATAATATTTAAATTTTAACTAATTGAAAATACTGACCTAAATATAAAAATATTTAAATAATAATAAAATAAAACGATAGCGTACAGCAGTAGCACAGTGGATGGCGGCTAGGAGACGAAACCAATGTGTCAAATTCCCATATTACCCCTCTCATGCCTCTTATTCGGTTGCTCTGCCTCTGGCTTTTCAGTCAACCCAAAACCTGCACCAACTTTCTCCCTACCAACTTCCTCATGTAATAATAAAAATAAAACTAAGTCTAAAATGAATAACTACTGTGTAATATATATATATATATATATATATATATATATATATATATATATATATATATATATATATATATATATATATGTATGTATACTTAAATTGAAGCGATAGCACCTACTGTACTGGCTGCTGCTTTTGGTTGTTGCAATTCCCAATGGCTTTCGTTTCCAAGCTCTCAACGCCAAACCCAGCTACTTCCTTATCAGAAGCGCTTCGACCCCGACGCGATTCTTCTCGCAACTGCTTCCTCTCCATCAGACCTTCTTCTTCCGCCGCAAATTACAAAATTAACCTCTCCGCTTCCCTCCGATCTCGTCACTCCCTCCCTCTTAAAACCTCTCTCCGGTAAGTTTTCTCCGATCCCTCTCGCGCTTTTATCGGATCGCCATTTTCTTTCTCCTCTCTCTCTCCACTTCGCTCGATCTCTCACACCGCATCAACATGCACCTCTTTTTTTATTTTATTTTATTTATTTATTTTGTTTTTCCCGTTTTTGTGACTTGAATCGCTGAAGTTGAAAGAAACAGCAAGCGATCGCCATCGTAATTGTCGTTAGGTCGTGTCTGGTTGGATGTGACCGCTGAAAATAGATACAAGTTTTGATAGCTGGTACAACTTAATTTTTACGGAAGCGTGAAAGAGGAACGCGTTTTGTTTCTTATTTTTTATTTTGTTTTTAGCTGAGATTTTCGTTTCAAAAGTTTTTAGCTGGTACAAGTTTTTTACAGGAATGCTCGCTTCACACTGTCTTTGCAATTTTCGTGCGAGCTGTCAATTGTGTTGCTGTGAACTGGGAATTGCGTGCTAAGTATGATGCACATGCGGATAGTATGATTATTCTAAAAAATTATAGATTTTTAAGAAAAAATATGTTGGATACGATCATACGATACATGTATGATTCATATCTAGATATTTATTAGAAATCATACGACATAGAGAAATCTATAATTGCAATTTTGTAAATCCAGGTTGAAAAAATTTTCTTTTTTATTACTGGAACTAATAAAAATTATAAGTAACCAATCACTTTCTCTGTTGTCTACTTAAATGATTATTATCAATCTCGTTCCGTTCTTGAAATTATCCATAAAGAAGACAAAATTCATTTTTTCTTGAAATTATTCATAAAGAGGACAAATTTCATTTTTTGGTTCATCAGGGACAATGCTTCTATGTTTCTTTTAAGTTATAGATAGCTTGTTGGAGTCATTTGCCTATATAGACCCTTCCAAAGGCCTCCGTAAGTGACGAATATTTTCAAGGAGGCTTTGTTTTTATCTAAACAATTTATATGGGAGGCGAATAGTTGACGCTTGATTGTTTTCATTCAGGATTAAATGCTCTCAAACTGATGGGAATGGAAGTCCTGCAAAGAGGACAGTGCTTCATGATCTCTATGAGAAAGAAGGGCAGAGTCCATGGTATGATAATCTCTGCAGACCTGTTACAGATCTGCTTCCTCTAATAGCCAGTGGTGTCAGAGGTGTCACCAGCAACCCTGCGGTATTGTTTTTTATTTTTGAAATGTTTTCCTTATTCTGATAATGATAATAATACACAAATTGAAACTGATTAATGTTCCAAACATTTCTTGCGAGTTGTAAGATGCATTCTTTGGATGTTGCTATTCTAATCTGCTGTCTGTCCATGTGATTGCAGATCTTTCAGAAAGCTATCTCGTCCTCTGATGCTTACAATGATCAGTTCAGGTACCATGAATATCTTATATAAATTCTGACATTTCTTTTTATATCATAGCAGGCAATGTGGTGGACAAGGGATGGACACATATCATATTTGTCTGTGTATAGTGTGTCTTTTCAGTGTATGAGCCAATATTTAGCATATCTTTTCTCATGGGAAGCATCTTTTTTTTTTTTTTTTTTCAAACGCTCTCTCTTGGAGCTGCAAAAAGAAAGTGATGGTTAAGTGACTGTTTCTCCAAATTTAATTGAAACAATACTTAGTTGTAGTTTTGTCAGTCTATTCACAGTGTAGTTTAGTGTAGTAAAAGTAAACTACACCGATGTGACACTCCTTAGCTCCAATTATTCATGTGATGGGTAGCTCGTCACTGCATTAAGTATACTGTTGAGTCTGTTTTTGGTTTTGTATTCGTGCAAGTTTATTATTGTATACTGTTATCAAAAGAAGAAAAATATTAAAAAAGAGAGAAAATAATGGTTTTCGGTCTTATGGACATGTTAGTAACGCTCTTATTGGTGTACGTTGCACTGTAGTGTAGCAATATCCTTTCTACTGTTATAGCTAAAAATAAATTACTCAATCATGCAGGGAACTTGTGCAAGCTGGGAAAGACATTGAAAGTGCATATTGGGAACTTGTAGTAAAGGATATCCAAGATGCCTGCAAACTATTTGAACCAATCTATGATCAAACAGATGGTGGTGATGGCTATGTTTCTGTTGAAGTATCTCCCAGGCTCGCAGATGATACTGAGGGAACCATAGAAGCTGCAAAATGGCTTCATAAAGTAGTTGACCGCCCTAATGTGTATATAAAGATTCCGGCTACAGAGGCATGTGTCCCTTCAATTAAGGAAGTTATTGCTAATGGGATAAGTGTGAATGTGACGGTGAGTTTGTGCTACATCCTTTCATATAATATAAATTAAATAAATTAGTTTTGTATGGTATATGATTTGCAATTCTAGATTGGCTTATTAGTACTCCTGATAAGCGATCCTTTAGATTTTGTCATTGCTACCATTACGAATTGTACTGTTATTTTAAAAGCTCAAGCTCGTGTCTAACAGGAATTTGAAAAGTCAACAGTCCTGACCAGTGACATTTGTCTTGATCTCTTTTACTTGCATGGTTAAAGTATAATTATGTTTCTGGTATTTGTGTGTACAGCTGATATTCTCTCTCGCAAGATACGAAGCTGTTATTGATGCTTACTTGGATGGTCTTGAGGCATCAGGGTTAAATGACCTCTCTAGAGTTACGAGTGTTGCCTCTTTCTTTGTCAGTCGAGTTGACACTCTCATTGACAAGTCCCTTGAGAAAATTGGCACCCCAGAAGCCCTTAATCTACGCGGCAAGGTAACTGTTTATGGTTTACGAAATGACTATTCTTGCCTTTGGATTTATTACATCTGTGAATTTATTCTCATAACGGCTCATTGAATTTTACAGGCAGCAGTTGCCCAAGCAGCATTGGCTTACCAGCTCTACCAAAGGAAATTTTCTGGTCCTAGGTGGGAAGCTCTAGTTAAGAAGGGAGCCAAGAAGCAAAGGCTCCTCTGGGCCTCAACTAGTGTCAAGAATCCCGCCTATCCTGACACCTTATATGTTGCACCTCTTATCGGACCTGACACTGTAAGCTATCTTATTTTTCATTTTGTCAGTTTATAATTAGGATACTTGATCTGAGGCAAATAATGGACTCGTTGTTTTTCCTTGATTGTGTTAACAAACTTAGAAGTCAAAGGGTTTACCAATATTTTTTGTTGTATCTCATACCAACATCATTACTTGGCAGGTATCAACCATGCCAGACCAAGCCCTTGAAGCATTTATCGATCATGGTACTGTTTCCAGGACAATAGACTCAAATGCATCTGAAGCTGAGGGAATATACAATGCTCTCCAGAAATTGGGTATTGACTGGGGCCATGTTGGTAACCAGCTTGAACTTGAAGGAGTGGATTCGTTTAAGAAGAGCTTTGACAGCCTCCTGGATTCGCTGCAAGAGAAGGCAAACTCTCTTAAGTTGGTCAGTCACTGAAGTGTGATCATCATGGTTAGCAATGCTGTGTATGATGCCATTTATGGATTAATAAAAGGCAGTAGCCGTGCACTCTGTGCTGCTGTAAATGTGCTTCATGGAGTCATTTAGACGGATAGTGATACAATGGGAATGGGAAATTGTCCACTTTGAATCGAGCGTTTTTGTTTCTTTCCCATTATGCATTATGTGTGCGATTTCATTCCTTTGTGCTTTTGATGTCACTGATGTGTCAACTCTTACATTTTAGTTCGAATATTTATTCAAAAAGGTCCCTTCCCTTAACCCTATCTAGCCATTTCTAATATGAAGGCTTAGGCCAGAAAGATTGTGAGAACGACGTATAAGGGAAATTGGAATTTGGTAAACTGCCTCAGCAAAAGGGTAGTTGCTACATGCTCTTCAAAATTGGAAGTTTTATTTACCTTTTAAAGTACTATGTGAATAAAAAAGACATCACTCGTGGATCCAATTTTGTATTCCAGTTTAGTCAGTCCCTCATGAGTGATTTTTAGGTGTTCCTGGTATACAAACATGGCAAAACAGAGTAAATGGTAATGTTATTTCACTCTGAAATCAATTCTATTTTAAATTTATGTGAAGAAATCTTAAACCTAGTTATAGCTATGATTTTTCTCAAACGATTTGACGAATTGTGTCTTTCTCACCACCACTTAATGCTATAAAACCTAGTAAAGGTTATCATTTTAGAAACTCAATAAACGAAGCAATCATAAAAGTTATTCAATTTAAAGCAATGAGAAAGAGATAGATCACGGGTGAGAATAACAAATAGTGCATATTTTTAGAAGCGTAAGTTCATACTAATATTAATATACTCGCTAACTTTGTTTAAGACAATTTTTTCTATGACACTTAAAAAAAATTTAAATTTTTTTCTCAATAAATTAAAATTAGGTCATGGTTAAAGAAGTGTTGCAGAAAAATTCTTATACAATTTTCTAAATTTTTATTTTTAATCTATACACATTACAAAGCTAAAAGGTTAATTTTAAATTTAAAAATAAAAATCAAAGCTATCTAAAATTTGGAGGATTGAAAAATATTTCATCAATTGTGGGCTTCTGAATGCTGTTAAAAAAAATTCTTTCATGTTCATATGAGATAAGTTCCTCCAATTTATAACACTCATATAAGGTGGAGACTTTCATGTTCATATGATGATTTTAATGTGATGCGACGATGACTCATATAAGTTATATGACTCAAACAAAGAACAAAGATTAGGATAGTCTTTGGGTGTTCTCAATAGAAGTTGAGTCAACTCTTAAAAAAATTAACTACCTATTAGAATTACACACAATCATTACTTATGAAAAATATTTTTTATTAGGAGCATGAGACATGGTAAGATCATATGTTTCACAAAATAAGACAATTTGGAGACCACTCTAATCAAGGACCCACAGGTTTCTAGAATGTTTGTTATCCAAATTAAGTTTTTATCATAGATCCACTTGTCAACTTAAGATGCATATTCTTTAAGCCCAAAACTCTAAATTATAACTCGAGGTCCAAATAAAAGACTGAAAAGAAAACTTACATGATTCATTATACAAAACCTAAAATAAACCCAATTTATTAAAAATTCATTGATGATCTATGATAATAAAAGTTTGGACCCACCTTCTACAAAAATGACTTCAACTCTTTTTTAACCATGGCTAGAAGATATATCATCAAGAATCCACCCAATTTTTCACGTTTACCTTATAAAGCCTTTACTTTTGAACTTAGACGCAACAACAAGTACAAATGCACGTGCTCTTCACAAGATACATTGCATTATTCAAGCACAATAAGGTGATGTTGAAATTGAGTTTATATCAGTACTAGAACTATCAAACAAGCAATGTGTACAAGAGGATTCGTTTCAGATAAGTAGAAGGTTTAAATCTTGATGGAGTTGTGTGGAGAAATTGGACCACAACATTGAAGTAGAAGAATTTAAAAGCAAGCACAAAATTTCAAGCAGCTGACGAATCCCCAACCTCCCCCATTCATGTGGAAATTTATTTGCATCCATATTTTCATGCTGAACAAACCCAAAAATTCTTAAGCAAAGCGACAGTGGGAACATGATTTGAAATAAACTACTACCACTAACATGCAAACACCAATCAATGACAGCAATGGTGCCAGCCTCCATAGCAGGTGACCATAAATGCCCTTGTTCAATGGGACGGATTCAATGATTTTATTTTTTTCGAGAAAAATAACGTACTTTTCTTAATTTTAATGTGGTCAATGATCAATTTAAAAAATCAATATAAAAGAAACAATTTAAAAATTGAATAAAATTACATTATTTTTTCTGAGAAAAACTCATTGAATCCCTTTCTCATATTGATGTATAGTGTTGTTGTACTGCTATTTATTGTGCATGGTTGGTTTCAAGGTGTTAGTTGAATCTTCCTTTAATGATGGGCCCTTTCCCTAACTGTGACAAAAAAGATCAACTGTTTAGAATTCCTGCACTCTTTAACCTTGAATTCATACATAAGTAAAAAAAAAAAAGTGACATACATTTATCTGTCACACTCTTAGAAGTAACTCCAGTCAAGGAAATGTAGGGTCCAAACCTACACCACAACTGATTTCTTTTCCTTTTATTTTCCTGTCTTGAAGAATTAATCAGACTCTGAGCACATCCATAAGTAGAAGAGCAAGGCCAACCAAAGAAGTAGGAGAAGTTGGTGCCTTTAGTGTATCCATATTTCAGAATGATTTTTTCCCACTCTTTGCTTTTTTTCATTGCTGATTCCTGATGGCTGAAGAGGTAGATCCATGACCCTTTTCATGTGTTGTGAGGTTTTGATCTGAAGATTAAGGAAAAGTAGTAGTAGCTAGTGTTGTGTGTTAGGAGAGATGGATAGCACCGAAATCAAATCACCAGCAGAAAGCTCCCTTGAAGGGACACCAGGTACTTCAATGAACAGAAAGAAGCTAGCCATTTACTTCATTGAATCTGAGGATAGAAGAATGGCCTTTGGTCGTGGATACACAGCAGGATCTACACCAGTTGATATCCATGGCAAATCTATTGTTGATCTTTCAAAAACTGGTGGATGGATTGCAGCCTTCTTTATATTTGGTATATATTCATTCATTCTCTCTTTATGCGTGCTTGTGCAGTGGACAATACTGGAATAGAACAACTATACTGGTTTTGTTATGAACATGTGATTTAAGAAAGAGATTCTGTGTTTTGTGTTGTTGTAGGAAATGAAATGGCAGAAAGAATGGCTTATTTTGGGCTTTCAGTGAACATGGTTGCCTTCATGTTCTACGTGATGCACAGACCATTCACGAGTTCATCCAACGCAGTAAACAATTTCTTAGGGATATCACAAGCTTCCTCTGTGCTGGGTGGTTTTCTAGCAGATGCATATCTTGGACGCTACTGGACAATAGCTATCTTCACCACAATCTATCTTGCAGTAACAACACTATTCCTCTTTTACATCAATAATATATCTTATTTCAGAAACCAGTTATTATTCATTTTACTGTTATATTTTCACAGAGACTTTTTTAAGGTAGAATAACAGTGATAAACTCACATTTCTATTTACATGTGTTTAATAAAACATTTGATTGCAAGGTTGGATTTTTCGAAACAGGGTTTGACAGGAATAACACTGTGTGCAACAATAGGGAAGTTTGTGCCGAACCAAGCAGAGTGTGACCAACTTTCTCTGCTACTGGGAAAGTGCGAGCCAGCAAAAGCATGGCAAATGACATACCTTTACACGTTTCTATACATAACAGCGTTTGGAGCAGCAGGAATAAGGCCATGCGTGTCATCTTTTGGAGCAGATCAGTTTGATGAGAGAAGCAAAAACTACAAGGAACACCTTGACAGATTCTTCAACTTCTTCTATCTATCAGTGACCATTGGAGCAATTGTGGCCTTCACAGGAGTGGTTTACGTGCAGATGCAATATGGGTGGGGATCTGCATTTGGGTCACTCGCAATTGCCATGGGAATATCAAACATGGTCTTCTTCATAGGCACCCCTTTGTACAGACACAGATTACCGGGAGGGAGTCCTCTAACTAGGGTTGCTCAAGTTCTGGTGGCTGCATTTCGAAAGAGAAATGCCCCTTTTTCAAGCAGTGACTTCATAGGCTTGTACGAGGTTCCTGGTAGACACTCTGCTATAAAAGGAAGTCGAAAAATTCCTCACACTCCTCATTTCAGGTCATTTTTTCACCCTAAAGCTTTTAACTTTTTACAATTTATGATAAAGGGTGCAAGATTAGATAAGTGGTGCTTTCTGTTCGTTCTCTTCATTTAAGGTTTCTTGACAAGGCAGCTCTTGAACTGAAAGAAGACGGTGGAAATCCGAGTCCATGGAGGCTCTGCACCGTGACTCAGGTTGAGGAAGTGAAGATCCTTCTGAAACTGATCCCCATACCAGCCTGCACAATCATGCTGAACGTCGTTCTCACAGAGTTTCTGACTCTCTCAGTTCAACAGGCATACACTCTCAACACCCACTTGGGTCGTCTGAAACTCCCAGTCACATGCATGCCCGTCTTCCCAGGCCTAAGCATTTTCCTCATTCTATCTCTCTACTACTCCCTTTTCGTCCCCATTTTCCGACGCATCACCGGCCACCCACACGGTGCCTCTCAGCTTCAGAGGGTAGGAATCGGCTTGGCTGTCTCCATTCTCTCAGTTGCATGGGCTGCCATATTTGAACGATACAGAAGAAGCTACGCAATAAGAAATGAATACGAGGCTACTTTCCTCACGCCCATGCCTAACCTCAGTGCTTATTGGTTGCTGATTCAATACTGTCTCATTGGTGTGGCCGAAGTCTTCTGCATCGTCGGCCTCTTGGAGTTCCTTTATGAGGAAGCCCCCGATGCCATGAAGAGCATAGGCTCTGCTTATGCTGCACTCGCCGGTGGCTTGGGTTGTTTTGTGGCAACTATTATAAACAACATCATTAAATCTGCCACTGGGAACATCGATAAAGAACAACCTTCTTGGTTGTCTCAGAACATCAACACTGGCAGGTTCGATTACTTCTACTGGCTTCTCACAGCTTTGAGCGCGCTCAATTTTTGCATCTTCGTATATTCGGCTCGTAGATATAAGTACAGGGCACAGCAAGATCACGAGATGGAGAAACATGAAATGTCATACGTTGGAACATCCTAGTTTTCAACACAGTAAAATGCTGTCTTTGATCCATTCAATAACTTGTAATGGTCTTCTCCATGAGATGATGGATTGATAGTTACTCCCTCAGGTAACTTAGTTAAATTAAACACTTTCATGCAAGCAAAGATGATAAGAAAAAGAGAGAATTGCATAGATATTGAGTAGTATACGAATTCTGCTGAATCTTTTAAAGTAGTTCAAAGCAGTTTCTTGAGAATATAATATCAATGAACTTTATATGAAAAACTAGGGGCAGTTACTTCGTGCACCCATCCTTTTCTTTCTGTACTCTACTTATGTATTTCATGGCCCAACTATTTCAAGGTGTTTTGGATCATCTGATTAACAGTAGGCTGTTTCTCTCTATTTTTCAATTTTCGAAAATATTTCGAAATTATGATTTCTCTTCAAAGAATTTTAAAATTTGTTAAAGAATTTTTTCTTCTAACAAATTTCAAAATCTATTAAAACTTTCAAAAAATTCTTCAAAAATTTCAAAATTCATTAAAGATTTTAAAAACTCTTTTAACAAATTTCAAAATTTATTGAAGCTTTGAAAAATCTTTCGATTGATTTTAAAATTTTTTTTAAAAAAATATGGAGATATAAGATTTTTTAAATTACAGAAAATAGTAAATTGTTGGATAAATTAGGATACACAGGAAAAAATGCCTTAACAGTAAATTTTTAGCTAAATTAGTTTAGTTAATTTAGATAAAAAAAATGGATCAATAATGTAGTTTCTTGAAATTTTGTAATTAAAATCACGAAAAGAAATAGGTCAACAAAACTGTTAAGATTTAGGAATTAAAATAAATAGAAAAACTAAATTATTGATTAAGAAATTTTTTTTAAAAAAGATAGAAATTATAAGTTCAAATTTATTTTTTACTATAAAAATCAAATAAATTTTTTTCACTCATCTAATTAATAATTTATTTGTTTCTTATACGTTTAAATAGAAAAAAAAAATGAAAAGTGGGCATATTAGGAAGCCGTAAATAAATTTAAAAAAAACACCTTAATAATACCTTTTTTATTTAATATAAAAATAAAGATTTGAATACACTGAAATTTATTTCATTGTTTGAATTTAAATAAATAGTTTAGGTTAAGAGATACATATAATGTAATTGATTAAAATAGGAAGATAATCAAATGGTTCACATTTCTCTAATGGAGGAGTCTCTAATTACTGTCAAAAGGGGAGGATCCACTCCATAAAAGAAGAGTTTTATTTTCAAACTATTTAATAACTTACTATAGAGTTAAAACTGAACTTAATTATTGTAATACAATAATTTTTTTATTAAACTGTATTTATAAATTATAAGAGAGACGTGTTTTAAATGGTTTGGAGAATTCATCAATTAAATTAAAAATTATAATAGGAGAAATATATCATTTACGTATTACATTTACCTATATATCGTCTAGATTTAAAATTGACATTCGTCTCAACTATAATTTTAATAAAAAATACAATTAATCTACCTGATATATTTAATAAACAACACATTTCTCTTATTTTTTATTTAAAGATATGATATTGAATAAAAAATATAAAAAGGTAAAAATAAGGTTTTAAAAATATAAAAGTTATAAAAAAATAGAAGCGTATATGTTTTATATAAATAAAATATGAAAAATTACTTTATTAAAACATAAAGATATTGAAAATTATTTAAAAGAATTTCTCGTCCTTTCAAACTTTTCATTGAAATGATTATTTGTTTACAACTTTATATTTTCTTAAAATATTGTTTGACTAAATTAAACTCTACCATATAGAATATGATAGACAACTTTTAGTGCAAATGCATTATTTTCATCACTATAAAAAAAATTATAACCGTTGCTTCACTTTGTCATTGTCATCACAAAAGTAAAGAATCATTTTATGTTCTATATATTAAAAAAAAACAAAAGTTGGAGTAATGATTGCTTTATTGAAGTAATTATAAAATTCAAACAATGAGAAAAACATAATGGATACCATGGTTTTTTGTTACAATTAAAAGGTCAATAAGAATTATAGCAGTGGAATTATAATACCATTTTCTAATATCATTTGAAATGTCAAGACGGTGTATCAATGCTGTCGGTCAATACATTACAAGGAGCACCACAATTGGAAATTATTAATTACATCATCTAAATTAATATTTACTATTTTTTCTATAGAATCAAGTTTTTTTTTTTAATTTGTAAAAAATGTTAATAAAATTTGATTGGACCAACATTTCAAAAAGACAGTAATTTCTTACAAAGAAGCATTATTATGTTTCTTACTATAATATGTTTAGGTTGACCTCACTAATCCAATTCAACCACACTTACAAATCAAGTTAGATTAGATTTGGTTAATAGATTTCATTAGATTTTTGACACATTGCTTACAATTTGACCTAACTATATTAATATAAAGTATAATTCATATTAGTTTATTAGATTAGTCGCTTTGAGCTTTTTAGTTGAAAGTTTGTAAATGAAACAAAAAGTCACAGAAAATTCATCTCATCAACCATATAAACGACTCACTGTAAACATTCCTTTCATCAATAATTTATACGACTTCACTTTATATATATTCATTATATTCATCATGCTTAATCACTTATATTAATCACTTATATTTTATAATAAAGTTTATTTGGTTTTAACAGTTAATTCAATTCTATATTTACTTATTAACTTTAAAAAATTAAAATTTAGTTTGACTTACACAATAAGTTAATTCAAATTAAATAAATTAATTCACTTAATTATAATTTTTTTCTTCAATCTCAATAAAAATTACAATTTTTTTTAAATATAGATAAAATTTAGTCCAAATAGGATCTAAAATGATGTTAACTCTAAAATCTTAAAAATACAATATAATTTAAATATGAGAATATTAAGAGTTTTCATTTTCTTAATATAATTTAATATTTATAACCCAACTCACCAGTGATCGAATCGGACTTACTATAATTCAATTTGAGTAAAGGATATTGTTCCCTCCACCTCCTCAAGTGGATCCTGCACCTCTCCATTATTTTAATTTATTTCAAAAATATTTTACACCTTTCCACTATTTTCTTTTATTCCAAAAATACCATACACCTAACCTCCATTATTCTTAACAATCTTTCTATTTCTTTCTCTACATTAATGGAGCATTTACATGGCTCATTAATAGAGCATTTACATGACTCAAATTTGAACTTGTGATATATTTTCTGAAATAAGTTTGATTCAATCTTATTTTCGCCATTGAATATATTTTTTTTCTTTTCAAATTACTTAATAAAAATGGTAAAATTTTGTTCTAAATTTCTAAAAAAATATATATATGTGTGTGTGTGTGTTTTTTTACATATAATATCTATTATATAATTATTATGTTTTAACTTACCGACACATGTTTGACTCAAATAACTTGAATAAAATATTTAATTTATTAGATAAATAATATAAAAATATTATTAAATACTTAAAATATAAAAAAAATGTTATTTATTAAAGATTTAGAATTTATTTAATAGTTCATTCCTCATTATATAAAGTTAGTAATAATAATAATATATTATTTACTACTATTAATATTATTATGTTTATTATTTTGTATTGCATCTAACTTTTAATTTTATAAAATGGAAATTGTACTAATACTGAAGTTTCCTCTTAATTTTATATTTTGTAATATATCACAAATTCAAATCTGAATCATGTGAATGCTCCATTAATATAGAGGGAAAAAGTATTTTTGGAATAAAAGAAAATAGTGGAGATATCTTGGAGAGATAAAGGGAGAGCAACACATACCCTTGAGTAAATTGAGATTCTTAGTGAATCGAATTTATTTCTAACTCGTACTTAAATTTATAATTCTTTTAAATCCATATCGATTAGATTGTTTTGCAAATTTTAATTCATTTTAACAATTCCATCTTACAACTTTACAAACCTCACAAAAACCTCAATAAAATTTACATTTTTCTTTCAAAATCTAAAAATATTTAAACCATATTCAAATTTGGTTAATTTTAGAACATCTTCGTACAAAGTATCGATCGAACTCATAAATAAAATTTGGTTAAATATGAAGTCAAAATAAACGAAGTGTGTCAAGATCATTTTTTCTCTGTTGATATAAGTCTGTACATAAATTAAATTATAATTAAATTTAATATATTTTAAGTTTTACTTTATTTAGTTACGAAGATAAAGTTTGTGATAGATATGAATTAATTTTATATCTAATTTTCAGAAACATATAGTTTAAGCTCAGTTTCTCTCAAGTTCACGACCATTGTTTTGCTTCCGCAATCAACATGGAACATATTCTATTCCATTTTTTAACCATATTTTTAATATAAGATGGGTTTCAACTTGGGCTTCCAAATATCTCACCACAACTGCCAACATAATGTGGATAATGTATAATATAGATTGATGTTTTAACTACTCTATTATTTCAGGGCAAGCCACCAAATCCTAATAATATAATTATTAATCAAACAAATTATTACTATCATTTGGATCAAATTCTTAATTCTTTTCTGAATACAACCATTTAAATGTTAATTAGTTAAAAATGATTTTAAAAATCAAAAGTTTACAGTGTTGATTACTCTCATCCTTAAATGATAAAGCAACCATCTTTAGACCTCCAAAAGATTTTCTTATATCCTCTGCATCATATAACCCTGTTACTCATCCTAATCTATTCCTGTTGTTTTTAAAGATAAAAAGGTCAATTGATTAAATAAATTTATAAATAAATATAATGCATCCCAAAATATATAAAAAATACTGGAAAAAACTAAAAGGTTAGATTTTTGTAATAACAGAAGCGGGTATTACAATAATAGATTTATTGATTTTTACAACAATTTCCTAAAGAAATACCCGTTGTTAAATTAAACTCAAATTCAGAGAGCAGCACCATTAAAACAGCACACAGGAAAATGCAGACAAAAAAGCCTACGGGCAACTAAGAGCGTGTTGTTGAGGAGCTCCACTGGGAGAGTCCTTCAGCAGAATGGAAATACGATAGAGAATTGATTTCTATTGAAAATGAGGATGTTCTAAGAGTACAAGGAAGAACAAATCATGTGAATCAAAGATGTTCTTATGCAAAAAAACCTACCCTTATCAGTTCAGTGATGCTTTCAGATACCCATTTTTGTACTTAAAAGTAGAAATTAGAGTAAAATACTCTCTGGGTATAATGATTCTGTAAAGAAACGAAAAACTTCTACTTAATAATGAAAAAAAGAAGTTTCTATAAAAACTAATGAGAGAAACTTATTACAATTTTTTTTGCATTGGATTTTTTTTGCATAGGATGATATTTAAACAACTATACAACTGTAGCAGATATTTGATACAATGACATATTAAATAATATGGCATGAATATTTTCATTACAACATCATTGAAGTACTTTAACAATTTTCTGTCTTGTCCGTAACTTCAATTATTTCAAACATGAATAATCCAGAAGAGCCAGTGATAGAACACAGAACTAACCTTCTCTGTGTTTTCTTCATTTAGTTCGAGACCAGTTTCTTCACCAGCATTTGGTTCAACTGCCACTATGTCAGGGATCTTCTCCTCAATGCCCATTTTCATTGTTGTAACAGAGCTTGGACAGGAACCATCAATTTCATCATGCAAAGCCACATTTCCACCATCTGCAATAAGATACGGTCGAATTTCATCCGGTCGGAGTAGCAACACACTTTACTGCTGTACGAGCATAAAATTAACATGAGATTCTGTCCCCGAATTGTCATATAAACAAATAATCTGAAACTGAATTTGAAATTAAAGAAGCAATACTGACAAACTAAGGTGGCAAGAAAATAGTTTGTATATTTTCTAAAAATAGATTACATTATTAAAAATACTTTTGCATAAAGCACCGTTTTGGTATTATGTTGAAACGTAAAAAGACAACAATTGAAAGAAGGATACAGAAAAAGTGCAGATTTTTAAAGAGACTAACCAAGGCTACATGTAGAGCGCTGTAAATGAATCCGAACAGAAGAACGCAAAACGTTGCCCTTCCTCCTGAAAGAAGCGTGCCCACCGAAAAACCTGGTTCCCTGCAAAGGAAAAATTGCAAGATGAGATTACAAAATAAGAGGGTTATTCCAAAATAATAATCCCAAAAACAGTATAAATAAAAAAATAACCTTTTTTTATAGGAAGGAACGAGATGGCGAAGGAAGTGTTGAGAAAATACTGAAGAAAACTCAAACCGCAAGGTTGGAAATGAACAGAGAAAAAATAGATTGAAAATATGTGTTTTGTGTGTTGCAATTGGAATGAAAATGATGTTATATTTATAAACATGCGAACAAACGACCGTTGCAATATGAACGTTGTCATCCAAGGTCTTAAATCCAACGTTCCAAAACAATATAATATAATATTCATTAAAGATTTTAAAAATTCTTTTAACAATTGAAAAATCTTTCAAGATTTTAAATTTTGTTTAAAGAAAATATGGAAATAAGGATGGTATCGCTGCTGTCAATTCACTACTTTACTGTAAGGAGCACCACAATGGATCCCACCAAAATAATACACTATATATTGTCTCTGGAATTGGAAATTATTACATTATCTAGATTAATATTTACTATTTCTTTTATAGAATTAAGTTTTTTTTTTTTTTTTAATTTGTAAAAAAGGTTAATAAAATATGACTACGTATCATTTAAAAAATTGATTGGACCATAACATTTCAAAGAGGCAATAATTTCTCACAAAGAAGAATTATTATGTTTTGGTTGTATTCATATATTAGGCTGACCTCACTAATCCAATTCAACCACACTTACAAATCAAGTTAGATTAGATTTGCTTAATAGATTTCATTAGATTTTTGACACATTACTTACAATTTGACCTTACTATAAATTAAAATATAAAGTATAATTCATATTAGTTTTATTATATTAGTCGTTTTGAAATGAAACAAAAATCACAGATAATTCATCTCGTCAACCAACATAAACGATTTACTTAGAAATTTCCTGTATCAATAATTATACGAGTTTATCTTATATATTCATCATGCTTAATGGCATTTTATAATACAATTATCAAAACATATTATTTGGCTCAAATTGAGTAAATTAATTCAATTTAGTTCATTTATTAACATATTCAAAATATTTAAATTCAATTTAATCATTTATTAATGGATTGAACGAGTTAACTTATTTAATTACAATTTTCTTTTCTCAATTCCAATAAAATTATAAGTTTCTTTTAAGTGAAATTTAAATAAAATTCAATCTAAAATATATTAAACTTCAAATAGAATTCAAAATCTTAAAAATACAATACAATTAAAATATATTTAAAAATATGAAAGTATATAGGATTTTTGTTTTCTAATATAATTTAATATTTAGAATTTATAGATTGATTGTCAATCCAAATTCAATCTAACTCACTATAGTTTAATTTGAGTGAATCTAGAATTTTAATGAACTAAGTTTATTTTTTACCTGTGCTTAAATTTGTAATTTTTTTAATCTAATTCAACTTGAACCCATAATAAATTAAATTGACTTGCAAATTTTTACATGGTTCTATCTTACAACTTTATAATACTGTATACAAATCTTAACTATATGGACTAATCCTCACAAACACCTTAACAAAATTTACATTTTTCTTTTAAAATCTAAAATATTTAGAGCAGATTCAAACTTTGATTGATTTTAGAATATCTTCGTAAATAACTTAAATTCATTTGCAAAGTATTCGAACTCATAAATAAAGTCCTTTAAAAGAAATTTATGTGATGTCAAAATAAATGAAGTATGTCAAGATCATTTTTATTTAAGTTTCAAGCAACAACATAAGTTTGTACGACATAAATTAAAAAATTATAATTAAATTTAATATGTTTTAAGTTTTAATTTATTTAGTTTCGAAGATAAAGTTTGTGATATATATGAATTAATTTCATATCTAATTTGTTTATGACATTTGTATTTAAGTCGAGGGGGTGAGAACATCAATTTCAGGATGGATTATAGTAAACATTGTGGGGCTTTTGTGTTTTCGACTGAAACAAATATAAACACAAAATAAGAGTGAGCTTAGTAGGTGTGTTGGGTGCCCATAGTAATATAAACATTTATTTTCATACTTTCACAAAAAGAGAAATCAAATTCATTCTCCTTTAATTTTTTTTCTTCCTTCTCCTCGATTAAATTCAGACCTAAAATCTCTTTTCTATCCCTTTTTTGAGGACTTTTTACCTATAAAATAACTAAGAAATACTATATAGAGAAATTTAATTTTGGCATGTTCATTTTTCTTTCTCATCTATTTAGTTTCTTTTTTTAATTTAATCTTTGATAATTGATGGCTAGGATTTGAGCTTTTGAGAAGTGATCAAGGAGTTTCTTTGTATTCTGGTTTTGTCCTTTTCTTCAACTATCATGTTGTTATGATACAATAAAAACTTAACCAAGTTTAGTGATTGATAATAATGTGAAAATTTTATATACTATCATTTAAATGAATTTACGAATATAAGTAAATATTAAAGTTTTGTCATTTATCCATATATTTACACCCAAGGATATACTATATTAAAATTGTACTTTGAGATTAGTTTGAATTTAATGTTCTGACTTGGTAAAATTTAGAAAATTCATAAAAAAAATAAAATAATATGGTTTTGTTGGGAATGTGAAGTTTGATATCTTTGTCAAATTCTAAGTTTTCTGGAATAGTTGATGTTTGCATATATTACTCATATTAGAAAAAATTAACTAATGTGATATCAATGTTTAGAAAAAGAAAGAGTTATATCTAATACATTATTAATAAAGTATTTTTGTGATTTATTTTATATATTACTATTAATATTATCTTGATGTTATTAATATTGTATTTTAATTGTTGATATAAATAGTACAAAAAAATTTCAATAAAATTTTAAAAAATAAATTTAATTAATTATATTTTATTATAAAATGTAATTAATAAATTTATTAAAAAATTTACTTACGATTACTATTTTTATAAAACATAATGTATGAGGGTTGGTTATTTTTATTTAAAAAAATTTATCCAATTTGAGTGAGGAAGAGACGGTGTATAGATGTATAGATGATGAATAATTATCCAAGTTTGTTATAGTGTATTCTTCACTTATGTTATTTTTAATTTAATAATTAAAAAATAATTTAAATTAAAATATGTCTTATTATTATTTACAAAAATTTAACTTACAAAGTATTTTGAATAAATAAATTAGAATATTTAAAATTAAAGAAATAATCATTATTGAATCTGATATATTAAATTGTAACTTGTCATATTTTGCATTTTTTGTTCCTAAGTTTATTAGAATTGTTAAAATTTTACTACAATTAGTTTTATGAACTCTAATTTTTTTTAAATATTATAGAACCCTAAACTCGTATTGTTTTACTATTCCAAACTAAAAATAAATAAATGAATATAAACACTCCTACAAATGTTAGACATAAAATAAACTTTTATTTCAATAGATGTGATCTTTCATTAAATGTTTTTTTTTTCTTTAATTGGTCCAGACAGAAATATCTCATACTATATCCTTCAAAATTTATCCTTATCAAACATTAATTTTCTCAACAACTTAGGGCTCAATCACTTATATCCTAGCACAATTACCAATTTATTATATAGTTTATATTAATTATAAATAAAATATTTTTTTTTTTATTCTCTTAATTTCATTTTACAGGTTTTCTAAAATAAATACATCTGAAATCATCATAACCTACTTACATTCTAATTGTATCAATCAAAATATAAGAATATATTTTCCTAAAAAAGATCAATCTTGTTGTACCATTTGTTTCAAGCAAGCTTCAATCATAAAAGGAAAATACACAAACATGAACATCTATATATGTAAACTAAACATGACAACAAAGTAGATTTGTGAGGGATTAGATTCTCTTTGTCTCCATCCATGAAGAATGAAAAAAACACGAATTAAAAAGTGTCAAGTTTATTGTTTTTATATTAATCATTATCGGATTCTAACGAGTCCCTTTTAAATTAATTGTAATTTACTTTTTAAAATGTATATTTTTGTTATGTTTATGACCATGGACTCATGGAGAGCTGTCAAAATGGGTCATAATCCATAAGTTAACTCGGTCTATCACGGGTTTAGATCGGGTTGGGTTTGAAAAATTGTATCTTTTTTTATACGGTTCAGATTTAAACCTGGTTCATTTAAACCTGACTCATCCAAGTTAAACTCGTGGTGGGCCGGATTGGCCCACCAACCCACATACCTACTTTTATTTTATTAAATTTTAATTTTAATTTTATAAAAAAATATTTATTATTATTTTTTGCTTGAAAAAATTATTTAAGTTTTCTATATTCAAAACTAGTTAAACACTCAGTATGAGAGTTAAATTTGGAAGTTTGAATTATAAAAAGTTTATAATTTTTTTATTTTAAAAAGATTGTAATTAAGTGAGTTAGTGAATGAGTCAGATTGGATTGGCTTACTAAGTGTCAACCCGTGGTGGGCCGGGTAGGGTCGAACGACCCGTTTTGACAACACTAGACTCATGACAAATCATAATTCATTTTAAATTTTACATATTTTTATTTATTTATTTACTAATATAATAAATTTAGTTTTATTTTCCTTTATAATTTTAATTTTTATAAATAAAAATAGAAGTTTTAAATTTATTATTACGGACAGTTTACCTATTAATATTTTAAAATGAAGTGAAAATACATTGCTAATGAACTTATAAATATACCACGTAAATGAAGCTAACTATTAATACATTTTAATTTCAACAAAAAGAGACACACGACTAACACCATTTATATTACTTTAAAATTTTTGAAAAGATAATGAGCAAAAAAATAGTAGTTACTCGGAATCTGACCCACAAAAGGAGATATCATAAATCATTAACTGCTCTTTTGCACAATACTAGAAAAAATAATTAGAATGTTTAGTAAAATCTTATACCACAAATTAGTGAAAAATATTAATGTTCTAACTATAAAGAACAAAATATATTTTCAGTAAACAATAAATATATATATATATATATATATATATATATATATATATATTTATATGTTTGTATGGAGTCAAAATACTTTATATCACAATTTTTTTTTTCTAAATTGTCATTTTCAAAGTTTTGATTATAATGTTTTTTTCAAACTGTAAGCTAAAGTGAATAATACTACGGTTCTGATAGTATAATAAAATTTTAAATTTATAATAAATAAAATTATCTATTTTTTATATGAAATTCGTATTTATAAATTTTAAAATTGATTTATAATTAACATAGACTTAATCTAACTGATAAGTATATTTTATTTATAAACTTGATTATTAAAAATGTTTAAAAATTTAAGTAACTTATATCCTAATTTCTTCATAGGTTGATTACTAGAATAACAAGATTAAATAAATGCTAACAAGATGACCATATAATATAATATCTATAATAACTCCTTGAAAATTTTAAGAGATTTGAAATATAAAAAAGTAAACATGCAAGAGTTGAATTTAAACTATAATGTAAATTTCTTAAAAATAAATTATGAAGAAATGTTAAACTGGTTTAAATAATGGTTTTTACTTGATAAAAATAAAGCGAGAGGGTATTATAAGATGAATAATAAAAAAGAAAACATGTTTTGTGCTATGTTAAAGTTTTTACTGTTTCACTTTCACGGTAGCGGAATGTAGGAAAATGTCAAGTCACCGATTTGACGTATGAGTCATCGTTTGCTGCGATAAAATATTGATTACAGCTAATTTTTTTAAAAAAGTTAAGGTTTAGTGAAATAAGATTTAAAGGAAAAACATGTGCTTGATGTTACTACGATAATTTTTGACGCATTTTAAATTTAATATTCTTTCTCAATTTTCTCATAGAATTTTTCTAATTCTTCGTGCATAAATAAAGTTATTAGTAATGAAAAAAGGACATGTTACATTATAATGCCCAGCAAACTAGATTTAGACGATATTTGGATGTGTTTATAACATGTAAAGAAATTATTCTTCAAGATGATTGATTAAGGAAACATAATATTAATAAAATATGAAATATAATTTATTGCTTCGTTCTCAAATTTATTGGATAATATTGTATGTATTAATATCTCTATTTGAGATATTGTTTAGGCTAAAATTTTATTATTATTTTTGTTACTAAAAGACATAATGTATATATTTAAATTGATATAGACTTTTAAGCAAATTAAGACGATTGTGTAAGGATTTCAATTTTTATTCTAATAATAAAAAATAAAAATTAAAAAATTAAAATAAAAAAAAAACAAAACATATTCTAGTTGATTTCATAAACTGTTTTCTCTCTTTAGAAACATATCCTTCAAATTCTCTACCTTCTCACTATACCATCTCAAGATTGAACCGTTCAATTGTTGATCAAGAAGTTCCTGAGCGATCCTTGAGCTGAGAGCTACGTTCTAGACCGATCAATTTTCGATTCGATGTAGGTAAGTCAATTTCCCTCTTTCCCATGAGTTATTGAATTATGATCATACAATTTTTTCCGTTGCATGTTATGAGCGATCATTTTCTTACATTCTCAGCTCAAGATTCTTGCTTAAGAACTAATCTCCATCACCAATTAGTAGTTTGTAGGATCCTGTGAAATTTCCTTGTGAGGCAAGCTAGGTGTTAGGGTCCCTGTGAGTTGAACTGCTCAACCTAGAGGTAAGGGAAGCTGGAATTCTATTCTTGTGCTATGAAATTTGCTACTGCATGTGTAATTGGTATATTAAGTTTGATGATACTTAAACTGAAGTCGATGATTGTGTTTGATAGAAACTGTACATTCAGAAATTTTATGTTGATCTATGAATGAGTGTTTGTAACTGGATTGGATGTAATGAATTGATGATTTAATATGATTTTCTGTTAAACTGCTGCTAGATAAGTAATTGAGCAAAATATAAGAGTTTAGGGTCAGATTAGAGGAACTATGGTAGTCATATTTTGAATTGGCGTTCTAGTTGGTTTTGGTCATTCAAGATCATTTAGATAAGTCAATTGTGACTTATTAGAAGCTTTAACAGTGGCAAAAACAGTACCTAATTTGTAGAACTAGAATTGGGTACATAGATTGATGAAATTGAATGTTTTGAAATGCTATGATTGATGTTATACAAGTTATTAGACAAAAAGCCAAGTTGGTTATGGTATTTGAGTTAAATTAGGGGAAGTAGTGTGGTGATTTTGAGATCTAGTGTTCATTGTCTGAAATAGACCCTTGGGATAGTTTAAATAGATGATTTCAGACTTAGTAGAAGTGCCAAAGTATTTAAAAATAGTTTCAAAATGGTAGAATTTGAATTTGATCCTCTGAGTTGACAAAATGGAAGTGTTAGAACTAAAAATGATGCATAACTATTAGAAATTTATGTTAAGGACATTTGTAATTACTTAGGCAAGTATAATTAAGGTTATAGTGTGGGTTAGGATGATTATAAGTTCACAAAAATGATTAAAATTGGTAATGGAGGTTGGATTTCATGATTATGCAGGTTTTCGAGTGCTGCAGATTATGCAGACTCGCTGAGCGAATCAATTCGCTCAGCGAATAAAGAAAAATAGTGTTGCTGTCAGGGAATATTAGCTTAGCGAGAAGATTTAGCTAAGCGAATTATGAGTGAATTTTTAATTTGTATTTTAGCTTAGCGAGAGACTCGCTTAGCGAATTATGGGTATTTTATTTTGGCATTTTTAGCTTAACAGATATTGTGCGTTGAATGAATTCCTTTATTCTGTCTTATTCTTTTCTTCTTCTTTCATGAGTGATAATTTATTATATGATTAACTTGATGAGGTTTGTGATTGAAAACAAGGAACGATTATGCAACATGATTAAGGGTATGATGTATTGTGTTGTGAATTATAGTTTGAAAGTATGTATGTACAAAATATGTGAATTATGTAAGTGTAACAAAGTGGTGGGTTGTGTAAGTGAAATAAGTATGGTTATTGGACGTAATTCCATGATCCTCAAGGGAGGTTCTATAGTGGTGCCCTGTAGCTGTTGTGATTGACCGTATGAATGGTCGGAGTTCAGGATGGGGTTTATCCTGACATTCTAATGACCATCCATGCTCAATTAGAGAGTGATGAGTCATGTGGTAAGAATAGCAGGAGGTCCTAGTAATAGGTGCTACGTGGAGGCCTATTATTCAGTAAAGGGCTTACACTTGCGTATGGTCAGGTGAAACCCCTTGGCAATGACTTTGCAAAGCAGTAGGGCCCCAACAAGTGCACAAACCCCTGGAACTCGACATTTCATACTAGTCTGGATGGTCAAATCACGTGGTCGGTCATTGGTAATAGAATAATGTATTCAGTCTCAGTTTATGTTGTATTATGGTCCTTTGCATGCTATGTGTGGTTGAAGACGAGTCTAGTGAGTCATAACATGATAGGATAATTTGGTTAATCACTTGTATGCACATGCCTTTCTATTTTCAACTGTTGTATGATGACTTACATGTTTTTTTAAAACCTAGCTTACCCTTGCATTGTGTGTGTTGTATGTGATTGCCTTCCCCCTCGCGATGATCATCCAATCCTTTGGATGTGAGCAGTAGCTGATGATGTACTACTGGAACGCGCGCATCGGAGAACGAAGAAGAACCGGTTGTGGTGCTTATGACTTCAACTAGCCCTTAGGATCCTCTTAGACTTATAGCATGTTTTAAAAGACTTTATACTTGTAAAGTTTAAATTTTCACCTCATTTTGAATGACTGTAATTTATGTACTCTCATCTATCACTCTTACTGTTTTCTTTTATTATAATTGTTGCATTCTATATCTATATACATTGTTATATATTTTGAGATGTCACAATTGTGTATAATGGAATTATTAACTTCAATTTAAAGTTTAAAAAAAAATTGTTCTTACGTATTATATTAATATTTCAATCTCAAATCTATTAAAATAATATCGGTCATATATTAAAAATATTATCTATTTTGAAAGCTAAAATTTTACACTAAAATTCTATAATGATTTTATCTTTAAAAAATATATTTAAACTGATTATCTTAATTCCTAAACAATATTATGTATTGAAATTATACAAGAAAAAAAAAAGACGTTTTAGATTAAATATTTGAATTATTCAGTGGTTTCTTACTTTTATATATATATATATATATATATATATATATATATATATATATATATATATAACAAGAAATAGCAAATGATTGAATTGTATTAGGGTTCTTAAAACGAGTAAGTTGATATCATTTATCTTGAGCATTTAATGAATTAATCTAATTTAATTTATTTATTAATGAATTTAAAAAATTTAAGTCCGGTCTAACCTACAGATTAAACGAATTTTCTTAATTAAAAAATATTATAACTTATTTTTTCAATCTAGTATTTATATTTTTTAACATGTAATCAAAATATAAAAGGTTCAAATTTATTTTAAATATTTATTTATTAATTTATTTTAAATATTAAATAAATCATTCATCTGAAAATAATCATAACTTTAAATAAAATATTTACAACCTAGTTTTTTTTTTTATTTCTAAATTAGTGAACTAATTCAATACAAGTTCAATTCAGATGTAGTCTAAACCCATTTCTATCCACACTAAAATTTATAATTTTTTTTAATCTATCCAAATTCGAATTGGTGCAGAACCAAATTAACTTAGAGATATTAACTAATTTTGACATCTGAGATTTTATCTGTAAATTTTATGCACCGGCTCATTCTTGTAAATCATGACGTCTCCCAATATAAATCAATGATGTGACAAAATTGATATAATATTACTGTATCTTTATTATGCCTAATAATTTAACTTCTCTGTCACACTCATTTTTTCTTCCAATCATTTATGTGCCTTCAGTTTTTCTTTTAAATCTAAATTAATCATTCATTAACATCTTGAACAAAGCTTCAATTATTAAATTATAGTCAAATTACTATAAATAAAACAATTCTCGAATAAAATATGAAGCAATTTTTTATCTCTCCTCACACTACATTACTTATTTTAAATGTCAAAGATTCCGGTTATGAAAAAAAAAAAGTAAATATTGCACGATTTAGACATATCTGTTACTAAATCACTAACATCACATCACAATGATATGTTTTTTTTAGAGTCTTGATACGATAGCAACACAAGAAAATGTCTAATTTGTCGATATTCTGGTGGTGTTCATTTGAGACTGAGCTTAAATTCACCCCATCATTTTGTTTTTATTTATACTAAATTACATTAATCACTCCTATACTTTTGTAAAATTACACCATTTTTTTTCTGTTTAACATTTACAACGATCTCTCCAATAGAAAAATTCGCTATATAACTCATTGAGAGAGTTAGTGCAGTGCAGTGTATACAGAGTATCAATAATGTTTTTCAGATAAATTAAAAAGGTTAATTTGAGAGTAAAAAATTAGGAGAATGTTCTATAATTTCACAAATTTTCAAGAACTATTTGTGTAATTCATTTATGATTTTATATTTTATTCTATTGTAAATTATTTCTTAACTTTAGAATAATTGTTAGTATTCCTTGTATGAGTTAAGGTTAACTTATTTAGTCTTTGATGTGTCATTTAAAGATTAAGTTCTATTGGGTGATACGTGATATTTAAAGTTTAAGTTCTATTAAGTGATAACTCTTTCGTATGTTAGGAAGGTAATTATACAGTAAATATTTTAATGTCAAAAATTTAGACATAATAGTAAATAATTAATGGTAACTTATATTCTTATTTTAAACTTTTATTCATGAATTTTATAATGAACTTTTAATTAAGAACGAATTAATTCGATTTAAATATAAATAATTATACTTTAATCTTGAGTTAGTTGATTTTTATGATTGACGTACTTTAACTTTATTCAGACTGATAGTTTAATGTATGATCATTCATCTGTTAAATGATTGTTTAGATTAAATGACTTGTCGTTTAAGTAATAATTGATCATTCAAATTAAAATGATCAAACGTTTTAATGGTTGATTGTCTAAATTATAACGGTTTAAATGACTAAATGATTAATTCTCTAAATACTAATTAATAAAAGAAAACTTTGATGATTGACAATTGAAATTTTACAGATAGTATAAAATATTTTACAATAATAATTTAGAGAAACTAAAGCATAGTCATATGATTGTTTCTAGAAAAATGTCTTTTCTATTAAAAAAAGCTTACAGAAAGTAAAGTGTATTTTAATGTAATTGTGTTAGTTAATTATTGGGCATGGGCCACACACAGCCACCAGTTGAACAGTGTTAACGTTAAAGAATTTAAAATACTTTGATTGTTTTTGGGTCTCTTTAAGGTTTGTGGAAGTCAAGTCAAGCAAAAGATTTGTGCAGTGGAGGCAAGTGTTACGTATACAGACAGTTTTCAATAAATACTCAAATTATTATTATTTTTTAAAATCATAAAGTTTCAATTTGACAATGATATGTTACAATTCATAAAAGAGAACCACAAAATAAACCTAATAATAAATGGTAGTAGACATCTTAATCAACCTAGAGTTCCGCTTTAATGGAATCTAATAATTGAATGCTGTGTTTACACCATAAAATATCCTTTAAAAACTCATTTCTCTTTTATTCAATTATAATAATTCCCAAATCAAAATCTTTCATTGTGACCCAAACAGGGCCTTAGTATCTCAAGTATCTCTAATAAAGTCATAACTGAGATTTTCGATGTTAATAAATATATTTTTTTTTTTTTCAATTAGACTTGTTCTCACCAAAAGGAAAATATCTTACACCAAAATCTCATATGGCTTGCTAGGCTTGCCATCATATATTATACCAACAATCTAATTGTATTGAATATATAGATTATTATTATAAAGTCTTACAATTTCACCTAATATTACATTAATAATGTCCTTTTTTCAAAGTATTATGAAAAGTCTACAAAACAAGAATGGTGATTTTAATTTAATTAGTAGCATATATGTTATGATTGTTGGCATTTCATTTAAAGATGAGTGTGTTTATAATTGTTAAGGACTTGAAAATAATAATATTTAGGACCTAAGTTACCGATTTAACCTGTTTAAAAATTATAATAAGATGTATTAATTTAAATCGTTTCACTTTTGATAATACTATAAATTTATTTCAATTTATGGTATTGCTTCTTTAGGATTTTGACTCAATGCCTGTTTAGTAAATCAAATTAATTTGATGTGAATTCTTTATGAACAGGATTAACAATTTCTTGATTTAAATTTGAATCCTTTAATTTATGATTCAATAATTGAAATAAAATTAATGTATAAACTGTTTATATTATGGATTAACTAATATTGACAAGTTGATATTATGACCATTGTTTATCATTTTATTAATATAAATTAGACTTTTATTATATGCTTGATGTAAGTATTATTTTAATTAAAACATATACTCATAACCAATGTTGATAGTATAAACAACTACTATTCTCCAAAAAATACTCACTACATAATCACTTATACTCATAAAATACTAAATTCTCTTATTAATTTAAGTGTTGAAGAGTCTTTTACACATGAATCTCTTATTCCTCAACGACAAGAAATTTCATTTCAATCAATAGAAACTCTCAAAACTATTACTAAAATCTTGGTATTTGTTTGCAAATTCATGTTCAAAATTGCTGTAAATCAATATACAAATCGTGTATTTAATTTTAGTACATTCTAATTAAATTTTTTAACAAATAAACCTCTTTCTTATGAATAAAATTTGAACCAAAATCTAAAATTAGTTAGTTTAGTTTTTCTGTAAAATTCTTGTCGTGTTTCATTATGACCAAAAACACCTGTTGGAATTTCATTTACAGACGAATGTGTTTATTATTGTTAGTTCTGTAACCGATTTTACTTATTAGTCAATAACTGTTTAGATTTATTTAATTTTTTGGGTTCACGAACCCACCAATAGGCCGTTAGAAATTCAATTTTTTTTTATATAAGGCCACCCTTCCTTCTTATAACTTCATTGCCACTCCCCTATCTAGAAAAATTCTTCCTCTACAAGGAATTCGTCAGACCTTATGAGTGTTGATCATATGGAGGCTCCCAATTCGGCTCAAGCATCGCCAACAGAAGAATTTCCCAAGAAGAAGAGCAGCTCAAGTGATTTTTCCAAGGAAGATCCCTCTACAAGCAATTCTTCAGACCCTATGACGTACAAAAACGAGCTATGACGTACGTAGTCTTGTACGTTATAATAGGTCTACATATGTTATGAGGTAGCAAAAATTTACGTCATCTAAATATATTATGACAGTTTCTAAAATCAGTCCATTTTTTAAAATGTGTAGACCTATTATAACGTACAAAACTATATACGTCATGGTTTATTTTTGTATGTTATAAAATATGATTTTTGTACTAGTGAATATTTAACATTGACACTTATATATAGCATTAATATTGACACATGACATTGATAAGTGACACTTACATTTTTTGCATTAGCTATTCCTCAAGTTCTTATCTAGTAAATCAAAGGATAATCATCTATAATACCCTTATTCTTGAAGCAAAGTTATGCTCAACTTTGCACCTACATCAAATGAAACAAATTATTAATATTGAAACTATTACCTATGCCATAATCTTCCGCTAAATCAATAATGTAGGTTTTATCATTAATTTTCTTAAGAGATTGAAATGGATAATCTCCTTTAGGTAGGAGTTTAGATTTTTTTCTTGGAAGGAAACCTTTTATTCCTAAAGTGAACCCATATCAAATCTTCGGGTTCAAATTTTATCTTCTTTCTCTCTTGGTCAGCCTTAAAAGTCAATCTCTCTATCTTCTTTTCTATTTGGACCTTTATATTCTTATGCAAGTTTCTGACAAGAACAACTTTGGTAAGACCAACTTTGTTAGCTATAGAGTCAATATTAGGCAAAAAATCTAAATAAGTTAAAAGAATTAAAGTCATATACTCAAAAGGAGAAATTTGAATAATAAAATGAACTACTTTATCATGAGCAAATTCAACATGAGATATCAACTCCTTCAGTTTTCAAATTTTTATTTACAAAACATCTAAGGAGCTGAGATAAAGTTATATTTACGACCTCGATTTGTTCATTCGTTTAAGGACGACAAGTTATAGAAAATAAAAGTTTTGTACCTAACTTATCCCACAACACTTTCCAAAAATGAATAACGATTTTACGTCTCTATCTGACACAATTCTCCTTAGATTGCTATATAGGCTTACCGCTTATTTGAAAAATTGGTATTCTACGCGATTAACATCATCACTCTTGTGACACATAATGAAGTAGCTAATTTTTGAGAACCTGTCAACCATAACAAAAACAAAATTTTTGTCTCCTTTGGAAGACCCAAAGCAGAATCCATAAATATATCAGTCCAAGAAGAGTTAAGAATAGGTAATAATGACATAAATATCCCATGATCCATAGACTTAGATTTAGCATGCTTACAAGTAAGACATTTATCACAAAGATATTGCACATCATGTTTCATGTGAGATCAAAAGAAAACCCAAAGCCCATAACATAAAATAAAAACTGAAAACATATTCTTAGACAGCAAAATAAAGAAAATTAAAAAACTTATAATGTACTAAAATCTATTCTTCAAATGTTCTCGAAGCCATGATCCTCATGTTCTTTAAATTGTCACTTTCATGAAGCTTCAATAGTTGCAAAACATTTGTTTTTCCAAATTCTTGATCATTGATCTTGTCATAGATTCTTTGAGTTGTATTCCTTATTCCTCATGTTCTTCTTGTAATGAATCAAAGGATGATCCTTTTTCATGATGTATAAGTGATATAGGATTTTAGGTAGATCAACATTAATGTTAGTGTATGTCTTAGAATGTATGTAAAGCCAAGAAAAAAAAACCCTCTTAATCAATTTTAGTCAAACTTTAATAGATTAGGTTAATAAAAATTGAAACTTTGTTTTATTTATGTATTAATCAATTAAATAAGGACATAATTGATTAAGTAAGCGATTAAGTAGATAACATAATTGATTAATATAAACTAGTTTCATTTTCTAGGTTTTCAAAGAACGTTTTAATCAATTAAGTCACTAATATAATTTATTAACGATGATAATTACATAGTTTTTCTTTAATCTTGCATTTCTCTTATTTTATTTTATTTTAACACTTTGATATTTTAAGATCAAGAGAATGATAGTGAGAGAGATCTAAGTGTCCTAAGATTGTAGAAAGCATTTTTATTCAAGCAGATTAAAGATTGAAGGTCTTTTCTCTTGACTATAGGTGTGAACTATAAAATCTTCAATTCAGGTATAACTTTCTTAAATTCTTGTTCTGTAATTATATTTTTTGTGTTGTAATTCATTTTTGTATAGAAGGTTATGTTGATTGGGTGAACACCCAATCTTGTGTTTCATGGATGGTTTTTTTAAGGTTTTGTTTATATCTTGGTTTTAAAATTATGTAGGTACATTTGTAATTTGTAATTTGAAACTTTCGATATTTAGTAGAATTTCTAACTCAAATTACTCGAAAAACTAAATATAGATTTATTAGACCGAATCAATATAAAAGCATTGTGCTTATTATTTTTCTTTACCTAATCTCTCTCTTTTTTTTCTTTGTAATTATTTGGATTTTAATAATGGATCTCATCTAATTTTGTTAATTGATTAAAAAAAGTTTGAAAATTGATTTAAAAGAAAAAAGAAATAGGTTTTTATAATACAAAGGGGTTGAAAGGTATTAGATGTAACAATTTTAACATATTATTATACAAAATATATTTGATGGACTTTATTGTTTTTTGTTAGAAAAAAAAGAATTATTTAATTATTATTTTAGAAAAAGATATATATATATATAATAAAAAGTATGAGGGAATCCAATTTCCGGATTGAATTTCCAAGGGTGAATAAATAAAATGAGACGGTGAAATCTTTTGATCCAATTGTTAATCTGATATTATTTTATATTTAAACTATAATTTTAATGAAAAGATAAAATTCTCCGCTAGAGGATCCATCAAAATTATTTCCAAAAGGGAAACTGTCCAAATTCTGTGTATCATAGACATTCTCTAATAACTCAGTTTTAGCCTACTAAACATTTTTCTCAAGTACATAATCTACACATGTTGGTGCAATACCCTGCATGGAAAATGCTTTGCTATTTTCCGACCAACTTGCCCTGAAATATTGAGCAATCCAATTTTCAAATTTAGTGGCTTTTATTCCATTTTCCTAAGAAAATTGTGTTAGAAACGGCTCTTCGCAAAATGCGAAAAAACATGTTTTTTTCAACACCTTAAAAATAACGGTTGAAAATAGTTTGTCAAACAATAAACGGTGGTCGTATAACCGTCCATAGCTGGACTGTGGTATTTCTGCTGCCACATGTAACGAGACATACAACATCAAGTTCCCTATGCTTCTTTAAAATGCACAAATATCTAATTCAAATATTATAAAAAAATAAATAAATTGTAATTTTTATGGATTAATTCCTTGCTTATAACAATTTTTTTTAATAAATCCTCTTTTTTTTTTTTTTACCGAATATCATCAATTAATTAATATTAAATAATTATTGGACTTGTATAGGTAAGTTACTTGGTATGAAAAAAAAAGGAAAATATTTTTTAACAGTTTTTTTTATAATTTTTTTATAACTATTTATGTGATAGTTTATGATTGATCCGTTTCAAATATACATATCAATATAATAGTGACACATAGTTTATTATAAAAAAATTGTTAAAAAATCATAGTCTAAAAAAATAGTTCCAACAGGATTGTCTCTCACAAGAATTGCAATTTAGTTTTCTAGTTGCTGATTTATCACATAAGTAAAATTAATATATATATATATATATATATATATATATATATATACATTTTTTTTTTTTTTACAAATTGTCTAATATAATTATGTAAAATGTTTATTGATTATATCTTAATTTCCAATCAAGTCTATAGAAAAATGTTTTTCTTGGAATAAGGTAAATACACTTTAGTGGTTTTGGAGTTTCTAAGATAATTCAGTTTTCTGTTATTAATTAGAATTATGTTTAACACTTACCAAAGTATTATTAAACTCTTATACTTGTATAGTTTACATCGGTCTGTATAAAAGAAATGTTTGGATATGTCTTAGATTTAATAATATCTCTATATCTTATTCATATGTAGTCAAGTGTCAAGACAAAGAGATTTTCATACTAGTATGTTTTAGGGCAGGAAATGTAAAAACTATGGATTTTGTCTATGGTTTTGTACGATTATATCCGCCCTCGCTAATGTCAACATCAAGAAGAAATACGTTAATTTAAATTTTATAATTTTTTTATATGCACTCCAGGATATGTTTTAAAATACAGTGTTGTTTATAAAAAAAAATATTAATAAAGATTTTAAGTCCTAACATTTGTTTGACGTTTATGACTGCAACGATTTGAAAAAGAATTCAAACGCACTGCGTAATTACTTAGATTATTAAGCTTTCTATCAAATAAACGCTAAAAAAAAAATTAAAAGTTTTTCATTTTGCGCAGAATTTGGTTTTTTGAATTATTTAATTTCAGTATCTTTTACATTCCTCGTGAAATCTATCTTAAATGCCTCTTTTTTCTTTTTTTTTTAATGTTTACATGCATTATTTTTCATATAAAACCCTACTTTCTTTATCTTTTTCTTTCTATTTTTTTTATCACATAATTTTTTTTCCTTTTCTTTGTTCCTCTTAATTTGCTTGGTGATTTGATATTATTAAAAGGATAAAGGGAAAAAAAAAAAGCTTTGTAGAATCTGTGTTATTTCACCTCGCCCTTTTTCTTTGCTGCATATACATCCTCATGTTCATTGGAAAGGAGTCTCTTTTACTTTTTCGCTTTTTATTTCTCATGTATTTTCACATTTTACAACATAATCTTGATGTTCCCACGCTCCTTTTTTATCTACCTTTTCAACATCATTCTTTTAATTTCTCTCTTTCTTGTTAAATCAATCTTCATATTCTCTTTTCCTTTCCTAGTTTTTCTTTCTCTACAGTCAAGGTGCATACACACTCATTAGTTCATGTTCTTTTAAATATTTTATTTTACCATATTCTAATTGCTTATTTCCTAATCATTTCTAGTTGAGTTTCTTATAAGTAAATAAACAATATTTTAATGAATATTTCACAAATATAAATTACTTAAAATTGAAAAAGGTTACTTATTTAAGAAACTCTTTAAAATAAAATAACATGCTTGTAGAATCTACATTAGAATAGTATTATTTGAGAAAAGGAAAGAAACATAGATGTGATGAGTGATAAAATTGAAAAGGAAAGAAAGACGGAAAGAGTAAATAAATGAGGGTGCAAATCAAATAAAAGAGTATGAAAATATCATAGTTGATTACGAAATGTGTTAAAAGCTTAAGCCTTTAGGGTACAGATCGAAGGATCATTTTTCCATCTAGAAACATGTTGCATGAAAGTCATTTGACATGAAACATGTGATGTGAGTAAGTAGGAAGTTCAGATTGAGACCATTTAGACGGATAACTTCTGGGTCAAAACATGCAAGAAAGTAACTTAAATGTTGCAACACTGAAAAGTTAAAATTAGTGAAAGTAATTAAGAAAAAGTGCATGAAACAAAACAAAAAATCATACAACAATGGAAAGACAGGTAACTTTACATGATATAACTTCAATTACAGTTGTAAAATTACGATCTTATGTTGTGGTGTTTGAAATTATTAGGTGTCTAATCATCGCTCTTACAAAGAACGAAAGAGACATGATTGAGAAAAGTGATCATGATTATTATTACCTTCTCTCTTTTATTTCCTTGTTTCAGATAACTTCATCCATTATTGTATGATGCCCTACTTGTTATCTTCACACGGCCGATTAATTAAATGAACAACGTACGAAAGATTTTCAGTTCACGCGTCATTTTCTCCTCATATCGCTTCCTCTGAAGAGAAAAATTGAGTGAACTATACAGAGTTCAGTGGCTGAAAACTCAGTGTAGAAGTTGCAAAATGTTATAAACTATACGTGCAAGTTAGAAACAAGGATTTGAAAGCTCCATCAATTTACAAGGATTTACATACATATATTTTCAGAGAGAGATTCCTAGCCGTCTTCACTCTTCATGTTACAATTTCCTAGTTCTAGCTAGAACAACATGTTAACTAATTACCTAGTTTCATTACCAGCTATATATATATATATATATACTACTTACAACAACAAAAGAACCAGGCCAAAAAGCAACTCATCGCTCCAAGAACATACTATGTCTCTTGAGAATGAATTCAGAAGATCATGATAGTTACATGCAGTTACCACATGGGGTAAAATTTTCATGGTTTGCGAGCTAGAGATTAACTCTCTTGCCTTCTCCAAGAACGAGTTCATCACTCCATCCCATTGTTGATTTAGCACTTCATCGTTCTTAGGACGCCTAAGAAGGCCGATATAAGTGTCTAAATCATGAACGCAAGAAGGGTTTTGGACGTTGAAGAAGTCAAGCATTAGTTCAACCCCCACATGAGCATAGCATGAGCAACTCCGAGGGAACTCGTACCTTCCTCCCAACAAAACCCTAAAATTCTCGTTGAACACCACACCCGGTAGTTTCGTGATGGGGTCGTTCACGTTCGCTATTCTTAGCACCTTCACACCCAACTCCTCGCATCGGTTTTTGAATTCGGAGTTACCGACTCTCGGTCCACCGAAGGAGAACACAGTCACTGGCACCTCGCTGGTGCTTCTTTTGTTACCTTTTTTTTTGTTCAATCCAAGCTCGGCTATGTCATAGGCGAGCAATATGGCCAAGGCACTCCCCATGCTGTGACCGGCCAAGGATATGCTGAGCCTCTCGTTCTCCCCTCTGTACTTGTTCATCAACCTTGACACCTCCGAGAGAAGCTGTTCCCTGCAACTCTCCAGTCCAAACTTGGAAGAGCTTTCATCAGAAGTGTAAAGAGAGAGAAACCCTGACTCCACCTTCACTTCAGGTTGAGGATTATAAGGATCAAGCATGGCGGGACTCAAGGAACTCATCAGGTTTGAAATCCATTCTTGATTTGTAACAGTTCCTCGAAAAGTTATCAGTATGTCTCTCCGTCCAAGTCTCTTCACTGCTTCATCTGACGACACGGCCACGTAACCAATCCACCGACCAGAGGACGAGGAAAAAGAAGAAGAGTTAGACATGTTGGGAAGGTTTATGTCGGGTGTGGCGTAGATGTACTTGGTGACTTCATAGCCAGAGTTGGACATTCCCACCTCACTCAACATTCTCTTCTTGCCGTACTTGCAGTTCAAGTAGCGTTTGGAAGTTGGGTCGAGGTCAAAGGCTTTGTAAGAGGCGGTTACAAACTCGCCATAGCGAATGATCTCTTGGCGGAGAAGAGGGTGCAAGGGGTCCAAAAGGTTTTCCCAGTTGTTGCACCCTTGAACCTCTCTCCAAAAATCGGCAAGCGAAGGTCTTGCAGTGTTGTTTGAAACATTATTAACGTTGTTAGTGGCGGTGATTCCTAGGGCGGAACCGGAAATAACGATGGAGTGGTTAAGAGGAGAGAAGTGGTTTTTTCTGGTGGGAAGCGAAACCTGGGCGAAAGGATGAGACTTAGTGGGGCGAAAAGTTTGGGAGAATGTGATGTGGTCGGTGTTGAGTGTGGTGGTTGGTGGGTGAGTGACAGAAGCCATAGAAGGAAAGAAGATGAAGAATTTGAAGAGAGAAGGTAAGAGGGTTGTTCGTGGATGAAAGAAGAGACATACAGTGTAGTTTTATATGAAGTGGAGAAGGGAAATTGTGCGTGAAAGGAGACCAGAAAAGCATGTTAGGCGAGGATTTGACCGAGAACTTCAAAATCCTATTTTTCGAATAGTTTTCTTTGTTAATGTGGTCGGTTGGAAATTATGCCACGAGTTGGGTCTGTTTTTTTTTTTTTTTTTTTTTTGTCTGTGTTGCGGCTGGGTGAGTGGAGTGAAAAACAAGAGAATGCTTTAATTAATGATGAACATGATCAAGTGGACCCTATATTTTTTTCCCTTGATTGAGGTTGACTTCAACTCTATATGCCAAAGAAACAGTTTTCATTCCTCTGCCACGAGTGAACAAAATTATAGAAAATTATTTCTGTAGTAATTCAATGAAACCGATGTACATTGCAGCTGTAACCATATTCATATTTCATGTATACATCCTTGACTTTCTTCTACATATTTATTATTTTCTTCTATCTATCTGTACCTCGTATTACTAATATACTTTTTATTTTTCGTATTTTCTCTTATTTTTCCTTGGAATATTTTGTAAAATTTTATAATTTTTGGTTTCTCTGAGAGTCAATATTTTGTTATTTGGTTTTACGTGCAAATATATACGAACATGTAGTTTTTTTTTCTTTCATTGACTTAAACTATAACATTGCTTATTTGCATATACACTCGTTAAAATGTAAATAAGATAAAATACAAATAAACTTGAAATAGTTTTAAATTATATTTAAAAAATTAGAATAACCATTGTATATATTTCTTTATCGAGTGTATATAAATATGTGATCTTGATGTGGAAGTGAGAATAGCTAGAAAATTAGGTGAAATATTCATAAATTTTGAATACCATCAAATTTCATTTTCTATATTTAGTTTTAGGATGCGTGGCACTCTTGTTATCTCTAATATTCATTGTATTTGATGGTCCTACGCCCATTCTCTGTACGGAATACGAAATAAATAAATATTGTTAGTTGTGTTTAATCATTATAAATTTATGTCTTTCTTAATAAGAAAAGTGTTATTTATTTTCAGGTGGTTATAGTATACATATTAATTTTCTATTATCAAAGAGTCATTAAAAAATTAATTTTCAGTGGGAAGTTTAGGTTACATTTAATGGCAGCAGGGTTAGCAATTTTTGTTTCTTGCGTACAAATAGTCTTCTTTTAATCAATTATATTGCAGTCTATTTAGGAATAAAATTGCATAAAGTCAATGTTAGATTGAACTTATTTTCATCAAATATGTTTGCTCAGATGTTATTTTAGAACTGTTTTTTTTATTGACAACAATTTTTAATTAAATTAAATATTTGAGATGCTCCAACCCTTATAATATATATATATATATATATATATATATATATATATATATATATATATATATATATATACTAATGTATTAAGAGCTAATATTCAAACATCAGTATTTTGAATTACATCCCTATCATAGACTTTACACAATAGCTTAAAGATACAAAAGCAGTTTTAATTCTTTTTTAAGGAGAAAGCTGGCTACTAGCACAATTATAATGATATTTGAAGATTCCAAATATGATTGTTAGTGATATATGGTGTATCAGTTTTTCTATATCTATATTTGTAATTGGACAACTGAATTTTGAGTTATTAATTTTAAATCTAAAACAATCTTATAAAATTAATTTTTATTATGCTATTTATAAATTAATAAGTAATTTAATAACGAGTAAAACAATAAACTCTATACAAACAGTAACCCAAAATAAATTCTATTCCATGATTTTATATTAATAAATAAACTTTAAATATAATTTAATTTTATAATCACTTGAATTTACATTCAATTATATATTATAAATAAAAACATATATAATTTAATAGAATGATTTATTTAAATAAGTACAAATAAATTTCTACAATATTTTTTTCATATTATTCATTTAATGGGATTTAAAGTTTCTTCTTGTTAATTTACATAATGTTTAAACTTATTTAATTAATAAGTAATGTTTTAGTTAACTAAAATAACTCGTCTACATAATAAAACCTCTAAAATTTTTTAAAGTTGTAAGTCATTTAAAAAAGCAAAACTAAAAAGACTTATGTTTTGTTTGTTTCCGACGACAGAAACACAGCATACTCTTATTTGCAATGAAAGTTAGATTTTCAATGTTAAAAAACACGTAAAACGAGACAATTTTGTTCAAAAACTGTCTTCGCATATGAACGAAGATTTGAGGGAGAAAGTTAAAGTTAATGAAATATAAACATTATATATTTATAATAAAATAATATAGCGTAATAAAAATAATAAACAATAATAATGATAATAATAAAATAAATAATGTAAATAATAATCATCAAATTTTATCAACTAAAATATTTGATCTCAAATTCATTCAAATCACATTATCTTTTTCTTAAATGAATCTAGAATCTCTACCTTATTTTATCTTAAATCTATTGAAATTCATTCCTTTAAATATATCTTCAAATCTAAACACAAATAAAGAAAAAGAGAGACATGCATAAGGTAAATAAGTCAAATTGTTTGTAATATTGAGTACAGTACTGAGACATGGAGCAACTTCACTTACAATAATAATAATACAATTTTAAAAAATGCATTCCTTTAACAGGGTTGAAAGTTAATATCTTTGAAGAGTGCAATTCACACGACAAGAGTCAAATTTTGTTCAGCTAACAACAAATTCAATAATTACATATTTTGAACTTTCTTGACCCGAATTATATCGGATTTAAACTTCTTATCTTGAAGTTTTTATATTTAAAAATTACCCCTTTAGCACACTGTTCGTAATCGAGAAAGGTTATAAGAATTAATTTTTTATATTAAATTCATAAATGAAGGAGGTTGTTGTTTTTTATCCGAAGATTAAATTTTTATGATTAACATATTATAATTAGAAAAGTTGATGGTGGTAGGGGAAAATGCAAATTGTAAAAAGATGAGGGTGTAGGAGGTGAATCGTGAAGCGCCGACAATTTATTTATGTGGGGCTGAAGAATTGGGTAATTACATTGTGGGGAGTGGCAGTTGTTGTTTGACGGAGAGTTGATTGAAGGTGTGAGTAATTGTGAAAGTGAGTGATGGGAACATAGAAAGTGAAGCACACACGTACAATGGAATGAATGGGTTTTCAACACGTACAATCACACACCACGCACACGTACACTTACGACTTTCTTCACTTACCATTACTACGTGCTTCTCTCTATGCACTATGCTATTTATCACTTACATTTAATTGGATTCGTACTTTAATACACTTTTATGTTTATTTGACACACTTTATCTTCATTTGATACAAAATACAAAGATAAAATAGTTATAAAAATATAAATTTTTATATTTTTTTAAAAAGGAAAAAAGAAAAAAATTAAAATGGATAATCTCAAATGAATATAAAAATTTTATGTGTCAAAAACTAATTTTTCAATATTTAAATGCTCTCACACATTTCATGTTTATTCTTTTAATGTCATTCTATTATGGAAAATGATATTTTAACATCAATTTTTATTTATGATCTAATTATAACGGTGTAAAACGAATGATTGGTCATTTTTACAATAAAAATATTGTCAGTCGAGTAATATAGTCAATCATTATACATCGAAAATATTGTTTGTTTTAGACTCTTATTCATTAAAATTTTGTCTTAAAACATATTTTGGAGCTTGAAAAAAGAAATTTTTAAATCTCAACTTCTATGTAACGTGAGACTGTTAGGTTTAGTAGAAACAATTTATATTCATAATATTAAGATATATACACATCAAATAACGGGTAATCGAAAAGAAATATGATAACTCGTTAAACAACATATTAAATAAATATTAATTTTTATTGAGATAAACTCTTCTAACACATAATTTAGATATTTTATTGAAAAATATAATTCAAATTTACAAAATTTTAACTTATTTTATACCAAATTATATGTTATAAATTGTCATTATTTTTAATTAATGTGAACTTTTTATTCATTACTAATTAATTAATTACGTGAAACTGTTCAAAAATAAATATGCAAAAGTGGAGATAATTACACATTAATTGAGCATCCAGTCCTTAACCTGTGGATAGATAAAGACTACGGGAAAATTATAATATAGATGGTTGATAGAAGAAATATAAGATATGAGTTATACTGTACTTTTATATATATATATATATATATCTCCTCTCAATAAACACTTCCACACGAAAACATAGTAAGAACGCATGGTATGATAATTTAAGAAAAACATAGCTCTTATAGTTTATAATAACACGTAATGAAGTACAGATGTTGAATTAAATTGCTTGCAAGTTATGTTTAGTTTGACAGAGTTAATATATTAATTAGATTCAAAATTAATTCAAGGTAGTAACACCTTGTTTTTCGTGAAAAATTAAGGACATTTTAATTATAATTATAAGCAAGAGATTAGCATAGAAGAGGTTCTATGTTCAAGTAAATCTCACCAAAAAACCGTTACAGGTATAGATTAGAATTCCTTGTAATGTTCTGTAACCGATGTTATCCAAATTCTGTGTTTTACTTAACTCAAAGGTTACTATTTCTGGTAAGAGTTTTTTGTTTTCTTTAAAAAGTCAACTGGTAGACTTTCCTTATACGATGTTACTTATAAAGTTATTAACAATGTACTCTTTCCAAAGCATGGTATTATTCTATTTTATCATAATTTATATATATTTTTTTTAATATCTGTTTGAAATATAATAAGATTCTATTTATTTTAAAAAAATAAACATGCTGAGTCCATGTGAATCCTATCATTGACCATTTTTCTAATTTTTTAGATTTTCGACAATGCAAATTAAAATTAAGACGTCTTATAAAGAATTGAAAACTCTATCATATATTAAGCATTGATTTTAAATAATGCTTTGTTAAACTGTCGAAGAGGCTGCAAAATTTGTCAATTTTTAATGTGTTTGAAGTTAATGGGCACGAATAAAAATTTGCGTTATAACATTTGATTCAGCGCAGCCATGGAATATTCTCTAAAAAAATACATGCACAAAACTCACTCATAGATTTTCTCTATTCTTTTAGGAATAATTTATAATATTTATTGTTTCTTCTCATACGTTTATTTCTTTATTGACATGTTTTGCGTAACACAATTTTATATGACTCCGGTATATGTGAAATTTGCATTAATAAAAAGTCTACGATGATGTAAGAAAGTTGATGTCAATAGTTATAAGTTAAATTTCCATTATATTTGAAATAAACTCCGTGAAAATTAATTTACTAGTTGTTTTTGTATGGGTATGTGTAGGGATGAGAGATGTAGTTTTCTGACGAAATCTTCCTATTATGCGTAATTTAGTGAACTGTGAACAATTCAGTATTTGAGATTTATTAAAAATACATCTTATATTTATAAGTGTTTCATATATTAATAAAAATAACATTTTCTTTTAATTCGATCGGTTACTCGTAAACAACATTAATGAAAGAAAATACAAATCAAAGTAATAAATCAATTTTTGGGTTATCAATTCTCTGATTATCGTGATTTTATTATCCGATGGCCTTCCTTTTTAAAAAAAAAAATTATTATATAAAAAATATTTGGAGTGTTTCAATTTATGTACACTCAAAAGTTTATATTATCAACCCTATTTATATATATATATATATATATATATATATATATATATCGAGATAGCATTCTCCCTAACTCTCAGCCTACCACTGCAAAAAAAATTCGTAATTGTCACTAGATTTTACTAACAAAAACAATTTATCAACAAATTTTAAAATACTTATTACTAATAAATTATTATAGATAAATTTTGACTGTTAATAATTATTTGATGGATAAAAAAAATTATTGGTAGAATTTATCAACAACCATTTATAAACAATTTTTTTGTCACCATTGTTTTTATCAAAAGTTTTATTTTATTTATGAAATTATCGATATATTTTTGTTTCTTGATAAATTGTTTTATAATGTACAGTTATATATATATATATATATATATATATATATATATATATATATATATATATATATATATTTCCAAAATAACAATAACATTCTGAAATATTTTGTTGAATTTCTTTAACTTTTGTCCTTTGTCATGATAAATTACCATATATAGGTCCCCTCAACAATTGCAAGTTTTCCTCTTTTTGTTTTCTTTTGACAAGCAAATGCAAGCTTCTTGTCCTCATCTTTACTAAAGTATAATAATAATCTCCCACACGTGTTAATGTCAAACACTATTATCCATTGGTTAACGTAGATATTCTAAATCAATTTTTTTGTAGAATATCTTTTCGGAATTATAAATTTTAGAATAGATTTCCAATTAATATTGATCTAATTAGATCCAATTGATAATTATTATCTTTTAACTTAAATTAATTATCATTTATTTTAACTTTTATTTAATGATGATCGTTCAGTTTACGTATCTAATCAATTGGTCTCTAGATTATTTAAGAAATGTTTTTTTTATTTAGATTGTCCGGTTTTAAACTGATTCCACAATCACCGTATATAAGAATAGATCTAAAATGTGTCACATGAAATGAGAATAAAGCTTAATTAAATTTATAATTTGAATTTAGTGTAAAGTAAAAAGGTTATCTTAAGTGTTAAGTCTGAAATTTAAAAGATCAGTACGAATCTACATTCTAGATATTGGTAAAAAAAGTTTTATATATATATGTTTATTACAATATCTTCTTCCATTTCTGAGATATTCAATATTGGAATATAAACTACTGAATGCTTTAAGAACGTTCAATTCGCTTTTTTTCGCTTTAAGAACGTTCAATTCCACCTTTTTCAAGATGTGCTTACTAAAGCATGCAAATAATAGAATCTTCCATAATGATACTAAAACGAATCATTCATATCATTCATTGAACTTTGTATTGACTACCAAAATTTTCCAAGTAAAAGAACAAACAGTTATTCCATTCTTCCTATACTGAAACAAGCCATTAATTAATATTTATAAATTGATGACAAAACGAAGAAATTCAACATTTTGAATTGAAAGTGTTGCATGGTTTGGTCCATGTCGAATTGCCAATAACGGAATAATCAGTGTTTTTGATGGCTGTATTAGCAATGATGAGATTGAATTCAATATCCAACTTTTTAGTATGCCGCCCACGATTGCATGCATATCGTCCACTTTCTTACTTTAAATTTCAACTAAATTCATCCTCTTTATAACTTTATACAATTTTAATTAATAATAAATTGCTCTTTAAATACTAATAACTAGTATATGACTATCCAAAGCAGCCAACAGAATGGTAAATGTCATATTCACAATTAATGATACAAATCAATGTCAAATAAGAGTCAAAAGAATCATATTTATTACGTCAAAATGTACTTTATTATTTCGTATTACTAGTAATATGATTTATCAACACGGATTAATTAATAGCGAAACAAAAATTATTGTATATCATGAAAAGTTATAAAAGTATACATAAATGTCATTACATTATAATAACGTCTAATGGTCTATAATATATTTCCCGAATGGCTTTATAAAACCAAATTCAAATGAGAACAATTTCAGAGTATGGTTTTACAAACTCTTCTAACTTATCCAAACATATCTTATTCTTTTTATTTTTACCCTATTTTGGTTTTACAATGCTATTTATGGCCTATAGTTAAGCCTACATTGCGAAAACATCTAGAAATGATGCATATACAATGCAACTTCTATTCTTAATAGTAACGTGGTCAATGGTTAATGTCCATCATGTATGAAAATTGATTTTTCATTCATGTGGAAGCATGCCTATTACATAACTCTATACATTACCATAATGGGAGACGTTTGAACTTTTCAAGCTTTTCTCAGAGTCACCACTTTTTATAGTTTCGATCGTGTAAATTTCAGACATATAGTATAAAGCTTTTTTTTTTTTTTTCAATATAGTCTATATTGCACCTCTAACTATGCTTCAAGTTGATCTATATGTTTTGATTTATGTTTAGTGTAGGATGGTTGGAAGCCTCATATTAATAAAATATAATATCAATTTATAATATATAAATAAATTTAAATTTTATATTATAACTTAATTTTTTGAATTAAATTAGATTTAAAGTATATTTTCTAATAAAAACCATTGTATATATTTGATTCAAATGTTTTAAGTGCTACGGTCCAACAAGAACCATTATTAAATATTGATAATATTTCTATATCTTTTAATAGTTATTAAATGTTTTTTAATTTATTTCTCCGATATATTCTTTATTTAAATTACATCAACTACATAGGACCTAAACCATATAAATACACTTGTATTTATTTAGGAAGGATGCACTAAACTCATACTTGCTATTTTACCAATAAAAATCCAAAAGTTTTAGTGATTTGAGAGTTTTTTTTTTAAATGTATTCTTCTTCATTTTTTAACATTCAGGAACATACATCAAAATTTCACAATCCAATAATTTTTTGCCACTTATCCGAAGGTCACACTCTAAATTCCAGTAAGAACAACTACGAATAAACTCATCTTCTTGAGGGCAAGGTCATTTTCATTATTGATAAGGACCAAGTGTAGCAACATTATTTTTTCATTGAAAGTCTTGGTATAAGGACTATACTTAGGAATGTCGTCGATCGTGAAAAAAATAAGAATGAATTTATAAGATGATTAAATGATTGGTTTGTCAAGGTTTTCTGAGATGGATGTTTGGATTATCTTTGATAAATCTGAATATGGATATTTATAAATAGATGTAGCTTATCATCATAAGAAATGAATGCATAAGTAACAAAATTTAAGTATTAATATTTTTTTGAATTATTGAAACCAACATCAGAAAATTTAAAAGATTATAGGTTAATTTATTAATAGTTTTTGTTTGAGTGTGGGTTAGGCAAGTTTAAGTTTAAATTAGTTTGATGTGCACATGTGGTAGGTTGTTGCTGATAACTTTAGTAAGAAAAGGTTAGGCATCTAATTTATTTGTAACTGGGATTGTAGTGCTTTTTCCTTTATGTATATATAGAGTTATATTATATTCATCACCTACATTTTTACAACTCACTTCTTTCTCTCTATCACATATTATTCCTTTTATATCTCACTTTTTGCTAGTACAAATATAAACAAAATTTGTCGTGTGAATGTGGTTGCTTCTGAGCATGCAAACATTTCCTGATTCTTAACTTCGTTTTTAATAAACAATTCGCATGTGTTGTTCTTATTTAATGATGTTATTTATAATGAAGAGGGTGATGCATGCAACTTCTATATTCATTTAATGATATTAACAACTGCTTCTAAAATTAATTTGACTGATAGAAGATACATGTTTTCCAGATATATGTTTTAATAATAATAATAATAAATAAATAAATTGAAATATGACATTTTTGTGAGACAAATAAATAGTAACATTATAAAAGTAAATATAAAATGACATGAACTTCTATACTCATCATATTAATTTTGTTTTATGCGATTCAATAAAAGAGTTACACAATATTTTTACTAAGAAAATGCCTTTTAGGTTGTTTTTGATGAGGAACAATGATTAAATTTTCTTACTTTTTAAAGTTAATTTTTTACTTTTAAAATTATTTATTTATAGATATATACTTAACTTTTTTCATTTAAATATATAGTTTTAAACTTATTTGTCGAAGGTGATTGTATAAAGTTGTCGAGAGTTTCAATTTTACTTTTATTTATTTATTTATTTACTCAATTAATTTTTATTTCTTCATTTTACTTTTTGGTTCCAATCCTTGTTACTTTTATTTCTTATTATTTTCATTATATATTTTTAAGTTATCTTTTGCTTATTCTTTTTCTTTTAAATTTTGTTCTTCACTATTATTCATTTAAGTCGAAAACATAGAAAATAATATTAATAAATAAAGAGAGACAAAAAATAAAAAATTAAATTGAAAATAAAATGAACTTTAGTATAATTTACAAGAAATTTAAAGATCACATCATCAAATTAAATAGTTGTGAAATGGATGCCAAGTAATGTCTAAATACGAGGGGATGAAAGTTCATGTGAAAAAACCATGGAAAGATCCATAATCACCGGTTAGGAAAAAAAATAAACAAAAAATAGGATGAATAATTATGATTTCGATTTATTATATTTTAAATTTGGATTAAATTTTTTATTAAAAAATATTTATACTTTATTTAATAATACTTCTGTATTTTACATTTTTTTTCACCATTATAATTTAGTTACTTTTACAAATTTAAAATTTTTAATCTACATTTTCTATTTTATGTGCTATAATTTTATAATTCCAAAAATTTGTATCTTTTTCATAATTTCACTAATTATTCATTACTTTAAAAGATTTTTAGCATCTTATTTTACTATTTACAAATCAAATTAACTTAATTTGAAAAACTATACGAACGAAATATTTAAAAATTGTGTCATGAACTTGTTTACGCTAGTATATATAACAAAAATATTTTTAAGGAGTTTTTTTTTTTTTTTTTCCGAAAGACCTCATAAAATAAAGATGGAAAAATCCTATTATCCTTATAATTAGCTACTTTTCCACTTATATAAAGGTATTAATTAAGTATCTTCAAATTGCAATATTTGATCTTATAAATAAGTGGGGAAGCTTCTGAAGCATAATTATATATAATCTTTCTTTCTCACATCAATACTCTTTATTATTAAGTTATTAGGCACTGTAGTGTGAACTTTTACAAGTACACATCCACTACGCTTGATTGCGTAATATTAAAAATTATGATTAGATCAACCCTACGTCATACGATAATATCATTAAAAACCTGAAAATATTTTTATCCTTTTCTATTAAAATTATAAAATAATTTAAATTAAAACAATTAAATATAACAAAACGACAAAGATACAAACAATTCTAAAGGTAACTATTTGGTATCATAATAAATACAAATTACATGTATATATTAATTAATGTTACAATAAATACAAAGCTTTTTCTTAATGAGAAGACATAAGTTACAATTTTATACATACGCCTTGTATAATATACTCTTTTCATAAGCTAGCTATAATAAAATAAAGGTAATATGAATATGTCATCAATTTTCCTTTGAATTTGTTTATTGATAGCATATCCACTGTCTTATCCAACAATTATCAAATGATTTTCAAAGCTGAAGATAATTATCAGGAAGTGTTCTCACTACAAATACACATTTAATGTTAATCCTAAGTTTACGCTAATTAACAAATAAATGTAGTATCGAATTTGAATATAACTCTACGTAGCATTAACTAAGCTGATGTCAATTCATCAGTAACTTTTTAATTAATGTAATTTAATGTTAGTATTTGTATTTTGAAAGTTATTTAATCTAATATATATTGATTTGGTTGATGCTAATTAAAATTGGTTTGCAATTTTTATTTAATTTGCGTTAGTCTTGTTGGCACTAATGATGGTAATTAAGAAAATGTCTTCCATGTTAAAAAAATAAAATTTAAATAAAAAAATTGAAAAAAGATTTGCAATAAATGAAAAGCATGAGTGTAAATAAAAGAAATTAGTGTGAATTAAAAATATGAGTAGAAGAAGCGATGAATATGGATAAAAATAAATGTAAATGAAAGAAATAAATATGAAAACATTTATATAAAAGTGAATAGGAAAAATAAAAAAATAAATAAATTTATCATCTTTAAATTTAGGATTTTACGTTAAAAGTAATTTATGATTTTTATTTGTTCTAAGCCATGCATATAGATTCACATAATATATAAATTAGTTTTAGTTGAAATAATTTAAATAAATATAAATACTAAAAACTTAATATTTTGTGTTACGTTACAGTCAACTAAGTTAAAATACTAGCGTGTGTAACATTAACGAAATTTTATTAGGATAGGTTAAAGTGAAGTTAATCCAATAATAACACAATTATTTATTTATTAAAAAGAGATTAAAAATAATTTTCAGTTTTTAATTTTCTTAATAAAAATTAATTTTACTTTTTTTAGCCAACTCTAATATAATTACAATTTAGTCTATACTAATATTTTGAGTTAATTTTTGGTTTTCTTGTAGAATCTCTACATTCCAATATATGAAAACAGTGAGTACCATACATATTAGCTATTGTTTGCGTAATTTTTTGACACATGCCTGGAAGAAACCCATCAAAGACTTAAAGGTAAGAAGGAAAGAGTCACTTAAGATAAGTATTGGATATATAATTAAAAAGAGTTCATTTAAGATGTAAGCATTGCAATAATTAAAAAGAGAATGAAGAATCTTCTAACACCCATTTATGTACAATCAATTTTGTACAGAAGGTTGATAATTGGTCACGTCGGATAAAATTTTTCTATTAGTTTTAATTTTAATTAAATTAATTTAATAAAATATAAATTAAATTTTAATTTTTTATAAATAATAAAAATGAATTTGTTAACTTAGGTGTTGACAAAAAAAATTCTTATTAATAAAAAAAGACATACTTTGAGATATTTTAATAATTTTTATTTATAATTTAAAATAAAAAAATAAAAAAATCAAAAATTATTTAAATAGCTTTAATTTTAAAATTTAGAATTCATATTTTTGTCAACTAAAATTTAATGTACTTTAAAAAGTTACATAAATTAATAAAATCCAATAAATTTAGTACACTCTACATTTTACTATCAATATCAATAAATATAAACATTTATGGCATGTCTAATTGATCCTTAATTGTGTCTAAGTTTGCTTATTTTAGGTGATCCTTTTTGTTTGGTTACACACGTAAACATAAAATTATTGGAGAGAATAATCTGTGTCATCTGGTGGGCGAAATAGCACCAAAAAACCAAAACAGTTTTTCACACTTGTCGTATGCATCTTTTCTATTAAATAAGATCTCTCTTTCTTTAAACTTTATTATGTAGCACTCCATCTACATTTTTCTAATTATACTCTTAAATATATTTAACCTTTTAAGAGCATAATTATGCTATATTATTCCCACTTTATGCTTATTATGCTATAAGGGCATGCTTCCATAGGTAGGACCTTCTTAGCTTCACCCAACTGCTTAGGCTATTCTTTTAAAGGCTAAAGCGTGACATAGGTTTCCAACACTTTAACATTTTTTTATCATCACTTGGTAACAATATATTTAAGATTTTAACTCTCTTTTTATAGTAATTAATGTACACATATAATGATATACCAATGTGCAATATACACACTAACTTAATTATGTGTGAAAGAGAGCAAGAGTATTTTGACGCCAATAATTAAAACCTTCAATATCTAATTATTATTATATGGTCAACACTCCTATTAATATGAAGAGAAAAATTAAAAACTTAAATAGTATGATTTTATATCAAAAAAATCAATGAAACTATCATTATGAGAAAAAAATTATCATATAGTATAAGAAATTAAACTAAGTGGGTCATATGCCTATTCGAAATCCAAACTTTACTATCAAGCATTGCTTTATATATAATTTTGAACTTCCTCAATAACTTCATTAGCTACCACAACACTATGTTATAAACCCTTATCCTCAATGAAAATTGATTGATTATTATCAATTATATAAGCTAAAACTAGCTTAAGTCTACTGGATAAGATTTTGGCTATCATCTTAAAAATGAAACCCACCAGATTATCATTATCAAATTGTATTGTAACTAATGTTATTAAGGATAGTTGTGTACATATTATCTTAAAGAAGTTTTTAAATATATGTAGGGGCATGTCATCCCAATCTTAATGATAATCAATATAAACGCAATGAATACTAGTTTGAAAGTACTGAAATTATCATTCAAGCTAATATAAGTTTGAACACAAATTTATTAGGAAATGAACTTAAAGGCATTGACAAAGAGAAAATCTATATTATTATCCTCATATAATCACATAATAATATATACGATAAGTTTATTAAGATTTATAATAATTACTTGAATTTTTTATTTATACGTTTCATGCATAAAACAATATAACTTAATTAAATGTTTTTGGGTCAATATTTATATCACGAGTCTAAATCAATAACAGTTTAAATATATTTTCTTTAAACTTTTAAAGACGTTTTTTAAAGATGAAAATGTGATAAAACTTCATATTCTAAAACGAAAATGATAATCGATTCTAAGCATGTTATCTCATCAAACTTCAAACTTAGAATCGGGTCAAAATGTTCCATGTGAATATGACTAATGTTGAAGGTTTTAACGTAATGTGGACAAAAACTAATGAAAGTTTTACGATTGGATGATGATGAAAGGAAAAGAGTGAGAATGGTGTATATTTGAAACCGATTTAAAGCATTTATTTGACAAAAGATAAGAATGAGCTTCCACGTTTGCCATTAATTTGCTTTATTTAGCTTTTATTGGTTCGTTGGTCGCAAGAAGAAGATGAAGACATCCTATTCAATTGGCCCACGTGACACTAGTTTTCGCGACAAAGCACTTTTGAAATCATAAATTATAGCTACTTCACATCTCATTCTTAATTCTATACTAATTTTGTTCTCATTCACAACACTTCTAAAATCTCTCAATCTCACAAAAAATAGACATGAAACTTTAAATACACACACATGGGTGCGTGCCCACCAGCATTGTCTTCAACAATAAATAAATAAATAAATAAAATATATATATATATATATATATATATATATATATATATATAATATGAAATTAAAAAGGGTAAACCAGTACATAACTTTTTATGTAATTATTTGGGTCCTTAATTATATGGTGCACTCTATTGTTGAAAGCAGTTTCTCTTGGAAGGCAGAAAAGCATTACTCAGAAAAGTGGATTCTCCATAAAAAATAAGAAAAATATTATTGAAAATGTAATGATATAAGAAGGTGGTGGAGTTGGAAGTGCAAGCTTACAAATTTCTGTCTTTTTCTTCTACTTTATCCAGTTGTTTAAGTAAAAACTATAAATGCATGTGAAACAGGAAATGCCAATGTTGACTCAGAAGGAAATTAATTATGTTGTGTCTCCTAAAACAGGTACATGATGGGAATGTGAGACAAATAATGAACCTGAGATGTTTAAAACATTAGTGGATGTTATTCAAAATATAACTGTTTTCTGCGATAAACTTCAAGTGTGTCGGATATAAAAACCAAGGATGTTTCATCATAATCAGAACAAATCTTTCGCCAACAATGTAGTGTAGTCAGTTCAAGTGTGAATCACAAAGTTTGATATACATGGAGAAAAAAAATCATAAATGATAAGTTGAAAATCTAATATATATATATATATATATATATATATATATATATATATATATATATATAATTGAGTAGTATATAAAAATATAAGATCGAGAAATATTAAACATTTTCGTGTTAAAAATAAGTTTTTATATGTATAACTCATATATTTGCGATTTATATCTTAATTTTTTTTTCTGGTATAAAAAAATCTAATAATAGACTGTTTGTCTTGTTCTAGATCCAATTGTAATTGAGATAAATGAAAGTGGGTTGAGATAAACAGATGACATAATCTTATTATAATAGAAATTTATGATAAAACTCAATTCATTTTAATAAAAAAAAAGGAAAAATTTAATTAGTATATGAAAAAATAAAATTAACTTATATTAAACTTTAAAGTTTTATGTTAAAAATAAGGAAAAAGTTTTTTTAACAATTATTTTTTGATAATTTTTTTATAACGCATATGTGGTATCTTGTGATTGGTCCGTTTTAAATATTTTTTTTAAATATAAATTCAAATAAGTCAATAAAATAATAACACGTATCCTATTATAAAAAATTGTTAAAAAAAATTGCTAAAATATCAAGATCATACAAATAATATTAAGTATCACAATTTCCAGTTGTTATTTATAAATGGTGAAAAAACAATTATGACAAAATAAAATTGTAATGAAAATGAAGTATGAGACATAATGATGAATGTTGGAGTGATATATCTTATAATTTCAACGAGCGATTGATTGATTAGTATGTTATTTTTCTATAAAAAAAAGTGTAACACAATGATATCTGATTTTAAACAACACATTCATAATGCTAATTATTTACCCTCCTCAACATTTATAACAAGGGATGAAAGCAATTATAATGTTATTTCATTAAAAAAAAAATTGGTCCTTTAAATAATTAAAATTGTGAATATTTATTTGGTTTATGATTAAAATTTAATATTTTCAAATATATTTTTATAAAATATTAGTTGTTTCTCCAAAAAAGCATAATTCATGAAAAATGTAGAAATTAATCTTTTTCCAAGTTGAAAAATTTATTGTTAAGAAAGTATCATGTTATTCTTATTAAATCATTTAATGTCGCAAATGATTAAAATTTTGATAAGAATGTTGTTTTTTTCTCATAAATTTTATAAACATTTTTAAAAATATTTATGAGCAACTAAAACCATTTTAGCCGTTTGTAGATTATCAATTTTAGGATTTATGGTTTCCAAAAAATAATGATTCTTTATAATGTCTTCATTACAAATATAAATTAATTTTATAATCATCAGTGATAGTAATAGATGATAAGTTTGTGAATTTTTATAAAAACTATCATGAAATTTATATAATGTTAATAGATGAAAATTTTAATGTTACTTCCTTGATAGTCATGAGGATGTCACGTGACACTAAAATTATCTTATACTAAATCTTTTAAGATAAAAAGGCATATTTTATTCTATTTCTTATTTATTATTTTAAACATTTAGTTACTGCAACTATTAACTTACATATTTAATAAATATAAGAAACAAAGTGAAAATAAGGAAAATATATAATAATTAGTTCATGCGTTAAGAAATCCTATTTTTAGATTATATTAATACGCACAATGTCGGTCCTGAAGTTAGTCTATAGGTGCTTTTACACCAAACTCATCAATGGAAGTGACACAAACAAAAAGGTTAACTTTAATATTTTTATATTTTTTAATTTACTTTTATTATATTAAAATTAAATTTGTGTACATGTAAAATTTGTATCTATTATCTTAAAAAATTAATATATATATATATATATATATATATATATATATATATATTTTGTTGTTTATATTTCTTAAAATGATGTGTTTACATGTTAAAATATATGCTAAAAGAAATGAGAAATTAAAATTTATATACGTAAAATACCTGTGTTTATTATTTTTCCATAAAATGTAGGGATCGATTCGTTGTACATAGCTTATAACAAATTCAGACAAAAGAGCTTCAAAATAAACTAAATCTTGAGAAGTTATATTGTTAAAAACATAATGTTTTCAAAAGAAAAAATTGAACAAATTTATAAAAAATGGTTTGATTTACCAACCTGTTTAAAACGATTTGATTGGATATATTATTTGATAAAAATAAATAAATAATTAAATAAACCGATCCACGAGTATGAAATAGGTCGCATTGAAATAAATCCGAAACATTTTCTTGAATGATTTGATTTATTTCGATACGACTTTTTAAAAAATCCAAAGAGTGCAAAAATCCTTCCGTTTCCCATTTTCTGCCACAGTTTCTTCCTGCATTTTGGTATTTTTATTTTTATTTTGTTCTTTCTGAATTCTGAAAGTTAAAAATAATTTTTAAATTGCACAGAAATTATTTTTTCTTTTAAAAGTTATTCTTAAATTACATAATTAAAAAATAGCTTTTAAAATGTACAATTTAAAAATTAAAAATAAGTTTCTTATTATGAATTTGATTTTTAGAACACATAAATTGGCAAGTTATTTTTGACTTATAATTCAATTATTATTTTAGAAAAATAACTTTCATATAATTTGAAAGTCAAAATATTACTTCCAAATTACATAATACCAAACGATAGAATGAGAAAAAAAATTTATGAGTTGTATCATGAAAATGAAAGGCATAGAGATGCAAGCTACTACCATTATATTCCATAGTTTTCTTCATACCCCTTAAATTTTAATGTCATCCCCATTTTAACCTACACATTATATATTATATAATAAATAATTAGATAAACATTATTTATTATGGTACTCACTCATTAATATTATTTCCTGTCTTGTTATTATTTACACATCTTTTACAACCTCTTCTTTATTATGTACTCACTCATTAATATTATTTTCTGTCTTCTTATTATTTACACTTCTTTTACAACCTCTTCTTTATTTTATTATTGAATTGAAGGATACCATTTATACCTAATACAAAATATTTGACTACTCATCAGTATGCTACAAATTCAAGTTTTTCAATTGTTTTGTTTTTATTCTCTCTAAAAAGTCATTAGTTATCCAACTAACTACAATGTGATTTTTTCTTAATTGCATCCTTAAGAATGTATCTTACAATTTTTGGATTAACTCCAACCCTTTCACCATCATTGTCAACATTTACACTAACTTTCTACTTAATGTATCTACTATAATATTTGTCTTTTCTAGATGATATTGTAGTTCAAAATCATAATATTTGAAGTATTTTATCTATATTCTTTATTACATGTTCAACTCTTTATCGAAATTACTAGCATCATGGTATATAGAATTCTTTATTCAATATATAAAGACAACACATGTTCTTACCATTTTTAAAACAAACCATTTCCAACCTACATTAAAACAACTTAAAAGAAAGGCTTAAATCCTTAATTGGTCCGCATGTTAAGAGGGAATTTTCAGTTTAGTACACGTTTTTAAAAGTGTATACATTGGGTTTCCATATTTTGCAATTTGTGTCAACTTAGTCCCTTTTAACCATCAATTTGGCTAGAAAATTACAAGTGGACAAGTCATTTTGAATTGCAGCATGTTTCTTAACTGTTTGAACCTTTGCACACCTTTCAATTGCTGTTACAAACTTGTTTGAAGTGTCATTGACTAAATTGACATAAATTGTAAAACATGGGGACCCAATATATACACTTTTAAAAATGGGTACTAAACTGAAAATTCTCTCTTAACATGGGGACTAATTAAGGATTTAAGCCTAAAAGAAACTAACATAATCAGATTTCAAAATTCGATCATACCTTCAACCTAATTTGAAATATGGTGAGCATTAAAATAAAGCAAAACGTCATAATTGGTTGAAATCCAAAATTCCAAATAACACTCGATATCAAAATTCAATATATACTTTATAGAACTAGTTTTCAAAATTCAAGTGTCACCTCATTAGATATCAAATATTACTCTAGATTTCGAAATCCAGTATACACTACATACAACCAACTCACTCATCAAATATATTAAGCCGATTTTCGAAATCTGATACACACATCATAGAACCAGCTTTCAAAATCCGATTGGTAGCTCACCAATTTAATACACTAAATCAGTCTTCAAAATTCATATACATTTAAATAAAACCAAATTTTGAAATCTAATTACCATCTCATCGGAACTTGCACCGAATTTCTAAATATGATTTCCTGTCAAACCAAACTAAATAGTTTTCATAAATCGGATAATTAGCTAGAAGAACAAATTTCGAAATTTGTTTCACCTACTTAACATTATAACTTCCTCAAGATTACCCATCACCATAAATCAGCCTAAATCACCGTTCTTAGAATAAAAAACATATGAATTCACCTTAACAAAAGAGATGGACCAAAAAAATTGGGCAGAAGAGTGGATGGGAGTTGTGTCGTGTGCATAGAGACGAAAAACAAATGAAGGAAGACAAAATGAGTGGGCGGTAAGGTCTTTGGGCAAAGGTGGATGAGAATGACCGCAGCGCTGAAGAGAAAGTAAAATAAGCAGATAGTAAACTAGGATTTTTTATCCTAGTCAAAGTCAAAGGTCAGCTTGGGGATTTAGAAAATTTTAGGGTGCAGGAAGAATACTATGGCGTGCAGGAAGAAGCCCCTTTTAATTCCATACAAGGCCCACACATCTATCTTTTGGGTTCAAAGCCTCCATCTCACCTCTTGCAAGAAAGCCTCATTTTAGAAAGCCCAAGATGCTTCTGGTGCTGGTTAATTATTAATATCTTCATCTCACTTTTCTAATTGGCTCAAATTCTATACTTTACCATTTCAAAATAATTATGCAATTATTTTTTCTTCCCCTTTAGAAAATATCAACCACAATCATATGCGAGTGTGTGCTTCATTCTTGACCTACACCCTAAATACTGGTAGACAAATTACCTTCGAAAATTTTCAAACTAAAAACATACGCGGACTATTGCTTTCAGCAAAAAATACAATCGTTCATATCTTATAATAAATTATAATATTTTGTAATGCTAATCCTTATATTTCCCCGTTAACATCAACAATTAACAGGTCAAAAGACAATATCACATTTTTCGAAAATTTAGAAGCACAAATATGATTTCTCGTCATGTTAAAGGTTAAATTCATTTCAGAATTACCATGTTAGCGTGATCGTTTACTGGGAGTTTTTACTCTGGTGTTTATCTCAGTATAAACACGGTTATTCACATTTTAAAATCTTTTTATGAATGGATAGTCTTAAATAGAAAGGCTACATTCTTGAAAGCTGAAGATATTAACATCTAATTTCATTATTTTTACTGGGTGAAGTTTAATTCCACTCAACCAACACAAGTAACCCATCATAAACAACAGTAAATAAACAAAACGAATTGTAACATCCTTTAGCTAGCCAACAATGGTTAATCCTGTACTTCGGCCTAACATGAACCACCTTCATATTTGTTTACATTAAAAGTTAAAACAAAATCTAAGACCATGAGCCAAGAAGCAACAAAATATGGCTACCAAGTACACCTTTTTTACATAATTACATGCTGCATACATCTCAGTAAGCTAATCAATCATATCGCCATGTGACAATCAAGGTGCTGCAACACAGTAGAAACAGATATTAAGCACTATCCAAATCAGCATATATGTTTGTAGCAAAGTTATTCATGCCATATAGATACGATGTAAAATAAGTACTTAGAATGTCCCAGAGCAACAATGTCAATATACATTTTGTTTTTAGTACTACTAAGATTATTGATATTTGTTTTAACGGGGTTTTCCCATCTTTAGGATGTGGGACTTGTCATGGCTCCCCTCGCCACAGTCTTGGGTAGCCAATACGAGACTGGCAATTGGGGCCGAAAAATTATTAACACCAGAATCATTCACTGCCATTGAATACTTATCAACCTTGGTTGGCAGTACATAGTGGCCATACCAAAAATGCTACGGCCCTTTAACATAGTGGGATGTCCACTATTCCAAATTTTAATATATAGTTTTTTGAACTCCGTTTCTCCCTGACCACACTTTTGACATCACCGTTAACCCTTACTTACGGACTTTATAATGGGGTTTAATGTGATACATTTTCAGAAACGGGTCTTTTAAAATGCAGGATTAAGAATGTACCTATTCATGCTTAGAGACTAAAAAGATGTTTAATCCCGAGAAAAACTGATAGAAGTCACGGAAACAAACAAAATTAAAGAGACATATTGATATTCCAAATAAAAGATATCTTAAACATTCAACAAAAAGTGAGGGTGGATGTTACTCGGAGAAAAGACTAGAGGAGGTCGAGGGTTCAATCAAATGTGCGATTCAAAGTTCGAAGTAGAGAAAACAATATGTTGGGTGTGTAGGGAAATATTGTTGATGAGATGTATTGGTTTTGATAGCAAAAAAATATACAAGGGTTCCACTTCCTTGCTGCCCATAGGTCCGAAATTCATGTTTCATATCGTCCTCACCACTCCTTCATTTCCTTTACCATGTTAGTCATGAACTCTACTTCACATTCCACATGCCATGTGAGCAGGTTACAAACCTTATTCTTACAATCAGCTATATATATCACTAAGCTTCTCTCTGCATTGAATTAAATCAAATTAAAAAGATTGTGAACTGATAGGCACGCTTAGAGGACCAATACCATCCTATCTTCATTTGAATTAGTAGTTAGAAGCCCCCATAAAATTATAATATCTGTACTTAATCAAATTAACAGATTTTTCAGACAAATATAGTAATACTACCATGGAATCTTGATCATGAATTTTAATAGGGAAACTTACGAGATATAAACTGTATAATCCATCCAACAACAGGAATATGATAGAGGAACAATTTGATAGAAGACCAAAAACCACTGCAACCAAAATCATCAATGTTACGTGTAGAATAAGTTTTGTAATCATGTAAAGTTCAGGAAGGATGTCAATGTCATGAACTAACCTGAAGAGAAAAAAACAACCGTATATTTGAAGTATTATACCAACTATTGGCCACCTCACAAAAATGAAAAAGAGACCCAAAAAAAATGATGCAGTGCCCTGAAAAACAAAAGGAAAAGAAAAATAGTTATTACCATTTATAGTGTTTCCCAATTCATTTACAGAGAATTTGGAAATTTCACATCAAGGTGGAGAAAAGCACTACAGAACTAAGGTTAATATATGATGCAGTAGTGCAAGAACAAAGGATGACAGATACATCAGACAAGCATCAATTCAAAAGCATATGTTGGGCTTAATGTTTCATCACAGAAAGACATGCGGGAAGTCCAAAGCAAATAGTTCTTTAATTCATCGGAGTTAGTACTTCGATTAAAACAGATACTGACCCAAAGCTAACAGAATCGCGATTTTAGTAAGAATTATATTGGTTTCTAAAGACAACTGGAACTGGGAAACAATTTCTCACAGGGAAGTGGACAACCAGGAGCTAACTGCGGAAAAATTCCATTTCTTTATTCCAAACTATCCTTGTCCACAAACAGAAGGCAAAACAGTATGTTGCAAATCAACAATGAACAGGCTCTCAATCATTAAGGCATCAGAAAAAGTGGAAATTTTAAGGATTCATTGTCCCAGAAATAAATCGGTTATTTCATAGATCACAACTAGCACACTTTACAGTTCAGTAAAAAAAGTTCTGAACATGATTTTGAATTCGACAACCGTATTTTCCATTGTACACTATACAAATATTGTTTGGAAAAGGAGAGAAATTTATGCAGACTTTGTACAGAAATTTTACTACGGTATCAACTATCAAACAGATAAATGTATTGGTGAAAGACAAATAAGAGAAGACAACCCGAAGACGCTTCTTGTCCTATGAATATATGCAACTATTCGTTACCACAAAATACCAGACTATCACTACTAAATTTCACACCTATATGATAGGCAAAGCAGTCTATCTCGTTTAGCAGATCCACAATTAAACTTCAAGTTTAGGAATGATAAATAAATATGTCCTTTGATCTAAAGAAAATAGCTCAAAAGCCAAGAAGCAGCCATGTCCCTGGCGCATAACAACTGTGTAACATGTGAGTGACATTCTAGTACTGTACAAAATGTCCACTGATGATTATGACGAGAAAAGGAGAGAAGAGTGCCTTATAGTTCGCTCTATTAGTGAAAAGTGCCCACGTAGAACGCCAACCAAGCAAAATGGCCACCCCTGCTAAGGAAAATATCTGATTCCACAAAACAGATGCCAAAACCAAAATTAGGGAAATACCAACCTCTATTCGAAAGGAAAAGATTACAGAAATTTAGATTGTAAAAGTAAGCCTCACATTTCCCAGAGCAAGCAAACCACGGTCAAAGAAGAGAACTATGCCAAGAAATGTAAAGAAAATGCCGAAACCAATTAGACCTATACCAGCCTCTGCGAGAACATGAAAAATTCCAATGTCAAAGCACACGCAGTATTAGTCGTGTCGTGTTCAGAAAATTGAATTACAATAAATTACACACACAACGTGCATTGCAATGCTTCTTACTCTTCATCTCAGTTAACTCGTACGCCATAATTGATTAGAAAAGCAACACCAGATGAACAAACCTTCATAGAAAAAATTGAAAGTAATCAGATCATGAATTAAGATACACTCACCCTAACCCTGATTTCTAGTAAGACCTTTAAAGACCGAAATGCAAGAAATAACTTCAAAGATTATCTATTACACTAAAAATTCACCTCTAACAATATACGAGTTGAAGCAGAAAAAGAACGAAACTCCTTGCACTGCTGCCTTTTGAGAATCGAGATTGAGAGAGAGAGACAATACATGGGCTTCAAACTTTTGGGCTGTGTGTTCAAGCCCAAAGAATCTCTACTGCCCAGCAGTCTTAAGAAAACAAATAACACTGATTAAAAGAAATCGGTGTCATTTCAGAATATGGTTTTAAATATCAATGAAATTCATATATAATTTAAAGTTGCTCGAAAGAATTTTCAATTGAGGAAACTTGATATATATTGTATAAAGAAAATAATTATTGAAATTGATTTGCCTTCTGTAAATTGAAACTGGTTGAAATAAACTCTGGAATATAAAACTTTTGAATTTTTGGCTTATTAAACTTGAAATAAAAATATCGAAAGATTGTTACTCTAACTTTACACATAAATTGTCATTATATACACATTTCAGTCCATAACTTGATCATCTTGCTTTTTATTATTGTTTCAATTGCATCTTTACTATAAGTTGCTACTATAGTTACTTTACTAACATGTTTGCTCTATTTAAATAAAATTCAATAAGTGACAACTAATCTTGCACAACACATATTAACATAGCCATAATCTAACTTGCACCACAGAATGAATCTAACAAAACAATTGAATAAGAATATCTTCTAATATCAGTTAAGTAACTTTTTTTGTCTAAAATTTTTAAGGGATCAAACGGAGAAAAAATGTGAACTACAGTCACTTGCAAAATATCATTTTATATATATATATATATATATATATATATATATATATATATATATATATATAAAGTACATTTTCACTTTTGATCAACATATCTAAATACTCTATAATTTATGATTTTATGCTCCGAAATATTTTATATCCCATATTTCTTATTATAGAGGTCAAGCCTGAGTTGAAATCAGTTTAACCTAGTTTAAATTGATTTGATTTAACTTGGTTAGCATAAATGATATTCGATCTGCATTAAATTAAGTGGGTTTAAGTCCGAATTAGAGTTCATGTTGTCCTTGTCTATGTTAAAATGTTGCGAGAGGTAGAGTAGTCAATTTATTTTTGAGCCTAACGGCTAGTCTTGACCCTTTTTATAGTTAGGTCCATTGTTTTTTTGACTCATATCTTAGAGAGTTTTTTCAAAGCCCCTAGCCTCCAAAACCTCAAAAAAAATGAGTTTGATTGAATGAGGACCGAATTAACCCTCAAAACCTCATTTTTTTCCTACACATCAACCTTGGTCATCTTCTTCTAGACAAACATTTGCCTAAGAGCTAGACAATAACAATAACACATAGAGTCGACGACACAGGTGGTAACATCACATAGTGAAGTATAAGACAACATGTTCCACCAGAATTGTTACTCATTCCATCTTCTTATCTCATACGCTCAAAGAAAAATTAGATGTAAAATAAACATACATTAACTAAAACACAATAAAATATAAGAACACATTAAACTTTCAGACAATACAAAATAAAAGTTATGAAATAAGTTGTTTAGATTTATCTAATAAAATTCAAGTCAATGGCATCTAGGTGAAATGAAATAAGTTTGGTTAAGTCGAACAAGTTAGATTGGATTAAATTGGATCAAGTTAAACTTGTAATTTTATATCAAAATATATTATCAGAATAAAAAAATAATGTCAAACTTATTGTAATACAACTATTGAGCTCACATTAATTCAGATCTTGTCAAGTTGAATTACAATATTCAGATGATGTCAAATTAAATTGAACTCACATGTTGAAATTATTTAAAGTTAAGATGAATCCATTTTACATTGAATTATATTAAATCACATATTAACTTGAACCCGCTAAATTAAGATTATTCAAATTTCATCAGATAAAAAAACTACAAATATAAAATTTTAAATTTTCGATATATTTCACTAAATTAATATCAAATCTTAATTTTGAAAAATCTAATTCGTAAAATCATCCTAAAAGTGGATGGAGATACCATGCGCATTTCAAGAAACACAAAAATGAATCTAACACTGTTTGAATGCTATTCTCCAACTAGCCGTTGTGTGCTCATTCTCCTCTCGTTAGTGCAATAAATATTTTTTCAGTCCTGTCTCCAATCAGTAGTAATATGCTATCCGATCACACATTTTAAAACTTGTATCAAACACTTAAAATACTAAAACTTGTCCAATTTTTTCTATGATTTCCCTGTTCATCCCTACCATTCCTCCCCGTTCATCGCTAATCACGTGCTATATAAAGTGTTTCTCGTTTTATTGGAATTTTTCGAAAAGATCAACTCAATGATTATACACTAGAATATGATCATCACAGTCTACTATGCACATGAATAAAAATCACCTTAATCGTAATAAATTAATATAACTGGAAATATACTGGCGTGTTTTAATCGGCAGAAAAATTACAACTCTTAAAAAATTATTTCTGATAATTTACTGCAACATTCATTCTAACACGAGGAATGATGTAACAAAAAGACAAAGACAACCTTAGAGTACTACTTAAGTTTTTTCTTGGAAGTATACATGGAATATTTGTTATCCAAGCAAGAAAATAATAAGCACAAGATGCATGCATGGAGCACGCATATGTTTACTATACAAAACAAAAATCACATCATAATACTAAGTGGATATTTGTCCTTTTAATTACATGCTTATTTCGGATGTTTATTTGCTTATTTTTTCTTCATTTGTAAGAAACACAACGGATTAAAATTTGGTAATAACTCGTGATCTCCACCACATTTAAAAATAAAAACTTTATGATCCGAATGAAAATTTTAATTAAATTATCAAACCTCAAAAATCCATTTTTACAGAATCCAAAAATAGATGTTTTGAGTAATTTATTTAGGTCAAAATATTGAATGTAAATTGGTAATTGGAACGAGCTATCATGTGGCTCAAAGAGTGTAGGAATTAACAAGTGATCATAATTGAAAGACGAAAAATCACCATGCTTCCTTTCGAAGAGATTGACGATGAAAATATGCAGACATTTGAATTGGCACGAGATTAGACTTTGATTTTCAGCTGCATGTATGGATAAGCTTAAGACCTAAACAATATAATTAACGTGATTTCCGTGATTTTTTTCACTGGTTAATTGATTATAGAACGTCTAATGCTAAGCAATCTCCAAAAATGTTATGTAAAACATTGCTTCAAAACGCAAATAAGTGAAGCCAGCTTGAATTTTTGAGCACCCACTTTGGATTTTCCGTGTTAACTCTAAATTATTGAGAGTTTAATTTGCTTGATAATAATTAATTTTATTCTAACCATATGGTTAATTAAGTATGTACGGAAAGTTGAAGCGAGTGATAAATTATTAAGTATGTATTTCAAAATTAGAACGTGAAAACGAGATGGAGGTGTAGAGTGTAGTTTATAATGAAGAGTATCCTCAACTATGTGTGATTAATGAGAAAATGCACATGGAGTTTAGCATAATTGGTGGTGTTGAAATATGAACATCTCTACATGGAAATTCAACGTAGGCAGCCAAACTATACTCAATTATTAATCTAATTGATGATTTATTACTTTTTTTCCCACACGATTAGATCATGACCACTATTTTTTTCTATTTTTTCTCAATGCATTTATATTCTCTTTTTAATATTTAATTTTACCATCGTATCACTTTAAATTTAAAATATATTTTTCTAACTTTTGCTCAAGAAGTATCATTTTCCATAAATTCTAACCAAAATTAGAAAAAATGTCAAACTCTTTGGTGGTGACTTTATATATCAACCAGTCTGGCATGAGGTAATATATGCATATTGATATTGTAATGCTAAATTAAATCTGAAATGAGTAATGAAATTCAACGCTTATGAAACGAAACTGTCCTCACGAAATTTTAAATTGTTGAATTTTGATGAAATTTTTATATTATTTATTTCAGTCTACAAAATATTCTAGTCAATACAATAATTGGCTTTATTCATCTCCAACTTTTAGCTTATTTTTTTCTTGGTATTTTTACCTTTTAAAATATCAAATTAGTTCTTTCTATTACAGTCTACAAATACCAGAAAATCATTATATAAGAGACATTTTCAAAACCCATTCATCATTTTTCTCTGAAAACGTACAATTTCACAATAATTTTTATGCACTTTACTTCAGGATATCATGACGAACAGAAATTTAAAATATCATAAATATATATATATATATATATATATATATATATATATATATATATATATATATATATCGTAACACAACGATTGACTTTGCAATAATTATGATAAAATTAGATACTATCATGAAGTTTGCCTAACGAACTTATTGCACTGTTTTCCTATAGTTAGTGACTTGGGAGTGTTTAAGAAATATTAGTCGTATATATATCTCTCACTAAATTATTTAGTGTAGCTACTGACTTTAGATTAATGGATTATTCAGTGTTCATAATTGCAATAACCTTTTACCAGTATACCTAAACCTGAGAATTATGCAAAAATGTAGGTAAATCGAATGGTCCTCTGAATGACTTTAACATAATTACCTCCTCCTAAAGCTAATATCTTTCTTTGACTTTATCTAATTTTATCATATAATATATATATATATATAGATCCTGTATATACATATTATTATAAGCATAAAAAAGGAGTTATGAACGACACCCCATCCACCTTTTTGCCACTATCACATTATTCTTCTGACATATAATATTTAATTATGGAGTTGAATTAAAAAAAAAATCCAAATCAAATACATTGATTATTTATTTTTCCAACAATCCCTACAAATTCGATGAAACATCTACACTTAAGTTTAGAGACGTAATATTACACGCCATTGACTGCAATTAAGAACAAAAGAAAGAAGATAAGAAAAGCAATAACATGGTTCTTAATTACAACATGCATGGTACAATGGTAGCTAAAAGCACATGGGGACATATGCAAATTTGAATTCTAACTCACTTAAAGTAAGTCTTATCTATGATTTAGGATAATTAATGTATAAAATAATTATTATTTCATTCGCGCATTTTTTTCTTCCCGTTATAATCAAAACAGGGTAAAAATAGTTTGTTCTGATTAACGCTGCTTAATCATACAATGTAGATTTAGTTTTAGTAAAAGAATAATTGTTTAATAATAATCCGTGCAAGTGCAACTGGAGCTATATATAATAATTTCATAAGCGTATCACATGCATTAGAATATCTAATAGAAATTATATTATATAAAACTGTTTATTATTTTATTAGATGAATATACATTCTAACTTCCATTAATTCCGTGTGCATATACGTTTCATTTTTGAAAAAAGTTGCGTCCCTTTTTCTACAATCAAGTACTATATTTATATCGTGTAAATATAAAACTATTTAAATCTTACTGCTAATTCGATACATATATAGCCATTGATTGATTTTCTCAAAGTTAATAATATCATTCCTATGTTGTAATTTTTATACTTTTATCTTCGTGTAGCCCCGCAATTAGCAACACATGTATACATTATTATCTAAGGTTGTTAGGGGTTGCTGCCTGCAATATCTTCAACAAATCAAATGATCACGATACCGTATTAACTTTATTACGTTCCCTCTAACCAAAAAGCAATAGAAAACAAGAAGAAAAGAAAAAGGAAAAGGATGAAAAAAGCATTTTGAATTTTCTGAGTCAAGAGAGGCAACTGAGTAGCTAGGAGAAAAGATAAGACAGTAGCATTATTTGGGAGGCTTTTTGCTTATATTGTATAGAGTAGATCAAAAGGGTGATTTAATAGTTAAATGAGTCGTTGGAGTTTCAATTTTTTAAAAACGAGTTAGTTGAAATGGAGCCATATGGAGAAAATTAAGAAAATTGAATTAAGATATTGTTCTTAAAAAGTCACAAGGCCAGCTGGGGAAGCTTCATTTAAGCATTAAAATTATAAGACGGTCTCAACATTGTATGAGACATTTCAGTATAAATATGCAATTGATGTAGCTTTCTTAATCATCACTGAATCATCAAGGATCATATCTTACCATAAACATTGGTTGGAGGCTACTCCTTCTACTCATGACCGCCGGTAGCTACGGCCCTACTAAGGGTCGACTTAGGCCTCAAATGGCCATTGCATTGGCCATTGTTCTTCTTTCCTTCAATGTAGCATCCGTCGCTGCTGATGCTTACACCTATTCACCACCTCCGCCACCACCGTATGTCTACAGCTCCCCACCGCCTCCTTCCCCGTCACCTCCACCTCCTTATGAGCACAAGGATCCACATTATCAATACAAGTCTCCTCCACCACCTTCTCCCTCACCTCCGCCACCATATTACTACAAATCTCCTCCACCACCTTCTCCCTCACCTCCACCACCATATTACTACAAATCTCCTCCACCACCTTCCCCATCTCCTCCACCACCATACTACTACAAGTCTCCTCCTCCACCTTCTCCTTCACCTCCACCTCCTTACTACTACAAATCTCCCCCTCCCCCAGACCCATCCCCTCCACCCCCATACTACTACAAGTCTCCTCCACCACCCTCTCCTTCTCCTCCACCTCCTTACTACTATAAATCTCCCCCACCACCCTCTCCTTCACCTCCACCACCTTACTACTACAAGTCACCACCACCACCATATGAACACAAGGATCCGCATTACCAATACAAGTCTCCCCCTCCACCTCCTTATTACTACAAATCTCCTCCTCCACCCTCTCCTTCACCTCCACCACCTTACTACTACAAATCTCCACCACCACCTTCACCGTCACCACCCCCACCATACTACTACAAGTCCCCTCCCCCACCTAAAAAGTCTCCACCCTATGATCCTTACTACTACAAGTCCCCACCACCTCCTTCACCTTCACCACCCCCTCCATACTACTACAAGTCTCCTCCCCCACCTGAGAAGTCACCACCCCATGATCCTTACTACTACAAGTCTCCTCCACCTCCTTCACCGTACCCTCCACACGTGCCTTACTACTACAAATCTCCTCCTCCACCCTCTCCTAAGCCTTACTACTACAAATCTCCACCTCCACCATCTCCTAAGCCTTACTACTACAGCTCTCCTCCTCCACCGGTTGCATATCCTCACCCTCACCCGTATCACCACTCATTGATCGTTAAGGTTGTCGGTAAAGTCTACTGTTACAGATGTTATGACTGGAAATACCCTCAGAAATCGCACAACAAGAAACACCTCGAAGGTGCAAACATTACTTTTATATCATTAGTATTAACTTATTCTGAGACTTTGACAATAGCAATATTTATATTATTTTCTACTCAAACGTGTCATTGTTTGGAAATATTTAACTGCATTTTTTAAAAAATATTTTATCTAGGACATCAACTGCTTATGTTTTTCCATTCATTTATTTTTCTTAGTCAAACTCATTTTCCTATTTTTATAACTCTATCAATATTGATCATGTTGTATGTGATTATCTACACTTTACAAGAACACTATACTTTTAGGTCATATTTTACTACATTTTATCTTCTGTTATATGCTATATTGATTTGTGTTTTAACATATGAAATTCATGCATTTTTCATCTCAGGTGCCACGGTCGAGGTGACCTGTGAAGTTGGGAGCAAGACCATAACGGCTTACGGTAAAACTAAGAACAATGGAAAATACAGCATCACTGTTGACGGATTTGACTATGTTAAATATGGAAGCACAGTCTGCAAGGCCAAACTCCACGCTCCTCCCAAGGGCTCACGTTGCAACATACCCACCAAGCTTAACGAGGGAACCAAGTTGGAGTTGAAGTCAAAGGATAAGTACGAAGTTGTTCTGAAGGCTAAGCCATTTGCTTATGCTCCAGAAAAACCATATGACTGTGAGAAGCACAAGCATTCACACAAACCATACTACTACAACTCTCCCCCTCCACCTTCACCCTCACACTCATACCCTCCTTATTACTATAAGTCACCACCTCCACCTCCACCATCATACTACTATAAATCACCACCTCCACCATCATACTACTACAAGTCCCCTCCTTACTACTACAAGAGCCCACCTCCACCATCACCATCTCCACCTCCACCTTACTACTATAAATCTCCACCTCCTCCCACCAAGGATCCATATCATCCTCCTTACTACTACAAAAGCCCACCACCACCATCACCATCTCCACCTCCACCCTACTACTATAAATCTCCACCTCCTCCTCCCAAGGATCCATATTATCCTCCTTACTACTACAAGAGCCCCCCTCCACCCTCACCTTCCCCTCCTCCACCTTACTATTACAAATCACCTCCACCACCATCTCCATCACCACCACCTCCATACTACTACAAGTCACCTCCTCCACCATCTCCATCACCACCACCTCCCTACTACTACAAATCACCTCCTCCACCAGATCCATCACCACCTCCTCCCTACTACTACAAGTCTCCTCCTCCACCATCCCCATCACCACCACCTCCTTACTACTACAAGTCTCCTCCACCACCATCTCCATCCCCACCACCACCCTACTACTACAAGTCACCTCCACCACCAGATCCATCACCACCACCTCCCTACTATTACAAGTCACCTCCTCCACCATCCCCCTCACCACCACCTCCATATTACTACAAGTCACCTCCACCACCATCCCCATCGCCACCACCTCCCTACTACTACAAATCACCTCCACCACCAGATCCTTCACCGCCACCTCCTTACTATTACAAGTCACCACCACCACCATCTCCATCACCACCACCACCCTACTACTACAAGTCACCTCCACCTCCATCACCTTCTCCACCCCCTCCTTATTACTACAAGAGTCCTCCTCCACCATCTCCCGATCCTCATACTCCCTACTACTACAAATCTCCTCCCCCACCATCACCGTCTCCCCCACCTCCTTATTACTACGTGAGTCCCCCACCACCAACCAAGTCTCCTCCACCACCGGCATACATCTATGCTTCCCCTCCACCACCCATCTACCATTAAGCTTCGAATTAAGCAAAAATGACTACAAGTCATGTAAGTTACTAATCCAAATATTGAAAAGTATCTGCTTAACGTTCATTTATGGATCTTGAAAATATTGAAAACTTTTACTTTTGCTTTCAGGTTCTAGTATTCATTGTGGAATAAAGTCAAGTTCCATTTGGAGCAGAGTTAAGCATCTAATTTGTTGTACAAGTTCTTTGAATAAGGATCTGAATGTATCATCTCTAAGTTACAATCTTCACGATTCGGACGAGGTTGCTTCCGTCTATTTGGTCGTCATCTTGCACGTCTTGTTCTTACTAAGTTCAAGAGAGCGACAAATGAAAATGAGCCAAGATTTGAAATCTTGATGCTAATGGGGGCTACTCTTAGAGATCTCTTTCATTTGTTTCTTTGTAGATTATCTCTCTATATATATATGATCGTGTAATGATTGCATTCAAATTAATGTGAAATTCTTTTGATTATATATCATCTTTTATTGTTTGCAATAAAATTGTTAAAATAATTGACGTAAAATGGAACAGAAATAATAAATACACATATGCTAAACCTCGACCGCATTATTTTCAAAAGCATGTGAATGCAAGTGAGACTAAAATGACTCCAAAATAATTTCAAACAACTAATATTGTGACCAAATATTGTCTTAGGATATGTTTCAGAGTCAAATATGGATTTCCGTTCTCAATCCCATCTCTTTCGCATCTTCTCCATCTCTTATTTATGGTTCTTCGTCTTAATTCTTCGGAGACGAGATACAAACCAATAAATAAACAAGAATATAATGCAGAAGAAGAATAAGGAAGTGACAGGGGCTAGAGAGGGTGAATTAACAAAGGGGTAATTTAGATATTTACATGTAGATGGAGGTGTGAAGAGTATAGAAGAGTGCAAATAGCAATTCTTTTTAAATTTAAAATTCCTCGTAGTTTTTGTAAAAATTTATCTATTTTTTGTTTAACCTCCTCTTTTATTATTATCTCTATGTTAACCTAAATAGTATTAAAAAAATAAAAACAATTTGAAACCATCTCATCATTTAAATAATTTATTTCAAATCTGTAATACAATTGATATATTTAGACATTTATTTTATGTGTGATGGAAGAATAAAATGCTAGTTATATAATGACAAGTGTCATAACACCCTCTAGCTTCCATGTGTGTCTGTTAATAAAGAAAATTCTCATTTTTTTAGTGCACATAATTTTTTACTATTTTATTTTGTAAATAATATTTTTTAATTAAAATAGCTACTTATAATAAATAAATCTACCCACAATTTTTTTTAATTATATTTTATGATTTTTTTTATGATATCATAATACATTTTATTTTAATAATTACTATGATAATATTATTTGTATCTTTTTATATATATAATGTTTATATACAAGTTAAGATGAATACATAGATATAAAGTTTTCACCTTTTAGAGGAGTATAAATTTTTATTTATATCGAATTTATAAGAATTATTTATGTTTTAAAGCATATTTAAAAAAAATAAAGATCTTAAATTGGAATGTAATTATTTTAATTGTCATGATTTTTGGATTAACGGTTTATTTATTTTAGAGAAAGCTAATGTCAAATTCTTGTATATTTATAAATATATACTATTCAAATTTCTTACATTGTTAGTGAAAAATATGTTAATAAGTTATTTAGTTTTCATTTATGGAGTTCAGTGATTTAGTGTTTTATTTGTATTTATTTATATTAATTTTATAATAAATATAATTTGTTTAGTGAAATGCAAATTTTGTCATGAATTTGGTATATCTGTTATGTTTTGCATTATTTTTTTCCATAAATTTTCATACATGAAAAAAAGATCAATAAATTTTGAGATGTAACTAACATAGTTGAAATATCAAAACTTATAATGATACTCAATATCATCTTGTTTGGATGGTTAACTAAACCTAATTAATAAAATTAACCTACACACAATAAATAAATTTAACAATGTTTCCAAATATTATTTTATTACCATCATTCAAATTGAAAGCCTTAAAAGTTTATTTTTATACTAATGTATATACTATTTACTTATAGATAACATAAAGATTAAGTGAATTTCTTTCTTAATAAATAAGGTTTATAAGAATTTAAAATTTATATATAAGCTTTACAGTACTCATTAAAATTAATAAAAATAGTAAAATATGTATTAATTAAAAAATAGCTCTACAAAATTTGCCATAATCCATCAATCATGGATGATGATATAAGTAGGTTAAAAGTATAACTAGGCTATAATTAATTTCAAACAAAATAGACTTAACTATGTCACTAACCATTGTTCAGAAAAATATGTATCGGTCTTCAATTTATATTTCATCTAATCTAAGAATAATTCCCACTCCATTCCAAATTGCCAATTATTACATTCATCTACTTTCATTATATTATATATAGCAATTATAAATTCCACGACAATTATGTTGAACAAAAAGACTTGAAAAGACAACATTCCTAACTTCCTCAAGTCACCTCAAAGAGACTTATTAAATTTCTTCTTTCTACAATCCTCCCCAGTGGACAAGATAACTAAATTAAATTCAAATAAATCATTTGAACAATTTCTTTGTTTATTTCAGGATTTCCCATTAAATAACAATAGTTTAAATGAACATGTTAGAGAATAACAAGTAATGAGTATGAAAATATAAATTTTATTAATTTAGACCAATGATTTCTGTCTGTTATTAATTATTATCAAATGAAATTTTATAGCATAATTGCAGATTTTCATTTGTAGAATTTGTTATTATTTAGTTTGCAAAATCTAATCAGAATGATCAATGTTTAAGTCTTATAATGATATAATTATGTGTAAATTTTGTAAAATAATACGTTTTCCTTGTTCTTGCAAATTTTTGTACATTTATATAAAATAAGATTTAATTGATTCAATGTGTTCTTGATTATGTCTATTAACCCAATTTTAATAAATAATATTTTTTTAATGTTTTGAAACATTCATGTCCCTCCGGAGAATTCAACTATTTCAAAGTCGATTAAAAATCATGTTAACATGTTAAACATAATTAGACACCCATGGCCATGAATAACTTGAAAGAGGAAAACATACTATATAGCTCTATTGAAAATATATACTGTCTTAATGTATTAATAGAGATTAAGTAAATAAATTACTAAGGGGTTAGTAGTGAAAGGATTTAATCACTAGTTTAAGAGGTTTGAATGTTGAAATAAAATATTATCCTAAGAATAATTTTTTTATTGAAATATTATTTTAATATTTTTTCCCTTATCTTCTTTTTTTTTTCTCTTATCATCGGTTGACATGGTTGTCGTTACCTCTATAGTTGTTTTATCACTTTATTTCATTGTTTTGTTGTCACTACTACCTTAATTTTTTTTTCTTTTTTTCTTTTTCTTCTCATTCATTTCTATTTAATTTACAAGAAAGAAATTTGGAGTTGTTTTAAAACAACATCCTTAAAAAATAAAAATAAAGTTTATAACATGACTTGATTCTACTGAAAACATTTTTATATTTATTTTTATATAACATTGGTTATCTTTAAATTACATAAATGAAACTCTTATATTATATTTAAATATTAAAATGATCAGAACAAATATTATAACCTATATATTTTAAGAAGACATACCGGAACTAAATTCTAAATTTAGTTTGTAGAAAAATAAAATAAAATTTAAAGAAATGTAATGATAAATACAAGTCAAAAAGAACAAAACTAAATTTTGAGAGCATCAAAACAAGATTGAAAAGTAAAAACAAGTCAAGAAATTAAATGAATAAGAAAAATAATGGGCAAAGGAAAAAGAATTACCAAAATAAAACAAAATTGTGCTTAGGAAACTCGAAATATTGGTGCATAAGAACTTAAAAATTAACACTCTCTTTGTCATTTCCATGTTTGACTTTTACAAACTTTTTTGTACATGTTGGTTTTCTCACTCCATAATCACAAATAAAATTCTATATATAGGTTATATTAAAACAATTATTCAGTTATTTGTAATAACTACACGACACTCATTATACTATTGTCAAATACCTATTATGATATTTATTACTCGTGACGAGAAATTCACTAAACAATTTAAATTTCTTAAGTATTCTTCAACATCTTCTTCTTTGATTAAAAACAAGAAAGCCACATTTTTTTATTGATTTCAGAAATAATATTTCATTTCATGAATAACTTTCATCTATATGCATGACTATCATTTCAATTGAAAATCAACTTTTTAACCATATTATAAAATAATAAACTCTATTTCATATCTTCGATAAAAAAAAATCAATGTTAATTTATTCTTGAAAACATCACTTTGATTTTGCATGATCAAATTATTTCAATGAAAATCCACCGCATATAACAACACAAAAACAAATTATCGAAATTCTAAATCTGTAATCTTGTTAAGGTATTTGATAACATTATTTTAAGAAGTGCAAGTGAAATAGGCCTCTTTGAAGAGTTTGCCAAATTACCAAGATGTTATCGTTCACTAAACTAGGATTAGTCACTCACATTTCATATTTCAGAGTAACTCAAATGAATCATTTAAAAAAAAATGTATGCGAAAATAAAAAGAAATGGTAATTCATAAGTAAATTCTTACCATAATAAGGCAGTGCAATTGTAATAGATCACTTCCATAAGAGTTCATAGAGGTCGATGTGTTATCTATTTTTTTTCTTTTAAATTTTAAATATCAACTATATTATTTTTCTAAATTCTTATTCTTTACTAGTTTTGGAAATTTTTTTCTTGACATAAAATATTTTGTTTTTTTATTTTTCAAGATAAAACGTTGTAGTTAATATTTATTTGAATAGCATGATTTTTGAATTAATGTTCCTCCATGTACCTCACTTGTTTCAACCTACACCTTCCAATTGACAATTATACCCTTCATTTAATAAAATATAAAAAAGTATAACGATGCTTTAATGATTTTTCAAGCACCAACAATCCTTATTTATGTACTATTATGCTCTAACCCTTGCATGCACCCATCTTATTTCTCCACTGATAAACTTGTGCATGTACTTCAAATCTTCTTTTTTTTTTATTGAATTTTTTTGTTATTTTGTAATTATTGTATACATTTTTTAAGTGTTAATTATTTTAACTTTCAATTTAATTTATAAGATGTTTCTATTTTATAATATGTTATATGCTGTTTTTAAATTTAGTTTTATGTTGTTTTAGTTTTATGCTGTTTTTTAGTTAATAAATAATACTTAAATAACTACAAAGTATATCAACAACATTAAAAATTGAAAAATAAATTAAAAAACAAAATAATAAGTCAGAAATTAAAAATTTACGCATAATAAATAAATAATTTCAAAAACATTAAAGATTAACAAACAAATATAAATTTCAAATCCATTAGATTATAAATAATATTTAAATAAATATTGAATATAATAAAAATTAAAATTTAAAAAATGTTAACAAATCAATAAAAAAAGTTTAAAAAAACCACAAAAAACACAACAAAATAAATTTAAATTAATTAACGAATAAAAACTAAAAAAAATACAACAAATAATTAAATAATAATTCATATTAAAAAAATAAAATATCAATAAATAAGTATAGATTCAAAAAATTAACAAACAAGTTTAAATTTCGAAATTAAGAAAAATCAATTTACATATAAATATCAAATATAAAAATAAAATACAAATTATAAAATATTAACCACAAAATATTTAATATTTAAATAAACAAATAAAAAAATTACAAAAACAAATCAAATTCAAAGAAAAGAAATCAAATTCAAAGAAAACAATTAAATATAATAAAGCAAATAAAAAAAAAAGAAGGAAAAGCTTGATCGTAGTTCAAGTTGTGACAAAGTGCAAAACCACACTTTTAAGTGAGGCAGTCGCATTTTCAACTGCGATGCAGTATGAACCATACTTTCAACTGTGGTTAGATCGCATTTCAAGCTGTGGCGAGTTGCACTTCCAAGTACGGAGAAGTCTACAATCCCTCTTCCACTTTCAAGTACGGAGAATTTTGTAACTCCTCTTCCAAGTGCGGGGAGCTCTGCAACTCCTCTTCTATTGTCGGCGTGCTCTCAATCAGTGCGGTTACGATATCAACTTTCATCCCATCTAGTTCAGAAATGCATGTACAAAACAATAAGTGAGGGAGGATGGGAGGAGCATTGCAGGCAAGGAAAGAGAAAAAAGGAAGTGTATGCTCTAGGAAAGTAAGATTTTGACATAAATATATTTGGAATAAAACAGAGAAGTACAGAGTAAGAGACTGATGAAGTGTAGGGAGAATCACTCTTTTTGGACATATTAAAATTCGGTTTACCAATCGAAATTTGATTTAAATTGTTGTTAATGTAATATAATTGTAATTGAAAACTTGAATTTCGAAAAGTCAAGTTTTAAAATGAATTTTTGTAATTTTAGATGAAATATATTTTAGAATTTGATTTTCGAACAACTAAGTTTTAACTTATGTTTTAAACAAGTTTTAACTTAGTTTTTCATTATTCTAAACCAAGTCAGAATTGATTACTTAAAAATCGAATTTTAAGATGAATTCTAATTAAATTTACCAAAATTTATTTCAAAATTTAATTTTTCGAAATTCGAATTCTAAAGTACAATTTAGTTAAATTCACAAAAAAAAAATAAATTAAAATTTGATTATACAAAAATCAAATTCTGATATGTTGAAAAACCATGTTATCCATTTAAATATTAATCACAATGTGCAGCTGAGAAAAAAATTCCCAGTTTTGCAGTGGGATAAATAAACAAAAGCTAAATAATTCCTACTTTTATGCCAATTTGCGAGTTTCTTTTATTAGATTAATATTACCCCATTATCATGCACCTTTGTTTTTCTATATTTAACAAATGAGGGATAAACAAATAAACCGTGTTACATGGTGACATAGGAAGAAAACACGTATCACAGTTAAACTGTGGCTGTGAGATGATAACAGAAGACGTCAAAACACTAGTCCTATCCTACACACATATCACATAGCAATGTTATCTATTTAATATTACTAACATGTTTATTATTATTATTATTACTGAGTTTCCAATGAACAGTGAAGGATGAAAGTGATTGGATCCGATGCTCCAAAATTTCACGAGGAAATGTAAAAATATAGTTTGTTTTTGGTTATAGTGTCAACAAGCTGGCTTGGTTGCTTTGAACACGCCTAATTATTTTGACAAAAAGCATAGAAAATAGAAAAAGGAAGATGCAAGAAGAAAAAGAAATAGAGGTAAGAATAAGTTGGCACATTGGTGTCAACAGAGAGAGGGACTTCAACCCATTCACCATCCACCATCATTATATCATTACCATTACTTTTTTTCAAAAGCAGATGCCAATATCAAAATAATTTATTTAATGCCGAATAAAAATATGTAAAATAATTTAGAGTGATTATTAATTTGAAAAAATAAAAAAAAGGAGAGAGAAAAGGTAAATGTTCTTAATTGTTCCCCGCGTGTAAGTTGCGCTGTCTTGCTCGTCCTTTATGCTTCCATTTGAGATTAGCTCCGAAATTGTAGAGAGAGGAAGAGAGAGAGAGAGTGAGTTTGTTTTGTGTGTGTGTTTCTCTGTCGCGTAATATTATTATTATTATTATTATTGAGTTCGGGACATAACAACTCAGAGAGTTCTTGCAATTTGCAACCTCTCTCTAAGGTTGGCTTTGGTTTCCCCCTTTCTGCCGACGATCTTGTTTGTACCTGTGGATCAGGTTCGATCTCTCAGATCTGGATTTCGTTCTTTCATTCCAATCATTAGATTTCTTCTTTCGTTTAGCTCTTCTCCCTCGTATATATGTGTTGCTGTGTTTTTTCTTCCTTCGGATTCTGCCTCGGTTCGGTGGTGTTTGGATCTTCTCGTTTATTTTCTCTGATTTCAATTAAGACTTTCGTTCAATGTGTTGTGGTGCACTTATCTCTGATAGATCACGGTGCCAGATTTGAGATGTGGAACGGGATTATGATCTTATTGACGTTCCGGATTTTGGATTGTTCTCGGAAAATGTTTGTTCGACTCGTTTTGCATTCCTTCTAGAGTTTTAAGTTTTCTGTTCGATCTTGTGTATAATATGAATTTTCAGGTTACGGCCTTGGATTTTTATTCCATTTTCTCGTATCTTAAGCGTACAGACAATGAATTTTGGTTATTACTGTTGCCTCCTATTTTTATAAATATACCAGGTCTCTGATAAACTGACATTTTTTTTAAATTATCTTGAACTGCTCTGTTGAGCTACAACAAACAGATAATAATGCTTGAAAATGTCCTTCTGGAATTCAATTAGTTAGCCATGATATTGTTGAGAAACTCTTTAATTTTTTCTTCAACCGGTAAGTGAATTTATTTTTTATGTGAGCGTTGTTTTGTACATGGCAGTTCGGGCCCTCGGTGCTGGTTTGTAGCCTGTGCTGAATACCAGCTACAATGAAGAAAGCTATTGGTCAAACTGTTAGGGACCTGTAAGTATAACTGTTTATTATTCGTTAATATTTGATTCTATGTATTGTGTATGAATGTTTTGCTCTTCATTGTGTTCTTGCAGTAAAAGAGAAGTGAATAAGAAAGTGCTGAAAGTTCCTGGGATTGAACAGAAGGTAATTCCTTTTTAAGTTCGCTATGAAATTATGGCTGTTTCTACTATCATGGCAAGACAATTATAGTAATGGTTGTGCCAAGTCTGACTTGTTTTTATGGTATTCTTAATCATGAAATAGGTGTTTAATATCCTTAAATTTATGAATTATGATATATGATCCCCTTTTTCAAAACCTAAACCAGATTCATTATATTTTCTACCCTCTTCTAGGTTCTTGATGCTACCAGCAACGAACCATGGGGTCCTCATGGATCACTTCTTGCAGATATTTCTCAGGCAACCAGAAACCCGTAAGCTTTGGCTCTTAATTGTATGTTTGACATATTGTGTATTTGAGTACATTGAATCTCATTCTTAAGCACCCATGCAGTCATGAATACCAGATGATCATGTCAGTAATCTGGAAGCGAATTAATGACACTGGCAAGAATTGGCGGCATGTCTACAAGGTTTTGACAAACTATTTTAAGTTTTATATGCAATTGCTAGCGGATGCTGCTGACCTTTTTTTTTTTTTGCCACCATCAACACTACAACGTATATGCCAGTTTGTGAAATCTGTTTTGATACTTGTTTATATCCTCTGCAATAATGATGGGTTGTTGTTGCACATTAGCAATAATGTTTTTTGTCTACTGCATTTACTGATGATCTCACTTTCTTAAATTATTTGTTTCTGCACGTACCATCCTTTGTTCAACTCCAGGCTTTGACAGTACTAGAGTACTTGGTGGCTCATGGGTCAGAGCGAGTCATAGATGAGATCAGAGAACATGCTTATCAAATATCAGTAATTCCCATCTACCCAATCCTACTTAAAAAAATTATATACTTATAGCCATTCAGGTCACAAGTTTGGTAATGTGATCTAAAATATATAATGTGACCTGTTAACATTGATCATATATGAACAGACGTTGTCCGATTTTCAATACATTGACTCCAGTGGAAGGGATCAAGGAAACAATGTCAGGAGGAAATCTCAAAGTCTGGTTATTCTCGTGAATGATAAAGAAAGAATCATAGAAGTTAGGCAGAAGGCTGCTGCTAACAGGGACAAGTAAGTTTCCTCTCATTACTTCTATTGATATTTTGTACTCTGTTATTTTCCAGTTGAAATGTAAATTTTATATATACCTCCTTGTTTAGCAAGCATAAGGCATGACATTGTAGAATATGATTCTCCATGTCCTTTGGGTTTCTGGAATATAGATCTAAAGTATACAGTTGGGTATTTGAAATCTGTGAACGAATGTATGTTGTCGAGTATCACAATTTCTAGGAGATATCAAGTCTTTTATATGATTCACCAGATTTCATTAAAATACAGTTGGGTATATGAAATTGTTGTGAACGTGTGTATGTCTGTGAGTGTCTGGGAGATATTAACTGTTTTATATGATTCACCAGGTTTCGCAACAATGCAGCTGGTGGAATGTATAGACCGGGTTCATATTCAGGCAGTGGAGCCTATGGTGACAGATATGACGATGATCGTTATGGAAGCAGGGAGGAAGATCGAAATGGCTATGGTTATGGAAAAGATAGAGAATGGGGCTATAAAGATGATGATCGAAATAGTCGTGATGGAGATCGTTATGGCAGAGATTATGAGGATCGTTATGGCAGGGATGGTTACAGAGATGATGACTACAGGGGAAGAAGTCAAAGTGCTGACCGTCACCAACATGAATCAAGAAGCAGGAGCTCAGATAGAGATCGTTATGATGATGATGGACAAAACTCTTCTCGGTATGTACCTAGGCTTCGATCCTTTTTCTATGTCTTAGCATTTAGTTCCGGAGTTTTTTTTGTTGAGTTCTGGCAGCATAATCTTGTACTAATGTTTGTTCATTAGTAGTGACTGTTGGCTTTCATTTTAGAAAGCAGGATACATTTTCAAGCTTCTGAGTTTGAAAATTTAACAGTTGGTCTGGAGAATCCATAGTATTCACCACCTTAGTGGTTTTGATCTTTACTGTATAGAAGTAACTTACAAAATAAGAGCTGTATAGAAGGAACAGAGTCTTATCTTTACTGTATAGAAGTAACTTACAAAAAACGGCATTTGATTTTTAGCCTGTTAACATAATTAGTGGAACAAAGTTTTATCTATGCATGATAATTTATAGAAAATGTTTACATTTGTACCAAATATAGTGGGGTCTTGTCAGATCTTTTCTTGCTTGTCTTGTCCTTGGTCATTAAATTATCAGAATATGAATATGGCTTTAGTTCTATCCTTGTACTCAAGATACTAGAAAGATAGAGTTGTGAACTGAACTTTTACTTGGTCTTGATTTCGGTAGCAGTCTGCTTGAAGGTGCAAGTTATTTTCTTCCCATATTTTGTTTCCATTTATCATGAGAACATGGCAATTGATGTGATGTTATTGCTCTGTTGATGTTAATCATTTGCTTCTAACTTCATCTTTTTGTGCAATGATCTCTCAGCGGAAGCAATGCTAGAGCTGAAGACCAATCTCTGGAAGCAAGGTAAATTCGTCATTGAAATACCTTTTCTGTCATTTATCCAAATTGCTGCAAGGCATTTTTAAGGTTTATAATGCACAATACAAAAAACGGCAGGCTTGAGCGGAAAATTTCTGAGCAAAACATAGGTGTTGCTCCTCCTAGCTATGAAGAAGCTGTTGGTGAATCTCGCAGCCCTGTACGCAGTGAAAGGTAAGAACTATTACACTACAGACAACACTTGTTTCCAACAGAATCTAGTACTTATATTGTTTTGATTTCAGAGATGTGGAAACTTCAGCAGCATCTGTTCCAAGAGATTCCCCTCCTCATGTAAATGATAGTCCTAGTCAAACATCTGCTGCTACAGGATCTTCTCCTGTAAACAATAATACCACAGAAGCAACTGCTGCTGCATCTGGAGCCCAGGAAGCTGAAGCAACTGATGATTTTTTTGATCCACGTGGTCCTTTATCAGGTGTTTATACAGTATTATGTTGGTCGGTCTTCTATAATCAGTATTTCTGCAACAGCTCTTCCTTGTTTCTTGTTTTGAAGAGTTCGTACACATTTGAGTTGAATTGGTTCTTGTCAAATTATTATTCATTAGATCGTCTTAGTTTCATAGGTGAAGGGACAGGCTTGTATTTTAATTGTTGCGTTGAAAGTTTGGAATACATATCTCATCGGTAACTTGACTAGCATATGTATATGCCTTACTAGTATTGTTTTCTTTGGATCATCCCTTAGACATTTCTGAGTATATTTGTTAATCTCCCTAGTCATGGTAAATATGGATTTTGTCCTAAACACTCAGAAAATTGTTTAGCAATATGAAAATTTTAAGAAATTTCTGCTGATCGTGTATTCTGGTAACCAGGACTGTGGAATAGGTGCTGGCTACCTTTTTTTGATGATTTCTGTGGTTTTAGATTTTTATCCTTTGACAAGTTAGTCTTGTGCAGACTTTGAAGTGGTACATACACACTGTTCCAGGCATAAAATTTTGAAATTTGAAACTGAGTTCTAAGATCAATTAATAAGAATAGTTTTCCTGCATCCTTTAGTGGGAAAAGGTGGCCATTAACTGATGTAGCTCATGATTGAAATTCTTTTCATTTATACATAGGGTGGTATGAGACAGCTACATGTCATGATTTGTGGTCAATATGTAAACAAGTCAGACTTTGGTCTGATATACTTGTGAAACCTATGGCTCAACTGTAATTGACATTTGATGAATTTTCATTGGCAAGATTTGGGAGTTTGATATTAATATGAGTACTTGTTTGTATTTGTTTATTTTGGAGAAACAATTAATTTTCTTGCCTGCTTCTTGAGATAGCGTTTAAAAAAGTTATTATTTCCTCAAAAGTATGTTTGAACAAGCATAATTAGCGGTCTTTTGAAAAATACCATTTAGTAGGTCTTGTACTCATGACATCTTTATATTTCTTCTCAGCATCCTCAGCTGCCCCAGCTGGTCCAGCTGCCCCTGCCACCTCTAATAATGTTGAAATGGACTTGCTTGGTTCCCTCTCAGACTCGTTCTCCTCAAATGCTTTGGCTGTTGTACCATCTGAATCAGCAACTGCAGCCCCTGATGCAAATGTGGGATCCACAGCTTCCGTTGCAGCACCATCATCTGGGTCGAATAATTTCAATCAGGCATGAATTTGTTCCATTTCTAAAGCTCTTTTTAGTGAAAGCAATCTGACCTGCACTAAAAATAATGGATCTGTACCGGACTTGGAATTCTTATAGTTGTGAACTTGTCAGCTTTATGTCATCTTTTTCCTTTTTGATCTAGCATGTATGGCATATCTATCTCATAACATAGCTTTGAACAATCTTTTTGATACATCTGCATCGTGTAGTTTAAATCAGTCCCTCTGTCCGTCACATTTTGTTAAAATAATATATTTTTTGGTTTGACTTCTTAACAGTCTTTTGAGGATCCATTTGGTGACGGGCCATTCAAAGCTTTTACTTCCACTGAAACTGCTCCATCTCAACCCGTGACATATCAGAGTATTGAACCATCCCAATCAAATGCTCTTAATGCAGAAACAAACTTTGGGTTTGGAGACTCATTTTCTGTTGTACCATACACTGCACCTGCCTCTGACACTCAACCTTTTTCTACTAACTCTCAGTTTTTGTCTCAAGATGTGTCATCTGCACAGCCAGAAACTGATATTCTTGCAGATATTCTTCCTCCTGCACCGTTACCTGAGATGAGTTCACAGCAGAACATTTCAGCACCTGATTTCGGCCATTCTTCTTCACCTTCCCTTCCAGCTTCATCTGGTCAAATGACATCACAACCATTTTCTGAACCAACTGGCCAATTTACCCCTAAAGGTTTCTCGGCTGCTACCAGTCAACCTTTACAAACCTTTCCAGTTCCTACAGATCAATTCTCTCAACAACCCTTCTCCGCTCCTAGTAGCCAACCAGGACAAGTACAACCATCATTTTCATCTCCCTCCAGTCAATATGCACAACAACCCTTTTCATCTCACAGTGGTCAACATGGATTTTCATCGCCTACTGGCCAACATATTCAGCCACCTTTTGCTTCTCAAGGTGGACAATCTGCACAATCAGGTGGTATGTATGGTGGATTGCACTCCCAAGATGGATCTCCTAATTCCCAAAATGGATATAATGGGCATATGAACAGCGGGAACTTCCTGCCATCAGGATCTACAGCAGCTTTTCCTTCAAATGTGACTCCAACAGGACAGTTGTCAGCGGTCACCAACTTTTCCCATCATGGAGGATCTGCTCCAAATATGTCTTCCCAGTCTCCAACTCATCAGGCATCGCAGTTTAACAACCACTTCATTGGACAACAAGGGAATGCAGGACCCTTTAGTTCACCGATTACCAATCAGTCACTTGCTTCGAATGCTTCACAATCAATTCCATTAGTTTCTCAACCATCCAAGGACAAGTTTGAGACAAAATCAACAGTGTGGGCTGATACACTAAGCAGGGGATTGGTTAATTTGAATATATCTGGACGTGAGTGCTTTAGACCTCCCTCCCCAAACCCCTCTTTTAACATTTCAGTTTCCACATGTAGTTAGAATGTTGATCTTGTATGGGATATTGTTAACTAAAATATTTTTCTTATCATGCAGCTAAAACGAATCCTTTAGCAGATATTGGCGTTGACTTTGAGGCCATTAACAGGAAGGAAAAGAGAATGGAGAAGCCCACTACTGCAGCTGTTACATCAACTATAACTATGGGTAAAGCTATGGGATCAGGTTCAGGTATGGGCCGTGCTGGTGCTGGTGCTCTCAGGCCTCCTTCGAACCCAATGATGGGCTCTGGCATGGGAATGGGTGTGGGCATGGGCAATGGTCCTGGTGTTGGAATGGGTATGGGAGGAGGCTATGGAGGCATGAATCCATCGATGGGTATGGGAATGGGAGGGATGGGTATGGGACAAGGGTACCAAATGCAACCGCCAACTGGAATGCATCCTGGCTCCAACATGCCAGGTAATTATAATAACTCCATGATGGGTCCAGGTAGTTATGGTCAACAGCCATATGGTGTTAATGGTCAACCGCCATATGGTGTTAATGGTCAACAGCCATTTGGTGTTAATGGTCAACAGCCATATGGTGGCTATGGTCAACAGCCATATGGCGGCTATAGATGAGATAGTAAGTGCAAGTATTACTGATTGTTTTGCTGCAAGTTGAGAAAAAAAGTGCCAATACAAGTGCTACTACTAGTAGACTACATCGTGATATTTGGATTTATAGCAGTTAAAGCTGCAATTTTCTGTAAAGTGACCCAGTTATTTGTATTTTTGTTATAAATATGCTGTTACCATTCTTTTTCGGGTCACCCTTCTGTAGGTGCTTTGAGCATCACTGTTGTGTACCAGTGACTGGATGGAATAACCTTATTTGGGTTATTACTTTCTTTGCTTCCACATTTTTTAAACACCAACAGGTGGTTTGATATCAATATATTTTTTTTTCATGTGTCAAATTTAACAATTGGAATTCAAGGACTTTAAGCTTTTTAATTTCTAGCTGAAAATTCGTGGAGACTTCATGATACTGGCACGAGGCTCGGATACGTGTAATGGAAACCGCATCCCCACGTGAGTGTTCTCTAACTACTTGAGATTAGTTCTGGCTTACAATTTTATTTTCTCTGCAGTTATCTCTACGGCCCCCCATTGGATAATTTGAAGCCATTGGTAGACGTGTAACAATTACTAACACACGGGGCACTGCCAAAAGAAAGCATTAAAAAGTTCACGTAAAGATGCATAGTTAATAGATGCTATTGGAGTTGTATGCTTTCCACCTTCGTTTAAAGTTATCTGATTCTTATTACTTTAGGTGAATGGTGCTAACACCATGCTTTTGGGGTTGAACATTCGTGACTTTGGTGGCGCCGATACCATAAAACACTGGACTTCAAGTGTCGAATCCGATGCCATGCTTTTCATCCTGTCCTTTCACAAATTATACAAACTTATCACCTTTTTTAAAATTATTTTAGCCTCCGTAGTCGTCCCAATTTTATCCAAATACTAGTCTAAGTTGTTAAAAAAATAATTTACTTCAAGTCAAAATAAATGAAGTTGTTGGACATAACTAGTAACTAGAAACTTGAGCTACTAGTCAAGGCGGATTATAGGACGTGAACAAGGATATAAAATTGGGTTGACAAATTAACGGAAAAGTTACACTAGTCGTATTATAAGTAGTTTTGCATAACGGACTATAGTGGTAACAAAACTTATTTTTTTCCCTGTGATATTTGAAACTATTGGTTCACTCCCGATGACACGAGCAGAGAGGACCATGCTTGTACCCCCATCAACTACCAAGCTGTCGATCCTTGTTCAGGTTAAACCCTTGCCTTTCAGTCACCACCTTCATTCATCAATATGTCCTGGAACATCATTATCAACGAATATAACAAACAAGCCTGTCATCCAAATGACATGATATTGCAGGAATTTGCTTCACCTCATTACTACTGGCCTCAGACTTTCCCTACTTTAAATTAGCGTATTATGGCACGGTAGTTCAGAATTGCAATTAAACAAGTCAGCCTATTCTAGTTTTGTACTTAAAATATAGTGCAATTCATAAATCCGAAATTACGCAGCCGAAATGAAAGAAAAGACAGTCCAGAGCGCTTCCATTTGTTGAATTCTTTGTTATAACAAAAAAAATATGAGATGAACAAAAAAGGCAAATGCACACATAGATTTAAGGTAGTTCGGATATCCAGAGACAGGAAGTATTTTATTTCTTTAGGGAACAAATAAATTTTAACCGGTTAACATATGGTAAGAGCGGAAAGAAATTAGAATTTTGAAAATGTAACACCAGTAACCCAGGAAGCACCAACAGACATAGTTTTCTTGTTGGATTATGCTTTTACAAGCATTATATTAATGTAAAATATAGAAGGACAATTTTCAATGGAGAATGTAACATTAATTATGGAAAGGATAGTTGTTGGATAGACATCAAATGTGTCAGGTAGTTTGAATTGTGGGTCAATACGCAACATGAATAATTTGGAATTATCTTTTCTAATTTGGTTCTCCTGGGTCAAAAAATGTTCCCAACTTTCTATTTCGGTGCTTCATAGGCTAAACATAAGAGACAGTTCGGTTGTCAAACCAAAAATCTCTCTTCATTATGATTTCAGAATAAAGTTCCAGATTTGCTACATATATTTATGGCCAAAATAAAGATTTTATTGTGTCAATAAATATCAGAGCAATAAAGTGAGCTAGATGATCTATACTCTATTAGCAGGGCAAAATAGGTTTCAGAAAAGGTTAATTTCTAAATCTTTTCATTTGCTCAGTGATGTGAACCCACGTTCTCATCACTCAGACTCAGTGACTGATCACATACTCTCCACCACCGGAAAGAGCATAAAACGAGCTTATAAAACTATAATTACTGATACCTCACAGGTTCAGTTGAAAAACTTAAACTGTGCTATTCACTATCAACTACAAAATGTAGAATACGACAATAACAAATCGAAGGAGCTGCCAGACCCACACCCAGAAACCACCACCACCACCAGGAAAAAAAAAAAAAAAACTATAAAATCAAGACCATGGGTGCGATTCTCATGTCTTTTAAAGAAAGCTCTCCGAATGAGCAGCTTCTTCAGGATACAACATTTTGCTCTATTCGCTGTAAATCTCACAATTTCTTTTTAAAAGGGATTCCCTTAACAAATATCTTTGTTTTAGGATTGAATATGTTTTCTCAACTGACTTTTTTTATGATTTCTTCACAAGGAGAATTTCTTATTCACCAATCTCTCCGTAATATCTTTTTTATCTCGATCAATTTCTTTTTCTTTTATATCTCTGATAAAACAATAATGGTCAAGAGCATATTACCATTGGAGTTGAGAAAAGCAATGTGGAATCACTCCAAAAATATTTGAATCCTGTCCCCCATTCTGTCTTCAAAATCTAACAAGAGTTTTCCCCCAACTTCCTCAGCTGCATCATCCAACAGTTCTTTGATGTTTACGCCACCCAAAGCTGTATAAAGTTATGAAAATTCAATTAACAGAAATTGTGAAAAAGAAGCATTGAATTGCAAATTTGGAATAGATGTCTATTTATATACTGTGTAATAATTTCTAAATAGTAGTAGTACCAGGAACTATGTTCGTGATTCCATCCAGAAATCCAGCCTGTATAGCAAATTATATATGTATTATGAGAAAATGGAACGAGAAATTTTAATTGGAGCAACATTCAATTGAACATGCGCATAATTTAAAGAAGAATGACTGATTGACTGAGAAGGATTACACAGAACCAATGCATAACCACAATATAAGGAGATAAAGCTTTGGCATGATGCAGTACAGAAAAAAATAGTTTCAGATATGCATTTATAAAACAAATGTCGCATACTATATTCCATTTCTCTTTCTTCTTCCAAATAATGGGAAAGGAAGGAGAAGGGTAAGCACAAAATGGTGGAAGAAAGGTGATTAATTTGGGATATTCGAACATCCAATTATCCTACTTACACCACTATTAGGATTCCAAATAGATAAGTTCAAATATTAAGTTGAATGCCATATATGATAGTTCATGAGGTTTCAATGGTGGCGGCAGAGAATGGTGAGATAGCATAAGGTACTCGCATAAAAAGTTAGAATAGATAGAAATACACATGGATTTTTACGTATGTTAGAAATTGTGCTAGAATAAAAAAGAAAGTGTAATTGGAATTCTAGAGACAGATGCAGCAACTTATGATAAAATCATTCATATCAAAACTGGAAATCACTAGGCCCCATTTTTAATTAGTTTTGAGTCTTCTGAACAACTAATACGAATAAATCATTGTTCTTCTTTTAGTGCATCTGGAAGGTATGATCACTTACAGGAATCCTCAGATCAAGTTTCTCAAAACCATCTCTGCCCGTTAATTTTACTCTGAGAGTTCGAGACCAGATACCAGAAAAAGGGTTCCTTGAACTATCTGCACCATATTTATTGTACCCAGCATCAGGTGTTATAACTTCCACAATGGGATATTTGAAACTTTGACTTGTCTGCTCAGTATCAACTTGATCTCTCCCTCGTATACTGTATACGCTACTGCTCTCTGACAAATAACTAATTACTATGAGAATGCAAGAATGGAATGCACAACGTATATTTACAACGTGAAAATCAGCACGAGACCTTTACCTCTGTCTGTCCCCAGAGCTGAAACATATAGAGTCACTTATGAGAAGATAGAGGTCTAATTTTCTCTCAAGTCATCACTATCTATGATTAATTAAACGGATTTTCTTTATTTTGAAAAAATACTAATCAAATATTTAATTATATTCTGCATTGAACAACTCCATTTCACATAATAGACCTTGATTTGATAAAGTTTAAATGCTTCTCTCCACATGCAGATGAATAAGGTTATTCATCACTAAAAGATTCCGCCCAAGCCCAGCACATGTTTATGAAAGTAAAGTGCTGAAACCAGTAAGTTAAAATTTTATAGAGATATTGATTGCTTATGACTCTCCATTAACTACAATGTCCCTTTATAAAAGAAGAGTTAACATTTACTTATTTTTACGTTAAGTGCTCTCTATCTTACCTCCCTTAGAAAGCTGCGGACTGGCATTTGCAGCATAACGCTTCTCTTCTTCATAGTAAGCATTGAACCCTAAGATATCCTTAATTTCTTCAAAAGAAGGCATGCTTCCTGGAGGAGGAATACGGCCTCCTTTAATGGCTATGAGTGAGTCCTACAGACGCAATCATAGATATTATTTATCAGCAAATAAAAAAATTAAAATAAAGGATACTGCAAAAGAAACATCAGAAAAAAGTGATATAATATAAAGAATAACGAGTTCAACACTATGACTTGTTATAATAAAGGAGTTCAAAAGATAAAGGGATATTGCCTCCAAAGTCCTCAGCACGGGCTGCAGTGCAGTGACGAGCCGGGATTTGGTGGTGAATGTGAAAAGCTTACAAACAATTACTTAGCGTATCTCATTTAAAACCTGAACTTACGCAAACATAATATGAACCAACCATTTCAAATTGGAAAAAAATAGACGAATGACCTGCATTGCTCGTATAGAAACCCCGATCAAGGAAAGGGGATATGCAACAATCTTAAAACCAATCTCTTCAAGCTCCATAGGATTAAGTATTGGCGTCTTGCCACCACCTTCAAGCATATTGGCCTACACAAGAGCACATCCCAACAAATCATTCGAAGCTTCAATGCATTCATTCATCTCTTCAATTGACAGAATCGTACCATTTTGGGAACAAGCGGAGAAACTTCGCAGAAAGCCTTCATCTCTTCTCTGGAAGCAAGCGCGTCTATGAAAAGAACATCAGCTCCGGCATCCGCGAACGCCCTTGACCTAACAAGCGCTTCATCCAACGACACAGCTTGGCGAGCATCCGTACGCGCCACAATTACAATATCGCAACCGCTCTCCCTTCTCGCATCCACGGCCGCTTTAATCTTCATCACTGCCTCTTCTCTCGAGACCACCCTCCTCCCGCGCGTGTGTCCACACGCTTTCGGCGCAACCTAACCAGCACCATAATCAACTCAATCATATCGATAAGCTGAATCCATGACAGGAGAAACCTAACTCACTAACTAACCAGCTACATGTTCGAATTGTGCGTCAGAGACTAAATTCTCGAAATACTGAGATTCATTGATGAAACCTAACTAACCTGATCTTCGAGAATGATTCCGGCGAAACCAGCGCCGATATATCCCTTGAGAGTTCTCTTGAGGTTCATGGCGTTGCCGTAGCCGTTGTCGGCATCGCCGATGACGGGAATGGAAACGGCCTGGGTGATGAGGCGGCCTTGATCGAGGATTTCGCCGTAAGAGATAAGACCGGCATCAGGCAAGGCGAGCCTGGAAGCGGAGATGGAGAAGCCGCTGGTGAAGCAGAATTGAAAGCCCGCGGTCTGAACGAGCTTGGCGCTGAGAGCGTCGAAACATGCAGGACCTTGGTGAACTCCCGGGGAGTCGAGGATTCGGCGAAGGAGCTTAGCGGGAGAAGAAGAAGAAGAAGAAGCATCGTTCCCAGCCAAAGAACACGCTATGGAGAGAGAGGATTTGGATGTTCGGAGGAACGAAACGGAAGAAGATCGAAATGGGAGGGGACCGCCGCCGCCGCCGCCACCGCTACCACCACTGAGACTAAGACTGACCGTAACAGAGGCACTGCAAACCGTTGAAATCTTCATCGCTCTCTCTACTCTTCACTCCCACTCAATTCATTTCATTTCATTTCAACTAGTATTACGGGTATTTTTAAAAATATTATTGAATATTTATAAGAATATATTTTATTATATATAAAAAGTAATAAAAATTATATGACATTTTATTTAGAATAATAATGACAATAATTAAAAAAAATATATGATGAGTTTGTTTATAATAACATATATTGCTTTTAAATATTTTTGTCAATAATGATTCAATATAAAGTAATAGGTTAAATTTGGAATAAATTGAATAATAAAGTATCGTGTCTTTGTTAAGAGGTACCTTTTGTATGCAATAATAATTAAATGATCTTAATTGTTATTTTTTAATTATTTTCAATAAAAAAATCAACTTAAATTATCACTTAATAGATTATATACATTCTTTTTGAAATTGTTATTAATATTTATAGTTTAAAATTCTTTCACTTTATGAATTTAGTTTCGATGAAACAATTAGAATCACTTAAAATATTTGATGGAACAATTATAATCACTTAAAATAATATAGAATAATTTGTATTCTTTTACTTTTGCTTTAAGAACAACTGTATATAGATGACAGTGTGCATTATGAATTTAAGTCTAATATTTTAAAATGATTTATTTTAATTTTTATCTATTATCGATACAATATATATATATATATATATATATATATATATATATATATATATATATATATGAGAATTTGTCTTATTTAAAACTTAACCGATAATTCTAAATTAAATCAATGTTTAATATACATATTTTGTTATCAATGTTTTTATTTGTAAAAATCATAACAAAAATAACATATTTATTCAAATCATTTATTAGCAACATTGTTTTATTACAAAGATTATTTTGTATCCGTGTTTCATAAAGCATCATATGTACACAATTTTCAATTTAATTAAAATATTTAACGTGTTAAAAAACTTTGATATCGATGGTCTTTGATATATGTGTTTGAATTTGTAATATTTCTATGTAATTGCAAAATAAATTTACAAGATCGACCCGAAGTTCACACTTTCGAAGAAAGTCTATTTTTAAAAGCTAAAAGAGATATTCTATACCGATCTTAAATTAAAGATTTACTATTTCCAAAATCTGATATTAAGGAAACAGATAACATATCCATTATGAGAAATAATTTTTCTTACAAAATTTCTCAATATTTAAAAAAATTCAAATTTGATATTAAAAAAATCCTAATTAAAAAAATATATTGTAAGACTTAGAAGAACATTTTGGATCTTAAAATAAGATGTATCGCGTTAACACAAATTAATGGAAATATTAAAAGATCTTATATCATCCTAAAAATAAAGGTATTTACGAAAATTTAGTCTAAAATGTTAAAATAATATCTTGCAAAATAAAGTTTTAACACCATGAAAGTTACTTGGAAACTTAATAAAAATTGTGAAAATCATCAACGACTAATTAGAGGGATTTTGTTTATTTTTTATGGTCTAGAACATATCCCATAGAAATTTAAGAATAAAAGTAACACCCCAAATACATGGCCGATAATTCAATTACCACTTGAATAAGCACATCGTCGACAATAGAATACCCTTCTTCGTAAAGAAAGGGTTGTTGTCTTTAAAACATCCTTTTTCAAGCCTTTTGATTGGTGTTTGAAGAAGCATAGCGCTCTTCTTCTTTGTAGTAAGCGTTGAAACCTACAATGTCCTTAATTTCTTCAAAAGATGGCATGCTTCCTGGAGGAGGAACACCGCCTCCTTTAATTGCAGTGAGTGCATCCTACAAATTCAGTCAGATATATATACATATTTATTATCTGAAAGTGAAACTACACAAAATTAAAACCTCAAAAAGGAACTGAAATAGGTCAAAAGAATGGTGCATCCGATACTTTGGCCTGTTATATGAGGAAGAACTCCTCTAACAACAATTCACAGGAAGCACCACAAATATCTCTGCATGTCTGATCTAAAGCCTGAACTTATCACGCAACCAGGCATCATAAACGTAATAAAACAATAAATGGGAAAGAAGTTTCACCTGCGTTGCTTTTATGCAAACCCCAATCAAGGAGAGTGGATAAACAGCAAGTTTATAACCAACTTCTTCAAGTTCCTTTGGACTCAGTATAGGCGTTTTGCCTCCTCCTTCAAGCATATTTGCCTACACAACACGAGAGTGTGGGTCAACATCCTCAATGCGTTTATACTTCATACCTTGAGTCGTAATAAGAAATGATCAGCAACTAAGTTACCAAGTTACTAGAAACGAATGAACTAATACATGCTCAGAAACCAAGTTAACAGAGTAGGATGGTACAAATTGTAAAAGACTAGATATATGGGAATGGTCCAACATTAAAAATGCACAGACTTTGATACCGGATTAGATTCTGTAGGGAAAAGTTTCCCTGTAAAAACTTGATAGAAAAGAAATTAAACTTATCTGGTAAATGAAAATCAATTTATGCAGTTCAAGCTGTTAATTGGACAAGTTAAATGAGAAACAGAGCAAATCAGGCATGCGGAAATCTTTCAAAGAGCATTTTGCAGAACAGTTTGTGTGCAATTGAAGAGGCAAGGCATGCATTACTAGGAGAGAGATGAAGATACCAGTTTAGGAACATGGGGAGAAACTTGACAAAAAGCTCTCATTTCTTCAACGGAAGCGAGTGCGTCTATGAAAAGAACATCGGCCCCAGCATCCGCAAATGCCTTGCACCTGATGAGCGCTTCCTCCAAGGACACGGCTTGCCGAGCATCAGTGCGCGCCACAATCACAATATCGGAGCCGCTCTCCGCTCGAGCATCCACGGCGGCTCTAATCTTCATCACCGCCTCTTCCCTGGGCAACACCTTCCTGCCGCGAGTGTGTCCACACGCTTTCGGCGCAACCTGTCCAATTCGAGTAGGGCATTAAGAAAAAGAACAATGAATGAATGAATGGAAGATGTGAGAAAAGAAAAAGGAGTAAGTGACCTGATCTTCGAGAAGGATTCCTGCGAAGCCGGCGGAAATGAAACCCTTGACGGTTCTCTTGAGGTTCATGGCGTTGCCGTAACCGTTGTCGGCGTCGGCGATGATGGGAATGGAGACGGCTTGGGCGATGAGTTGGCACTGATCGAGCATCTCGCCGTAAGAGATGAAGCCGGTGTCGGGTAAAGCCAGCCTTGAAGCGGCGATGGAGAAGCCGCTGGTAATGCAGTAGGGGAAACCGGCGGATTCAATGAGCTTTGCGCCGATAGCGTCGAAGCACGCCGGTCCCTGGTGAACGCCGGGGGTTTGCAGGAGTTCTCTGAGCACCTTCGCCTTTGCCATCTTATCACTTCACTTCCCTACTGACCCAACACCATGCTTTTATACTATTATTTGTTTCTTCTTCTTTTCTATTTCTTTTTTAATCTTTCATGAAATCACCCTTTATCTTCCGCGTGCAATAATACACTACCTCTATTTTATTGTGTCGGTGGTCCTCATAATACAGTAATTTCAATTTCACTTTGGATCATCTTATATACAGCATCGCCATGTTCATCTCACTTTCCAATTATCAATGCAACCTTAATCCAAAACACGCAGATACTACTGATTTCTTCACATTATTTTATTCTTGCAAATAATAGATAATTAGCAAAATACTACTCAAAAATGGATATTGATCAGAGATGATTGAGGGTTTCTCAAAATTCAATGTCACGAAAATTAAAGCATCCTTAAAATTACAAGACATGTGAACAAGAACAGCATCCGAAGGAACATAAATTAATGTACGAATAATCTGTAGGTCTATTCTATGCTACCCAGGTCTTTGAGCTTCCAGCCATAGTTCCTTTACTCCGATTTCCTGAATTGGCTTCCTCATCATGTTTGAGTGCAGGGCGAACATCATCGCCAGAATTTGTAGGGTTCTGATCCTCGTCTCTGTCCCCACTGCAATACCATGAAACACCAGACCTTAAAAATAACAATACTAAATGAACAAAACTTAATCTATTACTGATGTTAAAGTATACACTTCTAAATGAACATACACCCAACACTTCTGATCCAAATGTGTGGTTGATGTTCATTCATACTCAATTGTTCTAACAGAAACTATACCAGAAGAAAGTGTGTGCAATGATGCTTACCCTGAATAGATGACAAGGCCAATGGTAACTGCACCAAATGCCACAAAATACATCCAATCAACCTGGAAAGCATAATTAGCTCTAGAGTTAGCACGTTAAGATGTGGTACACATGTAGTAGGAAAGGATAAAAAGGATGCAACATTACTATCAGACCTTCTCGTGATAAGCAAAAATTCGAATTAAGACAGCCCACATGTCTGAGGTCAACAGAGACAGATTTAGCATGGTAGAACCATTGATCTGTGACAAACCAAGAGACCATAGTTTAATAGACTATAGAATCAGGTTAAATTTCTCCAATGCTAGGAAATAATTTCAAGAATTTTGATGGGTAATATGTTTTTCACTGTTGATAAATTGTTTTGGTTCAGAATAAAACATCAGTGTCAGAAATGATGGAGAAACATTTAGAGGGATAACAAAATCAAATACCTGCATCATAGATTTTCCTTTTGACCAATTACTTTGATTAGTTCAATCTATTTAGCTTTGTTTTGGTACCTTTATTAGATATATGATTTTTAAAAAAGATATAAACAGAGTAGTTATGGTTTGAATCCATACCTTAAGCAGAACAGGAACTAAAGAGTAAAACATAAACATGGCCACTGCAAATCCAACAAAAGGAAGCGCCTGAAATAAAAATTGAAAGGAATGAATATGAATAATAATGCCTGAGGTCTTACATCACACATACAGATTGACATGTTGTGACAACAACATAATAAATTGAATCAGGCATCCTAGTTAAAGTGAAATTCTGTCTTTTACTCAATCGTAGTAAAGAGAGCTTACTGCCTCAGCCGACCAATGAATAGATTTAAGTTCATTGCGCTCAAGAATGCTTCTGTAATAATAATGAAGGAGCACAACAAGAAGAAGAAATATAAATAATTCTAGACTTTATTGTTCCTTGATTAAATTACATATCAGAATCGTCATTATTTCAATTGACAAAAAATCTCACCAGACTCTCAGAAAAATAAGTCATTAATTGAGACTGCAACTCCAACTCTTAGAATTAACTTGAATTTGGAACTTAATTAAAATTGCATTTCATTCGACTGTGATAACAACTTGATCAATTTAACATTTCAAAGTTAATTCCCAAATCAAAACCCTCAAGAACAATTTGTTAAACCATAGAGCAAACCGATATTATTTGGCATAAATATTCAAGTTAGATGCATAAGTTATGCAACAGAACAGGAATGTGTTGAAAGGCTAAACAAATATGATCATGCAGTAAGCTAGCATAAAAGTCAGAACAGACAGATCCCATAGTTCTCAGAGTATAGTCAATTTGAAGGATACATTTGAATGGCACTAATAATGCCACCAGAGAGACCTAGCATTGCCATAAGCTCAACTCTATCAGCATTTTTCACAAGAAACTCCTGCGAAACAAAGAAATAGCAGCAACAAAAGGACAATTATTCACAATGTAAAGCTGCAAGAGAGTTGAAAAAGGCTTTAAAGCAGAAGTACAATCAGCTTACCTCGCTGACATTACTGATTGCATACAGTGTAGCACCAGCAATAACTAGAAGGTCCCCTTTACGAGGATTGCTTCCACCTGTAACAGGTGAGTAAGACATCAGAGAACTACTACCAATGGAATTCTGCATGTTGACGATGATTTGCTAGTTTTGCAAGATTTCTAAGGATAAAGCTAGGGAAGTAACAGTACAGAGTGCATAAAATCTCACCCACCTGCACGGTCACCTGCATGAACATCAGAAAACACAACCAGGACAAGGCCAGCAACACAAACAACTACACCTGTAATCTTTTTGAATCTATATTTAGTCTTTAAGAAAAGCCATGTAAGAAGCATGACAGACGGAATTGACCAGCAGTCAAGTAGCATCACACTTGTAAGTGAGGTGTATTGGTATGCCTTCACAACTGTTCAGTAGATGAGAACTAGTTTAGATAAAATTGCAAGTAAGAAGATCATCCAATTCCAGCATATAGTAGCAGTCCAATAAACATACAAAGAAATGAAGGTAACACTTGATTGTTTGACCAGATAGCATATAAATATATTCATTTCTGCAATGTTTTTTTATAAGTAATAACATGTCTCCATCCAGCAACATGAAACACTAACCAAGAAAATTTGCTTCCACATCAACCAATCCGAGAATTACATAATAGTACCATTTTGCCTGTGTCAGAAGCATGTGAAGTTAGTGAAGTTGTGATCAACTGTTATTGTTCAGAGAAACGGAGGAAAATCAGAAATTAATCATATTTGTGTTTTGGATAACAGCATATCAATCTCAACTGATACTCATTCAAGATTAAGAACAAATTTGTGAAATAAGCATACAGTATTATAACCTTGAGTGGTTTCCTTCGGTATAAGAGAATAGTTCCATAGACAAACGTCAAGAACACATAGTTGAGAAAGGACTGCGAAGTGGGAGCATTAATTCCTACGAAGATGAGGAAACAAAAGGGTGAAGAGTTGTATCAGTGGTTTAAACATTAGAAGAAAAAACAAAAAACAAGATGAAGGAAACCTTTTTTAGCCAATTCAGAAGAAGTGAAGCCTGTGGAAGTGATGAGAAGAGAAAGAAACTGTCCCAAACCCAAACCAATAAGCGTGTTTGGAGTCCAAAGCCTACCAAAACTCAACATCGTATTTGGGAAAGGAACAAAACTGAAACTCAACTCAATCTGCAACAGTATGAATGCAAGGATGTTTTAGAATTGTGTTTGGGAGGGAATGAGCATTGAACGTTGTTGGGTGGGTGAGAAAGTGAGAGTGAAAAGGAGAGGTTTCAGCAGAATTTCAAGCAACCTCTATCAGCCGTCAATCATCACTGCATAGTCTACATCACTTCTTGCTTTCTCTTTCTCTCACCCCATCCACCATTCACATAACCACATTAAATAAATAAACCGAATTTAATATCCTTTGATTTTCATTTACGAATTAGTAATGTTTAAGGTTTAAGATTACCTTTATGTGGCTATGTAAAATGTTTGAAGGCAAACTTCATCATGATTGCTTCTTTTCTCTTCAGAAAAAACATTGTTGTCAAAATCATGAACTACCCATTTGAAAAAAATGAGTTTTTTTATTTTATTGTGTGAACTTTTTATTTTTTTTTTTCCATATCTTATTTGACGGAGAGTATCTGAACTGAGCTTTATCCTTTGAAGAAAAAGAGAGTCATGTTCTTTGAGCCGCGTAAGGTGCTTTCCTTTTCGGCCGTTTTACTTTTTGGGTTCTGCTTCCTTCCACCTTTTAACGTGCCAAAATGTTAACCAAAAAGGAAAAGGTCAACATTCAAAAGCATGATGGATCATCGAATATGGTTCATTAGCTATTTTTAATACCCATTTAAACATTGCTTAATTTTTTCTCTCTTTCATGATTACACTCTGTTAGTGCATATTATCATTCTTCCAATCACAGATCTCAATCTATTTTTCAATTTTCTTAAATGTTAAACCCGTCCTTCAATCAAACAAAAAATAAAAAATTAATTAGTAATTTGGCGTTTGTAATTAAGTCTTTAATTTTATATTCGGTTTTTAAATTAATTAAATGTTTATTTTTGTAAAAATACTTAATGTCGTTATTTGCATTAAATTATAGTTTTAATATTATTTGAAAGTACTGTAGGTTAAAATTCAGATTTTTTAGATCCGAATTATGTTTTAGTTTAAATCTCTTTTGAGTTTGAGATATGACACGTTTCAAATAAAAAATATCCAAATTTTGATATTTGATATTTTCAAACATATTGATGTCAATTTAATAAAAATAATCACATTAAGTATTTTTTATAAAAATAAAAGTAGTTAAATATTTTTAAAGAAATATAGTCTTGATTAAGTAAAAATACATATAAGAACCGATCAAAAATGTCTAAATATAGATATAGTAACCAAATTATTAATTAAGAAGTCAATAAAAGCATTAATTTAGTATCTCATTTTTTAAGAAAGGATAATGATATTTAGACAACATTTTTTTACAACATTTGAATATTGATTACTTGTCAATATGTGATTGGTAAAAAATTACTCTACAATCAATAATAAAAACCATAAACATTATTGTGAAGTAATTTTTGACTAATCACAAATTACATATAATGAATATTCAAATGTTGTCAAAAAATGTTATCTAAATATCATTATCCTTTAAGAAAATACCATCCTAGGACAAACATCATTAATTTTGGAAAATGACTATTTTGATGTAATTTTGTTACGCGTCCCGTTTTGAAAGTTGAATGACTTTTTTATAACTTAAGAGTCATTTTTAATTTAAAAGTTAAATAAGTTTTTTTAATATAAAATTCAGTTTTTTGTTTTCAAAAATTATTTAAATTACACCAAAGATATTTCTTATGTTTGATGGCATAATTGAAGAAAAAAATCATATGAAGATGCAGAAAATAACTTACGGAGGTGGAAAAAGAAATTACCTCATCTTATAAGTTTTGAAACACCCAAATACTGTTTAGGCTTTTTATTTTGACACCCCAGGATTTGCATCCACATTCTTTTTAATATTTGTTTGTCCTTTCTATTGTATAACTGCTATTATATTACTGGTATTCCATGTTGGTTTCTGAAGGGTGTTTTAATCGTATTGAAGTCTTTCTTTAATTCAACAATCTATAATAATAAATTAAGTTTAGTATTGCTACATATTAAATGTTTTAAAAACAACATCCTATGTTATTCAACTTACAATTAGAATAAGAAATATTTCTAATTCTTAATTTCTTAACTTATTGTTAAACACACATTTCATCACTTTATTACTTCTTATAATCATTTTACATTTATCTAATTGTTGTATAATACTCTTGTTTAATATTTATATAATTTAATTTTTTTTCTTAATATGTAATATATATATATAAAATCAAGGAATTTTTTTTAATATTTCGTTAAATTATTCTGATGGTTTAATCTAGTAGAATTTTTAAAATACTTATAGAATATTACATCGCAATCTTTGCAGTTTTTAAAATATTAAACGATTTTTTAAAATGAAAATTACAGTTTTACACATATGTTGGCGTGGATAAGTTACTTAGCATTAGCATGACAGAAGAAGAAGCATAAACTTATGAAAAATTCTTAGCAGTCTCAGAAATGTAAGAATTTTAGAACCAGAAACTTTGTTTGTCTCTATATCTCTCTTGTTCTTTTGCTGAAACTCATTCGACTGTTAACCTAAAATACAAGTTCAATATCCGATGTGGGAGTTCACATGGCATAATGTCCAAGGATTCCTTTCTCGTCAATTTTTATTTTTATCACACAGCGCTTTCCATTGCGTGCATCATGCCGTTTTCTCCACTAAAATATTGATTAGGACTAAGATTCTGCATTAACACTAGCAAGAACACAAAAACAAATAAACACAGGACAATCTTCTTCTCTCATCTGTCACCATAAATAGCAGATAGATAGATAGATATAGATAGAATCAGAAAACACACACATTACAAGAGTTTGAAGAAGCCAGCAACTGAAAAGCACCACACCCTCGAAGTTGATGATGATAAAGATGAGCAACCCGTTTCTCAAAATCTTGTCCACCATTCTTCTTTTGGTCTCTCTCTTCATCTACATCCTCGTTGCTCCCTCTTTCTTCGCTTCGCCTCAGTTCTACAAGGACTTGCATTTGCAAGCTCAAGATTTTGAGTTCTGCCCAAGTAACTACACCAATCATTGTCCATGCCAAGACCCCATAAGGGCCAGACGCTTCTCCAAAGCCAAATTGTTCCGTAAAGAGCGTCACTGCCCTGAGAGAACTCAAAGGTTGAGGTGCCTCATTCCAACCCCACCGAACTACCAAACCCCGTTTCCTTGGCCTAAGAGCAAGGACACTGCATGGTTCAGTAACGTGCCTTTTCCTAAGCTAGTGGAGTATAAGAAGTCGCAGAATTGGGTTAGGTTGGAAGGTGACCGTTTTGTGTTTCCAGGAGGTGGCACTTCGTTTGCAGAAGGTGTCAATGCTTATGTTCATGCTATAAACCGTCTTCTTCCTGTGTCTTTGAAATCCGGGGATATCAGAACAGTGCTTGATGTTGGATGTGGGGTGAGTTTAAATTATATATATGTGTGTTGTGCTTCCACTATCTTTCTTCAAACTTCTTCACTGCCTTATCTTTATCCTTATCTTTATTTTGCTTTGTCCTTTCTTGTTTGGCCTATAGTAGAAAATACAGTTTGTCGAGGGAGGAGTTTCATTTGGAAGACAACATAGACGTTTTAGGATGTCTTTGGTTAAGTAGTTTCATTAAGTACTTATTATCTCGGTAAGCTGTTATTGATGAGAGCTTATGTATAGCAGTAACAAACTTTTTCATGCACTGAAGTTTACTAAAGCAAGTTAAAGAACATAACTAATAGGATTTATTTATGTTTTGTAGTTGGATTGCCATGTCTTCTTTAAACTTCCCTTTTACAAACCTATAATTTGAAGGTCTTTTCTACGTGTTAAGCGTAGTAATACATCGCAATAAGTCTTTAAAATAATAAATCTTATTTTCGGTTCTAGATTTTGTAGGCAATTTTTTACTACACTTTCATGTTTTGTTTGTTTCAATGTCGAAAAATTTCACTTGCCTAATGAAGCTTGGTTCATCCTTTTGGGTTTATTTATCAGAACTTAATTTAAATAATAATAAAAAAACTGATATCTTTTCTAATGAATTAACGTTTTTTTTATGTTGATAATGTATATATAAAAATCAAACTCCTACTCATCTTTACTGGTATTGAATGTATGTTCCAAATATGCGTAATTACAGGTTGCAAGCTTTGGAGCCTCTTTGACTGAATATGATATCTTGACAATGTCGCTGGCACCAAGTGATGAGCATGAATCTCAAGTACAGTTTGCCCTAGAAAGGGGACTCCCTGCAATGCTTGGAGTACTAAGCACTCACAGGCTAACATTCCCTTCAAGATCATTTGATATGGCTCATTGCTCTAGATGCCTTGTCCGGTGGACTGATTATGGTATTACTTTAATGTTTTCACTTACATATATGCATTACAAAAAAATTATCTTTTTTTAAGTCCTTCTTCCATTTTGAGTGTTGGAAACTTCTATTTGGCTATCCCATTTATTGGGATGTGGGCATTTTACTTTACATTGATTGATTTACCATGGAATCTCACATGACATGGGATTTATATTATATATCTATAGGTCAACTTCATTTAATGCCACAATTAATTGCTCTAATATAAGAAGCTGCACTTGATTAATTCAGCTCATTTATCGTAGAAAACTTGGTCTCCACTTATGATGCTGCTCTGATATTTCTTTAATTGTTGAAGATGGACTATACCTAAGAGAGATTGACCGGATTTTGCGTCCTGGTGGATTTTGGGTACTGTCTGGGCCACCCATAAATTGGAGGGTAAACTACAAAAATTGGGAAACAGAGCCTCAGGTGCTAGAAAAGGAGCAAAACATTTTGGAAGACCTTGCAAAGCAGCTGTGTTGGGAAAAAGTTGCTGAGAGAGATCAGATTGCTGTCTGGCAAAAACGCATAGATCGCATCAGCTGCATGGAAAAGCTTAAGACTTCGAGATCCCCCAAGTTCTGCAACTCATCAGAGTCTGACCCTGATGCTGGATGGTAAGTTTCTTTATTTCAACTTACTATGTTGGGAACTTGAGAGAATATACAATACAAATGAGAAAAATAATTTCTATGATTTTTAGCCCTGTTAGGAAATATCTCATGGGGAATATTGTTTATAAAAAGTTGATTTTTAAGCGCAGTAGGACATGGTTTTTGTTGTCATACTATTATTGTTGTTCATGGAAGTTTGTGTTTTGCTAAGGTTTCTTTCTACTGTCGTGTATCCATACAAAAACTGACTTTTCAGTTTTGCTAAGGTTTTTATGATCAGTTTCTTTCATGGTTTGTTCATCGTTTTCTGTGGTATTATACTTATACTTCATAGTTATGAACCATTCAACAGGTATACCAAAATGACTGCATGCATTTTTCCTCTTCCAGACATGAAAGATGTCCACGAAGTATCTGGTGGCGTTCTTGAGAAATGGCCTATGAGGTTGAAAACTGTTCCACCAAGGGTTAAAAGTGAAAACGATGACGGTTTCACACTCAAAGCCTATATTAAAGATAATCGAACATGGAAAAGAAGAGTGTCAGATTATGAGATCATGCTAAAATCCATTTCTTCTGGTAAATATAGAAATGTTATGGATATGAATGCTGGCTTTGGAGGATTTGCAGCTGCAATGGTGAAATATCCTATTTGGGTTATGAATGTTGTTCCCTTTGATGCAAAAAGCAGCAATCTTGGCATCATCTTTGAACGGGGCCTTATTGGAACTTACATGGATTGGTGTGTATATTCCTTCCCCATTTTGTTCTTCAATCTAAAGTTACTTGCAAATTGTCCTGAGTCATTTAGCTATTGTAATATTTTGGGACATATTTACCTTTGTCTCTGTCTGCATCGAAGTGTGTGAATGATGAAGAACATTGTCTTGCTTGCAGGTGTGAGCCCTTTTCTACATATCCACGAACATATGACTTGATACATGCTAGTGGTATATTCAGCATGTATATGGACAAGTAAGCAAACTACTGAGAAAGTTCTTTGGTGATCTTAAAAGTTTGTAATTTATAAGTTTATGATATGAAAAATTGTGTTGGCCTGTTGCAGGTGTGACATAAGTGATATTGTTTTGGAGATGCATCGCATTGTTCGTCCGAAAGGAGCTGTTATCATTAGAGATGAAAAAGATGTAATTGTTAAAGTAAAAGAAATAACTGATAAAATAAGATGGAAAGGAACAGTAGTAGCTGGTGACCAAGATGGAACTTTTCATTCTGAAATGATTCTGCTTATTGATCATAACGATACCGATTAAATTTGTATCTTGTTAAATGATTTCTTAGTTTCCACCATAAGCTAATTTCTTTTGTTTTTAAGTCTTTTCTTACAAATAATCAACGAGTTTCTCACAATATACCTTCTTCAGATTACTTTTCAGTGTCTTTTGAAATTTTATTTCATACGTTGGTGAATGCATTCTCTTATATTTGTAGCACGTCTTGTAACACCCTATTTTTTGTCACGAGTATTTATAAGAAAACTTAAATTTATTAAAATGACAATAAAGGAAAACTTATTCCAATAACTTCCAAATAAAATTCTGAAATAACTTCGGCAAATAACATAGAAATGTTTAAAAGTAAAAAACTAAGAATTTCATGGAAATTAAAAATAAAACTCTAAAAACTCCCCAAGCTCTTTCCATACTATTAAAAAATAAGTGCCTAAATAACACTTTTTTTATTATTATTTATTGGTTTAAATATTTTCAAAAAAAGTTTAACTTTTTATAAAATATTTCAAAAAATATAAAATATTTTTTCAAAAAAAAATATAAAATATTAGTTTTACTATATATAAACCCCAGCTTTATTATATACAAAAAATATATATAAAAATTAAAACAAATATGACAAAAACAAAATTCTTAAAAAGAATTTTCATTATTTTAATAAATGTATGAATAAAAACTATTGATAAAATAATATTTCAAAATATAATCGTTGAATCATCAAATACATATTAACCTATAAACATATACATTACTATTACATAATCTTTTTTAATTTCAATAATTTGATTGTCACTATATTATTGAAACGCACAACAAAGAAAAATAATATATGTTTTATTATTAATTTATATCAGCTCCGCGAAGCTATATTACACTTTAGGTCATAACTGCACACTCCTTCAAAGATATACAAGCAAAACATCAATTGTATAGAGGATAATGCCGCGAAAGACCCTTGTAGCAATAAAAGTATCCTTTTGAGGCTAATGAGGGTGAGATGAAGCTTATATGCTCATCTATAACTCTTCAAAACCATCTTCGTCACCTTCATTCTCTATCCTTTGAAATTCTCGTCTCCATGATTCCATCTGCCATAATATCATTGCTTTGTTATGCTTTATACACACCTACCATGTAAATCTGAATACAAAGTGTCTCACCTGATCATCAGAATGTAACAGCTGTTCTGCAACAAACAGTATACTATTATTGTGCCCTGATGCAAAATCTTTACCATAACTCCCGGCAATCCCTTCATAGTTGATCATTTCCACCCGAAATCCCTTGCTCATGAATAGTTTATCTACCCATTGCCTTATATTGGACTGTGCAAGAGACAGTAAAAGATTTCTTTTTGCTTTCTTTTGCATGGTGAAGAAAATTATTTTAATGAATTAATTAAATTACTTGTGCACTAACCTTGATTTCTGGGTCTGTCTCAGTTAAGCAGGCAGGAAGCTCTCCTAAAAAAAGGGATCCCTTCATGGCCAAACTGCTAATCATTGACAAAACCGCTTCAAAATTTGCCAGCGTCATCATTGGAAATCCCTAAGCAGAATAAACCTACGTGACTAACCTCTCAAGTAAAGACTCCCTCTTACCCCAACACCAACTGTGCTTTTGATTTCGAGAGTTTACGAAAACTGATAGGATTAATTACCTGCAGGACCCATATGCTTGGTCTACTACCATTGTAGCCTTTAAATTGCATAGCCTGCTCCAGGTCAGATGATTCCAGTGGAATATGACAGAATATGCAACCTTTGGGTATCTTAGCCCCAACATCTGAAACTTTTAAAAACGACACAATTAGATGTTTTCATCACAATGAACGCACAATACAAAATAAAAGGACCAACTCTTGATACTTTTCCACGGATTTTTCTGACGCACAACTGACCAAGGAACTGATTTTGTTGAATTTATAATAAGAACGTTGTAGTCTATATATATATAACAGTTTCCAATTGGATTTGGATTCTTTCATAAGCTTTTCCCTTAACGAAAGAGAAATAAACAAATATTTCATTGCACATATTGAGTTACTTTGTGTCTACCTTTCTCTTCGTATGCGTAATCATTTAAAAATACTTATCTGACTAAGAGAATCCAAATCCTGATCCATCTAGCCTGCATTTGTACTTACAAGGTTTTAGGCTCACACTATTGTCCCTATGATAAACTTTGTTCAATGACATTTAGATTTGACAATGATAATGCTTAAAAGATTATCGTCCACTAGTTCAACAAATATCACCTTTAAGCTTCTCAGCTGCAAACTTAAACACAATTTCAGGGGATATGTCAAATATTATGGTCGAAGTGGGCCACTGAAGTCTGTATGGGCGTGTATCCATGCCATCAGTCAAAAAAACTAGCTGCAATTAAGGAAAAATCATGACAAATTATGCAATATCATCCAAATAACTACCCAAGTACTTAGTGAAAAATAGTAATTTAAGAGGATACAAGATTATTCCTAGAAGCATACGTACACTAAGCAAGTACCTGCTTTAGTCCATCAATAAGACTAACTGTATGAAGCAACTTATCATCAATGAACTTGGCTGCAAGACAGTAGGGATCCAAGTCCCGAATCACATCCTCGGGAGTATCATCACGGACAAAGCAACCAGCGTATGGGTCTAGAAACAGAGGCTCTGCCCTTGCGAAGAAGTGATATTGTGAGACACGTTGATCTTGTTTTATTATTTGCTTCAAAAAATGTGATATATGCAAACTCACACACATATAAAGAGAGAGAAAAGTAATGATACATTCACACCTTCCAAAATCAAACATTCCATCAATGCCTATTATTTTTCTGTCTCTATTTTCTGGACAGATCATATCACCTATTATAATTCCTCTCTCGATGTTAAAAGGCATTTGGTATCCACTAATCTTTTCCAACAGTGAACTCAAACAACCTACTTTGAATGGTGGCAATAAAAGCTACCATTTGTTGGACCATTCTATATAAAGATAAAGGTTTTTGTACTTTGAAGAAAGAAAACTAAACCATGCTCATGTATTATTATCATTCATCAAGACCCTTGAAATGCTCGATGAAATGTCTAAATGAGATAGAATTTCCTAGAGAGAGTACAGTGGAATGAAAGGCAGAGATGGGTTGATTTGCCTGGTCGAAGAGATTCATGGTAGCGAAGAGAAGCAGAAGCAGTGGCAGAAAGAAGTAATGGGTCATTGTCTCGGCTGAGTTTTGCAGTAGAAACACAAAGTTTCCTCTTAAAGGTGCATACGAGTGAGGGAAGGTTACTAATACTGGTTACAGGGAAAGCTTGTGCAAAACCCATCGTTGGTTGCTGAGTTACTATGCCGTCAATCTGCATCTGCTTCAGCTTCTGCCTCTGAGCAAGTACAGAAGAATAAGGAAGTAGAAAGCATGAACCCTAAACCTAACACAGAAATTTCAATACCTGAAGCCGACACGAGACCGGAGGGAGAGAGAATGCTACGCGCCGCCACACAACACGGCTTCGATGCCTTCGAATGGGCGGCGAAAGAGCGGGGCAGTGTTTACGTAAAATATATTTTTACACAAAATACCACCAAATGGCAGCATGTTAAATCCTGTAAATCATCACTTTATCTCGTTTCCAAATACTATAATACGAATATAATTTAAACAGCGAACCTGTCTAAAACAGATTTCATAAATAGTATTTTAGAAAAACTTTTTACATGATTAATTGTTCTTAAATAGGCTAGATGAACTCGCTAAAGCCAAATTTCTTGATCCTTTCTTTCTTCTTTCTTTTGTTTAGTTTTTTTTAATTTAATATTTCCGTTGGTCTTCGAATTTGTGTGAAAATTCCGGTCCTTAAGTTTTGAACTGTCTTAATTGGATCGTAATTTTTGTAAAAAATGTAACCGTTAACTGATCTCAAACGGCGTTAAGTTTAGCTGACGTGGTATGCTGACATGTTAGTGTGACGTGGTATGCTGACGTGTTGGTTTAATCTCTTCTTGGTGTCCTCGTATTTGTGTGAAAATCTCAGTTCTGTGCTCAAGTTTTGAATTATCTCAATTGGGTTATAATTTTTAGCTGATATCAAAACGGCGTTAAGTTTAGCTGACGTGTTGGGTTAATCCCTTCTTAGTATTAGTAACCTTCCCTCACTTTGTGTTTCTACTGCAAAACTCAGCCGAGACAATGGCCCATTACTTCTTTCTGCCACTGCTTCAGTTAACGGTTGGGGTAAAATGTGTGCATCATGACCTAATTGAGACAGTTCAAAACTCGAGGACCGAACTGAGATTTTCACACAAATAGAAATACGAGGACCAATAGAGGTATTAAACTTTTTTTAATAAAAAAATAAAAAAACTCTCCTTTTACAAATTTATTATCACACGTTTTTTCAAGGTTTTTTTTTTTTTTATATATTTCAACTTGTATCTCTGTCACATTATAATAAATTTATATTATAATACATTTGATACTGAATTTTATTGTTTTTCATCAAAAAAAATAAAATTATGAGAATGTTTCAAATATAAGAATTTAAATGGTAATACGATATACTTATAAAATTTAAAGATATTATCTTGTTTCTCCAAGCTTATTAGTCAAAATCACTCACATCATATAATATGGATTCAATCTTTTAAAAAAATACATTAAATATTGTGAGTTAGGAATGAATTACCATTTAAAGATAATTATAAATTTGCAGGTACGTGAATTTGACGGATTAATGTAATTTTAATGATTAAATTTGTTAGTAATTTATAACTTTAGTAATGCTGTAATTATTCACTCTACAAATTTTAAAATAATTTTAATTAATTTATAATATTAAATATAATGAAAATTATATTTGAAATTATTATTTTTGTTAAATATATACAGATTTTTATTTATAATAGAAAAAGTTATGAATAAAATCTAAAATACAAAAAGATGATATATTTTATTAGTCAAAAGTATTAAAGTTACTATAAAATAAAGATAATATATCTTAATAAAATAAAATTGTTTTAAAACTTATTTATTTTAAATATAATGCTGGAGATTATAAAAGAGAATAAAGTTTCCCTATTTGAACATGCAAAACATCAGTAAGTTTTAGGGCGCGGTGTTATATTTATTTGACAAACCAATTGGAGCCCCTTTTACGTAACACTGCCCCCGTCTGTCGCCGCCCATTAAAAGGCATCGAAGCTGTGTTGTGTGGCGGCGCGTAGCATTCTCTCTCCCTCCGTTCTCGTGTCGGCTTCAGTCGGCTTCAGGTATTTTAATTTCTCTGTGTTAGGTTTAGGGTTCATGCTTTCTACTTCCTTATTCTTCTGTACTTGCTCAGAGGCAGAAGCTGAAGAAGATGCAGATTGAAGGCATAGTAACTCAGCAACCAACGATGGGGTCACTGAAGAGAAAGTCGCCGGAAGAGCCTTCAACTTCATCTTCGCTGCCACTGCATGATTGTGTGCACCACGTTTCATATCCTCCCGGTTACACCCACCCTTCTTCTCCTCCCACTCAAACACACGCAGAACCCGCCAAGAAGTTCCCCTTCACTCTCGACCCCTTTCAGTCCCAAGCCATCACTTGCCTTGAAAACGGCGAGTCTGTCATGGTCATTATTCAAACGAAATTCTGTTTACTTTTCTGTTTTGATTTTTGATTATTGATTTTCTCACTTGTTGAAGCTGTTTGTGTAACTTAACTTAGGTGTCTGCACATACCTCTGCTGGCAAAACCGTGGTGGCTTCGTATGCTATTGCTATGTCCCTCCGAGATGGGCAGCGCGTCATCTACACTTCCCCTATCAAGGCTCTCAGCAACCAGAAGTACAGAGAATTCAAGGAAGAATTTTCTGACGTTGGCTTGATGACCGGAGACGTCACCATTGATCCCAATGCTTCTTGTTTGGTAGGTACGCTGCTCCAAGGTTTTAAATTGCGGTTGCCGTCGCTGTTTTGTCACGTGTTGTGGACAAAATGCTGTGGTCATGTACACCCGGCAAACCTTGTGTTGTGGTGACAGACGGTTTTTACAACCTTACGCCGCTTTTCTGCTCTTACTTTTCCTTAACAGGGAACAATATGTTGTCTCTAATTTGAAATTTAATTGATTCAGGTCATGACTACGGAAATCTGGCGTAGCATGCAGTACAAAGGGTCTGAGATCACAAGGGAGGTGGCTTGGATTGTTTTTGACGAGGTGCATTACATGCGTGATCGTGAGAGAGGCGTGGTTTGGGAAGAAAGTATTGTTTTGTCGCCAAAGAATTCGCGTTTTGTGTTCCTGTCTGCCACTGTCCCCAACGCCAAGGAATTTGCTGATTGGGTGGCAAAGGTCGTTGATTGATTTGCTTTCTATTACATTAATTCTCTGCTGTTTCTCTGATCTTTTTAGCTTACATACAGGTGCATAAACAACCTTGTCATGTTGTCTATACTGATTACCGCCCAACACCCCTTCAACATTACATTTTTCCTTCCGGGGGTGATGGTCTATATCTGGTTGTGGATGATAAGGGAAAGTTTCGCGAAGACAGCTTTCAGAAATCTTTGAATGCTCTTGTTCCTACCACTGAGGGTGATAAGAAAAAAGAGAACGGCAAGCGGCAAAAGGGTTTGATCATGGGTAGAGTTGGTGAAGAAAGTGACATATTCAAGATGGTGAAAATGATCATTCAGCGTCAATATGATCCTGTGATACTGTTCAGCTTTAGCAAAAGGGAGTGTGAGCTTCTTGCAATGCAGGTAAAGTACAACTTACAGTTCATCGTCAAAAAAACAGTTTATTTTCTTTTCATTCTCTCTTATGTAACACTGTATCTCTAATGTCCTCTGTGTCTGTAGATGGCAAAAATGGATCTTAATGGGGATCAGGAGAAGGACAACATAGAACAAATATTTAACAGTGCTATGGACATGCTTTCAGATGATGATAAGAAACTACCCCAGGCAAGATACTTCCTTAACTCGGTGTTCTCCCCACTTGCCAGGGGCACATGACTACTGCATATGCATATTGCTGAGTTTTAGCTCTTCTCATTTCTTGAATTATTCAAAAATAAAATAAAATTAAGTAGAGGTTCTTATTGACTCTAACTGTTTACATTTATCAGTTCTATTACACCCTAAGAAAGTAAGAATGTCACGGGAGTAGTGGGCTTAGGATTTATTACGCCTGGACATCTAGGGACTATAGGGAACTTGACAAAGTCCCTGTTGGACAAGCTTTGATGTAGTTGTGGTTCAAAACTCAACATTTTATTTCTCACTGGCGATATTTGATTATATTTTACATTCAAGCATTTTAATTTTGATATGGTTGTTTCAAGGAAGTTTTCATCTGACATTTCTCATATACTAGAGATTCAAAAACCCTATTATTCTGAATCTTTTTTTTTTTTTTTGCTGTTGTGGACTATATATTGTCACTTTGTAATCGTGCTTTCCTTTCCTCCCTCTGAATTTGGTGTTCAGACGAGCTCAATGGTGTCATGTGATTCATATAAATGACTTATCCTAGTGAAATAAGACTTTTCTTCTGGTAGTTCTATTTTATTTTTTATTTTTTTTTATCAAAAAATGTAAGTGCTAAAGCATCACTATGTTATTTGGCATCTCAACTATGTTGTGCCTGTAAGTACAAGAAAAAAACAACTAAAGGAGCCAAACAGACATGTGGGGGGACTAGGCTAAAGCCTTCTAAGAAAACGTATGTGGCAAAGAATCTATCCTTAAAGAATGCAGGATTTAAGAAATACTTGTAGTTGTGCTTTATTCTGTTGAATACAATTAAAAGAAATGTTAGTCTATCAAAATAATATATTCAACCATGATCTTCCAAAAGTTAAGATCATATATTCAGTTTGTGCACAGTACATATTATGGACAAATTGTAGATTAAAATCATCTGATGTATATCTATACACATACACATACCTGCGTTAACAACTTTGTAACTGGTTTCCACATTTGTTTCCAAACCTTCTATATAGAGCCCATGCTACCCTTTGGCCAGAGTTTGATCCTTATCCCCTGTTCCTATGAGGGAACTAAAATTTCTATTTTCAGGATGATATGTGGTATATCCTCACATCCTTAAGAGTCAAGCATTGCACAAAATGAAAACAGCAGAAAGTAAAACACAGGAAGCAATAAAGTCAGGGGTAATGACATTAAGCAGCTTCTTTGCTTTGCACAATTGGATATTGCAACACACTTGAAACAATCAGGTTCTGAACACTTAGTAGAAACTAATAATATAATCCTGGCCCAGATCAAATTTTCCTTCCAACCATGTTATTCTATTTAAGTTCCATTTAACTGCTCCAAACTAATGCACCAAACAATGTAAAGATTGTATGCGGACATCTTTTTAACCTTAGATTTGCCAAAGTATTTAAAACTAGGTAGATAGAAGTAGGACTGCTCAATGGTAGACAGGAATATCCACTGTTCATGGAAAATCCAGAAGAGGGTTACTTCACAAAAGTTGTTCTTTGTAGCATGTTTGATTTTGCTTAAAAGCTTTACTGTACATAGAGCACATAATCTTGCAGCTTAGTATCTTTCTCTGTAGATAATTTTTTCAAGGAATTTTTTCTGGTTAGGGGAGTGGGCTCTGGGGAAGTGTTTAAGAAGAAAATCGCTGGAGTTCATGAGCAAAATTCTTGTCAGGACAACCATAGCTATCTGTCTGACCTGAGTAAAGGGACCATAACTCATTCACCTGTTGTTACTGAAGTGTAAATTCCACTTTTAATGAAGATATTGGAAATTTTTTATGGGGAACTATAGATTGTATGGTTGAGGAAAATCTCCAGCAGGAGACATTACCTGCTGGTGAATCCTCTCAGAACTTGTTTGATGTTTAAGCTTGTCCTTTCTGAGCACCGTTGCCTTCTAACTAACTGTTTAGAAATACAATAATATCAATGTAGTTGCATGTTGTGTCACTTATAAGGTATCCTTATTCTTTGTTTATTTTTTCTATATATTTATTTTCAGGTTTCGAACATGCTGCCTTTGCTGAAACGTGGAATAGGAGTACATCACTCTGGTTTACTCCCAATTCTAAAGGAAGTGATTGAGATCTTATTTCAAGAAGGGCTAATCAAGGTTTGTGGAAAGAAATGATGGGAAACGATACTTTCTTTCATCTGTATAAGCCATGAACCTGTTATATAACTGTGTGATCACACCTTAGTTAAAGGCATAAAATTACATACCTATGCTAAAAACATAACTACATGCTGGTAGACAATTTTATTAGGGGTAATGGTTGATTAGTCAGAAGCAATTATGGCAATTTGTTTGCAGGCATCATATCGTATCCACCCTTATATTATTTAATTATATAAATCTAAAAGTTGGTATTTTAATAAAATATTGTTTTTTGTTAAGGCACATAAGTTTAGTTTAAATCTCATACTAGTTGGGGGTTCCCTGTCCTCTTTTTTTCTTTTCATCTTTTGTTCATATATTATTGATACAGTTAACAATCCTTGTTTGATTCAAACTATGGATTCTTGCACTTCTAATAGAAATATTTTTCTTTAGTGTTTGTTTGCCACGGAGACATTCAGCATTGGTTTGAACATGCCTGCAAAAACTGTTGTTTTCACAAATGTCCGGAAATTTGATGGGGACAAGTTTAGATGGATATCCAGTGGAGAATATATTCAAATGAGTGGTCGTGCAGGTCGAAGAGGCATTGATGATCGTGGGATATGTATCCTTATGGTTGATGAAAAGATGGAGCCTTCTACTGCTAAAAACATGGTTAAAGGGGCAGCTGATAGTTTAAATAGGTAAGTTGTTGGTTTAATTTAATTTTAAAGAGTTTCATATCTTTCAAGGTTCTGCAAGATGAGGGTTTACTCATCCATTTTGTTAGGGATATGGTCTCAATGATAGTGAAACTTAGCAAAATGGATTTCTTGTTGGTGCACTTCACTATCCAGTACTTATTGGCATAAACTTGTCAATGTTTCTGGTGAATGCTGGGTTAGGGCTGAGTCGGAGGCCTTTTATCTTATGGCACATGGTTTAAAGGGACAGTCTATAACAAGATATTTACATTTAAATCTTCATAAGGTGATGAAAGTGTGCTGTGTTTTTGACAATTCCTGCATCTTGAGATTTCCTTTGATGGGTAGCATCTTTGGAATAGATTAGGCATTTGGCTTCCACTTGATGTCAAGCTCATGGTGTGTGTGTGTGTGTGTGTGAGAGAGAGAGAGAGAGAGAGAGTTTGTCTTACAGTTACTTTGAGGGATCTTTAATGTTTGCTTTGTTCTAAATTGTTTGTTACATTATTTCTTTTTTAAAGAGGGTATCATATCCTCTTAGTTTTTTGTAATCATCTTCTCAATCTTAATGATTTTCTTCTTGTTGTTTCATAAAATAAATTAAGCACGCTTTATGTATTTTTAAATTAATGAATGGACATTCTAAAGCTCTTTACTTATTGACCGTGCTGATGCCTTATATTTCGTCTGTCGTTAGTTTTCCTACTCATTTAAAAATCCTTCTAATTCTCCAGCTTGGTAATTCTCTGGAGAGAAAGATAAACCAAAAGGTGAAGAATGGAGTTAGCATCTTGTTCGGAATAGTGCCTTGAGCTATAGTAAAAGAGCTTGTTTTATAAGTTTTTATTGACATACGCAGTAATTAAAATAATATCACTTCAAGTTACAGATGAAAAATCATATAATAATGGAAATATACTTACATATCTTACACTCCCTATTTTTCTATGACAGCTTATTGTGTGAGTGACCTTGATGATTAGTAACTCAACCAAGTGCAATATAGGTTTTATTGGTAATTAGAAAATCATGCATTGTATCTGAATGTTATGATGATGTAACTTGGCATAAAAGATAATGCTATAATGAAGACTGTTTAAAACCTAAAGCATGTTTTCTATTTTTCATATTATAGCTTGCATAAATAAATTATCTTTATTCTGACATTCACATTGGCCTTCACTTGCGTTTCAGTGCCTTTCATTTAAGCTACAACACGATTTTAAATCAAATGCGGTGTGAAGATGGTGATCCTGAAAAATTGATTCGTAATTCCTTTTTTCAGTTCCAAGCTGATCGTGCCATTCCTGATCTTGAGGTTTGTTTAAATTTATGAAGGCTAGAAATATGTGTTGTTATTTTTGTGGGGTTGGGTGTTCTGTAGTGTGATGAGGTTATGCAAATCATTTGCTATTTCTATAAAGTTTAGGGTTACATCCGATGAATACGATATTCTTTATGATTGTGGGTTTAAAATATTTCTTGTTACTGTCAAACTCAGTTGGCTAATTTGATTCAGATGAAAATTTCCTTTCCATATGATTCCACTTTTATCTGAGTTAAAAGGGGAATATTTCAGTTTGTTGACCAATCATCACAACAAGGATTTATGGTACCCATCCTGATTGAAGCGCCAACCTAGAAAAAAGTCGTTCTTTCTTTTACCAGTGGTTACAGTGGAGTACTAGAATTACAAATCATCTGTTTTCTTCGCATTTGATCATGTATTTGTCTTTACTGATCTCCTATCTTAGGAATAGAATGTGTACACCTTGTTTCAATGTGTTACCTACGGGTTTAGAGTTAAAAAGGGGAATATTTCAGTTTGTTGGCCAATTATCACAAGGATTTATTACACCCATCCTGATTGAAGCACTAACCTAGAACAAAGTTTTTCTTTCTTTTACCAGTGGTTACAGTGGAGTACTAGAATTACAAATCATCTCTGTTTTCTACCCATTTGATCGTGCATTTGTCTTTACTGATTTTCTATCTTCGGAATAGAATGTCTACACCTCGTTTCGATGTGATAGTTACGGGTTTGGAGATTCGACAATGGATTTTTAGAACCTGACTTACCACCTCCAGTCCAATCTTTCTCAGGACAGAATGTCTCTAGTCTTCTGTCCCTTTCTCTTCTCTCTCTGCCAAATTCTGTCAGAATCCTAACTAAAAAGACTTTGACTCTCCCAATTAACAGAAATCAGGCCATTGGAATTACTTAACACAATGTTCTGCACCCTAGGACGGGATGTGTTCAATGGTTCTAAAGAAGCCCATGTCAAAAGCGTGGGCTATACACCATATGAATAAATGAGCTTCTCATTTGGCTTCTTTGATAAGAGCAATCTGTATTGCATATCCCTTTCCTTCTTTCTTGTAAACCTGTCAAGAGTTAAACTCTTTGATTGAGTTGGTCTAAATCCTATTTGGTTTAATTAGTCCTTCATCTGGTATATCTTACGAATTGAACACATGGTCTGAACTTTATCCTTCCCTCTTCCAAGCTTGAGAAGGTGTTTTCTTTGTCAATGCTTCAAGTCTAAATTGTTGTTCTTGATATCATACTAGTACTACTTACATAAAAGTTAACCCATTGATATGCCTCTATTTTAAGTTGATTTGGTATGATATGAAGAAAAAAGTATCACTTTTCGTACTGTTTTTTGTCTATACAGAAACAAATAAAGTTGCTTGAAAAAGAGAGGGAATCCATTGTTATTGAAGAAGAAAACAGTCTAAAGGATTATTTCAATCTACTGGAGCAGCATAGAAGTTTAAATAAGGAGGTCCGTGACATTGTGCTATCTCCAAGACACTGTTTACCTTTTCTACAGCCTGGGAGGCTTGTTTCTCTTGATTGCACTTCAAGTGATGAAGATCTAACCCCCGTTTTTATTGAGGACCAGTTGACTTGGGGGTTGGTCATTAATTTTGAAAGGGTTAAGAGTGTTTCTGATGGTAAGAATTCGTAATGATTTCTAGTGATTTGTATACACCTTTGTATGTTGAAATTTTAGTCTGTTTATATCATAAAAGTAATAATAAAATTTTCAGATGATGCAAGTGTGAAACCCGAGGACGCATCTTATAATGTTGATGTTCTTACAAGATGTGTTGTGAAGAAAGATAAAATTGGAAAAAAATCTATTAAGATTGTTCCTCTTAAAGAAGTTGGAGAACCTCTAGTGGTTTCAGTTCCTATCTCTCAGGTAAGTATTTTTAAACTGTTAATAGAAGTAATATATATCTGCAAGGTTGGGACTTTTAAATTTTGATTTTTTTTAATGAAATTGCATTTCAACAAAATATGATCTTTCCAAATATATCCGAAGGTTTAGTTATGGTTGAAAAACAGTAATATTCTGAACAAGTGGGAAATGGAAGAAACATGAGATGGAGAGATCATAGTATTTCGTATGACATGGAATCTCCATGGAGAACGGAATAGTAAAGCCCAAAGTAACACATCTTTCACTTGAAAAACTGTATAATGAATGAAGAAATAGAAAAACCAGAAAATTGCTCTCATTGTATTTGTTGCACTTGTACACTTTTGACACTAGATTCTTAATTTTTACTTTTTAGTGTTGCTCCTTTGAAGCTTACATGGGATTTAAATTCAGTATTTGTGATCTCATACTGGCCAATCCATTGTTAAAATGTTTGATTTTTATGGAATTGTATATGCGTTATTTTTAATTATGATTAATAAATTATTGATGTTCTACTGTTAACAGGTCAATACTATAAGTAGTCTGCGTTTATTTATACCGAAGGATCTTTTGCCATTGGAAGCACGAGAAAACACACTGAAGAAAGTGTTGGAAACTCTTTCTAGATTTGGTGAGAAAGGACTGCCCCTTCTAGATCCTGAAGAAGACATGAAGGTATTGTGATAATCTATTCATTCATTAGTTTATTTTTCCTTTTGAATCTTTCCTGATAACACAATCGTCTTTTTATTTTTTTTTTCAGATTCAAAGCAACTCATATAAAAAAGCATCTCGTAGGATAGAAGCTTTGGAGAGCCTATTTGAAAAACATGAAATTGCGAAATCACCACTTATAAAACAGAAATTGAAAGTTTTCCAGAGGAAGCAAGAACTTACTGCAAAGATAAAGTCCATTAAGAAAACATTAAGATCTTCTACTACTTTAGCTTTCAAGGATGAACTTAAAGCAAGAAAGAGAGTTCTTCGGAGGCTCGGGTAAAGAAACTTGTTTAGTACTTCATTCTTTCCTCACCCTTCTTTTTATTGTTATGCTGCAAGACTTTGAATCTTTGACTTGAATAACTGTTCATGTTCTGCTCTGAGCTCTTTGTATCAAAAGTTTCTTCCTAATAGTCCTGGAAAGCGTTAATTGTTCTCTTGGAATATTATCACAATTTTTGTGCACAAATGCAACAAACAACCGTTTGTTTAATTTCCATTTTGTCATTTGAAGGCTTCTATCCCCCGATAAGTTGGCTTAGCCATCCTCTACTCTTTTCTACTTTTTTCTTGTAGTGTTTCTTATTCCCCTCCCCTAAAGCTACCACATGGATTAGTCATTTTTTCTGATTTGTTTTTTTTTTTTTTTTTGTGTGTGCCTGTGATCACTTTTCTTTGCTTTAACCTCGTTAAGTCAAAGGCACCAAATCATCTTTACATCAAAAGTCCCATATGTATTTGGCGAATACTTAGAACTTTCAAATAGATCTTAATCACTTACAGCCAACTTTTAAAGCCCAATTTGTGAATTTCGCAATTTTTGTATGTTTTTTTTTTTTTTTTCTGTTTCTCTCTATTGAATCATTCAGCCCCCTCCATTTAATTAACTTTTGTTGATAAAAATGATATTGACGTCAGATCATCCTTGCAGATATGCTACAAGTGACAATGTGGTCGAGTTAAAAGGGAAGGTTGCTTGTGAAATTAGTAGTGCAGATGAATTGACCCTAACAGAACTAATGTTCAATGGTGTATTTAAGGACATCAAGGTGGAAGAGATGGTTTCTCTCCTCTCTTGTTTTGTCTGGCAGGAAAAAATTCATGATGGTGCCAAACCTCGGGAAGAACTTGATCTGCTTTTTATGCAATTACAAGACACGGCTCGGAGAGTTGCCCAACTTCAGCTCGAGTGCAAGGTAATGATAGAATAATAATGCATTGCATATCTGGTGTCTAAATGCACATTTTCTTTTTCAGGTTTTATTTTGGAAAATCTAGGTCAATTATTGTTTCAACTGAAAAGTTTTATACAAGTTAGTTCCATTTTGAGGATGGATGACTGGGAAAACCTTATAGACATTTTGATCACTTCATTTTTTTTCTCCAATGCAAATTGATCAGATATTCAGTTATGGTTCCACTTGATTTGACAAAATGGTGGACTTGTCTAGTACTTGTCCATACTTCCGTAATGGGATTCCTTTTGTTCAACTGCGCTCTTTCGCCCTTCTTTGGTGACATCCTCTGTCCCATTCTCGCATTCCTTTAGGAGTGTATCTTTCCTAACCTGGTACAGGATCTGTTTTTTCATTTAAATTTTTAACAAATTACTCCTTCTGACTGTAACATCTTCAACTAAGAAATTGTTAATTGTCATCTTTGATACTCCTAATTCTGAGTCTTTAGTTTTCTGTCTGTCTTAACCATTCTGTTTCCCCTCTATTCCTTATTGTAAATCATCTTTAACTAATTCACATAGATGAAGTTTGTTTAAATTTGTTAAAGGTTTTGAATTACAAAAAAAAAAAAGAAAAAGAAAAGCCCATACTCTCCAAAAACCTTCATTTGAAAATCCTATAAATTTTATTAATTTATCCTTTCAATATTAGTAATTAAGGGTAGACGTAGAAAATGATATTTAATGTTTAAATACTTCTATATAGTGACTTGTGAAAAGGAATTGGGGTATATCCTTGAACACTAGATTTAGCTTAACTTTGTAAGCGTCTCAGTGTATCTGTTCACTATCTTGTAGGCTTTCTAAAGTGTCTCCGTTTATTTTCAGTTGTAAAATGCATTAACAGTTATTTTTCCTTTGACTGTTTGTGAAAATAAATAGGTGGAAATTGACGTCGAGAGCTTTGTGAAGTCATTTAGGCCTGACATTATGGAGGCTGTGTATGCTTGGGCGAAAGGTTCAAAGTTCTATGAGATCATGGAAATCACACAAGTCTTTGAAGGTAGCTTGATTAGAGCGATTAGACGACTTGAGGAAGTTCTTCAGCAATTAATAGCAGCAGCTAAGTCAATTGGGGAAACTCAACTTGAGGCAAAGTTTGAAGAAGCTGTGTCCATGATAAAGAGGGACATTGTCTTTGCAGCATCCCTGTATTTGTAGTTCCTTCTATAAGTAATTTATTACACATTTGGAAAGAACGCACATTGCGAATGCAGAGAATCATGTGGAAGGACGGACACCAACTACATGAAATCACCCTGCTTGGTTTTGATCTCCACTAACACCTGGAAATATATAAACCCTTTGTATTAGATAAACTTCAACGACAAGTAAATGCTGGATATTGCTCCTCTTCCGTGAAAAAGCAATGTATTCCCACTTAATGAAGTGTTTTATTAAGTTAGATGTAAGTTTAGATGAGTAAAGTTGAGCAAGAAATCAACCTTTAGATTGCAGATTGCTTGAACTCGATATTGTCCGATATCGAGTTCATGTAAAGTGGGAAATCATTTTAGATGATTCATTGAGTACATTGATATGAAAAATTATAGATTGATAATGTGCACTACCATAAAATAAGTGAAATTTCTTTTGTTAGGTTATTTCATTCATCAAATTCATTTTAAAATATTTAAACATGCATCTGCCAATAAAAAAAGATAGGCAATACATCCAAAATTATGACAGTCAGTTAAAGAACATAAAGTAAAAATAGTTAGTTGATAGGTAAAGTATGTTATAATTGTATTATGATTATTTTTTATTATATATATATATATATGTGTGTGTGTGTGTATCAACAGTAGCAACTTTTTTAAGTCACTTTCTCGTTATATCATACAAAAAAGTTTAAGAAAAAACAAGAATATATCACTAAAGATGTTTAACCAATAAACTTAGTTAAATTGTTGTATAAGATCACTAATAATAACTATACCGAAATCTGACCACTATCACATTTCTACATATACTTAGAACTTGGTCTTACATTTTATTTTTCGTATACTTATTTGTGTTAAGCCTTCTCTTTAAAACTAACTGAAATATTAAATTTGAAGACCCACTTCAAACCCTAATATATTTATCCTAGAATACTTAGAAATTTTAAATTTTACCAAATTTTCACAAAGGTGTACTTGAATGAAAATTTTAAAAACTCAGAAAATTTAAAATACTTAAATTTTAATTTAAAACTTCTTAAATTACAAAGTTTTATTTCAAAAGAACTAATTCGTACTATTTGTCAAAAAAGTACTTAGGAATTGAATTTTTAGTATAAATGTCTATGAAAATAAACATTCCGTTTTCTAAATATTTAATTATCAAAATTTATATATATTAATGTTTTTTACATCCATATTAATAGAATTAGAGGACAGAGAAAAAGGCAGAAGAGGAAGAGACCTAAAAGAGATGGAGGTGAAGGAAAACCGATAGTAAAAAAAAATGAGAAGAGAAATAATAAGATGAGAAACGATAACCGTGAGTCATAAAATTAAGACATAAGTTTCAATATAGTATTAAGAATTTTAAGTTCCTTGATAATTGAAATTCTAATTAAATACTTTCTAAAATTTTAAGGTTTTTTTCTTTTTATAAATTCTCTATCAAAATATGTTTCCCATAATATATAAAGTTATCTAGAATTATCCAGCTAGAATTTTCCATCATATATTTATTATTTATAAGAAAAACTTTAACATCCCGAATCATTGAATATATCATTTTAAAATATTCTAGTAAAAAAATTACAATAGATAATTAAACGATAGTAACTAATAAAGAAACCCCACTAACCTGGTAATGGAAATCATTTCCAATAACCGAAAGGAAGACTTCGTTTCTTTGATTGATGGATTCTACATGGGAAAGAAACAGCCTTCAGATACCAAAATACACGAACCCTAATCGTATTTGTAAAGATGCACAGAGCTCATGTATGTCATGCACAGGGAATAACCATACAAAGTTTTATTAAAACTGGTCAGTTAAACAATCTTGACAAAAAATTTGATAAAACCATATACATATATTGGAGTAACATATAAAGCTAAGCTGTATACATTAACTGCCACATTCCCCACCCCAAGGAACTTGTAATAGATACAACAATTCTCAGCCAAGTTATTACATGATTGGGCCATTACAAAATGTATAATTTTACAGACAACAAATACTAGATCCAATTTCCTAAATCTCTTTTGCCACTTCCTATTTATTTCAGAATGAATGAACTTTTTGGAATGTAAAAAATACATCACAAAAAATCACTCCCGAAACCAATAGGAGGCACAAAAAGATTTGTACGCATTCGCCTACAAAGCAAATCAGCATACTGTTCGCCCATAGCACAAACAAGCAAGGTAAAGGTTTTTTGACCATTTTTCCTGTACACAAACAGAACCCAAGTTAAAACACATCAGTCTCGGTACGGACTTTACAAACGAAATCAACTACTTCATTCAACAACCATTACCTTAACATGTGTGCTTGGAAATTGAGATGTGCGCAAAGTTTCCTGGGTTTCATCACCTGGCCTGCGCCTAGGAATGCTCAGTATCAGAGCAGATTGATCCCATGTAGCAGCAGTTGCTGTAATCCTATAACCATTATCCCATCTTCTGTGGATTCCCTCACTAGGATAGAGAAAATCAAGTTCAATAACCTACATTTGAAAAAGTGGATAGTTAGACAAGTATTAGATCCAGTGACAGATTCAGTGATTGCATTACAGACTATTTCAACCAAAAAAAGCAGTTGAATTTTTGTACATAACCACTAGAAAAAGCAATGAATATATACGAGCAATAAGCAACTTAAATAATTTAATTTCAGAAGAAAAATTCGAGCCAGACACTCAGAAAGAACGAATGCATATCAGACCAAACATGAGACACGTTATCAAATATATATCTTAGAAAATCAGTATCAAGCAATCCGAGATGTTTAAAATAAAATGTACCAGTGATTCTTAATTCTTGAAGTTACAGTTTGTTGACAAATCTAAATCTTGGAACTAATGAAAAAGGAAAATGTTAGGTAGCCAGAATTCTCTTCACAAACCAAAATAGTTCAATGAGAATACTAGCACTTTGAATTTACAAACAGCTCTAGAAAATGAGCACAATTTGGTTAAATTCTGTTAGTGTTAGACAATTATTACTACTCCCAAGAAAAATGGATCTTAAGGTACACATCTTTATTCAATAACATACAAACATTCAGAAGGTAGAAAAACAAATAATCAAAGAAAAACTTGGTTACATATACAGAAGTAGAATATCAACAACAAACCTGATCAGTGTATCCAGAATTTCGAGACATAACAACACCCCAACGACTTCCAGCAGTGGCCATTGAGGTCACATGAAAACCTTCTCTCCACTTCTTGTTTATCCATTTGAATGGGAATGAATCACTTACTTTGTATGATTGTTGTGTATAGTGCGTGCCTGCATAAGTTATGCCACACATCACCAAAAATCAAATCTAGCAACAGGTGAATGCTTGTAAGAATAGATCTGCAGAAATTCAAATCTTTGTCCACAGAGAACTGTACGCAAAGCTCACCTAGAACGTAAAGACAATCAATACTTAGAAGTGTTGTTTATCCCTTACAATAAAAGGCTACATTCTCCCTCTCCCTCATAAATTTACAACTAAAGGAAAAACATTAATGCTAGCAGTAATTGAATTAGTTTACTACAGCTATACTAAAATTATTAAATTGATAATTTGGCTGTAAATTATGTATAAATATTATATAGTAAATACTGATTCACTTATGTTCATCTTCTCTCATCTTCTCCCTTATCTGTTCATCTTCTCTCATCTTCTCCCTTCTCTCTATTCATCTTCTCCCATTCTCTTTTTACTGTTTGCCTTCTGTGTTGGTTCTATTATCTGATATTCATCTTCTCTGCTGGTCATCTTTTCCACTGTTCAGCTTTTCCGCTGAACTTTCATCTTCAATCAGTTTCTTTTCCTATGTGTTTCTGATTTTTTTTCAGTTTTTCTCGTCATGAATAACATGTAATGGAAACCAAATCGTGAATCACACAATTTATATCCGATTCACCTGTTCATGTTATGATTCAGGTTCCAAAACGATTCATCAAACGATGTGTATCGTTGGGGAAGATTTTGTATCCATCCAAAAAACATCATAGTATTGAATAAGATATATCGTCATTTTAAGGGGGTAATAAATAGTCTGTTATCAACCATTCATAATAAAAACTTAAAAATACCTTTTGACATCACAACAAGAGAGCTCCCATTATTAGCTCCTGCAATCGAAGTAATGTAATAGTTTTTTTCCCACTGCTCCATGATCCATTCCTGAAAAGAAAGAGTCATGGGTAAGATTCGTCATATGAAAACAAATAACAAATTATAGGACATGTACTGATTTATATTATATCATATAATTTCACCTTATGTAAGAAAAATGGTGACAACTTGTAAACTTGACTGGAAAAACCAGTTCCAGCATCCATAATAAGTGCCCAGAGATTGGAACAAGAAGCCACACAACTAATGAGGAGCCCATCTGCAATCCCTCTCTCCACATGTTGTGCTAATCTTGCATCCGCTACATTATAATGATACCTAATTACAACCAATTCAGAAGTCAAAAACACTTGTAACAAATGCTCAAGCAGTAGACACCATGGTTATCCAACTCATAATATACTATACGTCAAGTTTACATTTCTACATCATACTATACGTGTTTGGTTGGATCTTCAGTTGGAAGTTGATTTTTTGGTTCTCAGTCATCTCTAACTTGTTGCATAAACGTTGAAAAGAGCCACCCACAGTCACAGATGTGAGGAGCAGAGAAAAATTCTCGCTTTGAGAACGCATTGCATCGGGTGTAATCAATGGTGAATATCATGCAGAATTGCATTACAGAAAAGAGATTTCATGGCTATTACAATAAAACAAATCGATAGTGTAGTTGCATTACGTTAAGCTGCACACGAGACATTGGCAAGAAGGAAAGTGGTGGGCCAGGCTGCAACTAAGGCCCATGTGAATTTTTGTTAATATTTGTTGAGTCGTGACTTCATTATGGTCAGGTCAGATTACTTACTATCGTATTCAAGTCCAATATATTTTTCAGTGGGTTCGTTAAAATAAAGGTTTGAATGAATTCTTTACTTGTTAACCAATAATTGCTACTTATTATATAATATAATAAATAAAAAAGAATAAAAAATTAATAGTAAAAGATAAAAATATTTAAAGCATAACATACATAATATAATAACTAAAAGAATAATATGATATAAAAATAAAAAATAATAAACTTAATAATATAGTATTTTGTTCCTTCAAAATTTGAGTGTAATGTATTGACTCTATTGAGATGTTTTATTTTACTATTTTGATTTGTCATGAAATTAAAATATAGAATATTATTTTACTATTGATGTTTTAATGATTTTCAAGATTAAATAAACTCCCGCAAGTTTATGGAACCTCCAAGGATTTAAGTAAACTCTCAATTTTAACAACCTTGGTACACACTTTTGCCTTCAAGGTAAAGCAGAAATTTGGAGCACTGCATTCTATGTAAAAATTACTCTAGCATACTATAAATACTGTAAAAATTACTTGTTTCTTAGAAAATACTCTAGCATATTACAAATATTTTAGCACTGGCACTCATACTTTTTCCTGCAGTGAATTCAATAAATTCAGTACAAGCTATGAAATAACATATAAGTTCAACTACTAGAAGGACTCAACTTACGTATAAGAAAAACATCTCCAGTACCAAAAGGGTAAATGCACTTAAAACCGGGTCTGTACATAAAATATATTCCAAACTATGATATTAAACAAGTGAAATCAAATTCAAGGTTGAGTAGAGCCCCGTAAAACTAAACCAAACATTTGTTTGACTTAGAAAACATTTTTGTTTGACTTGGAAAACCATTTTGTTAAAAAATTAATTTAAGCAAAGTGCATACCAAAATAAAATTCAGATATCTAATTACTCAATTAAACCAAGCCCTGCCAAAAAGAGACTGCAGCTCTACCTTTGCTTCATTGGTTGTCTTGCATTGTAGACTGAAATCCATTGTGTAGCAGGAACCCCCAAACGGACCTTCTTTTTGGGCTGTGAATCATCTTCTTCTTCAATATTCAATCTACCCCTCTTCTGCCCAACCTGGTACATTTTATTTGAGGGAACAAAAGGATCACACCATGAACACAGACCAAAATCATGAAAATAAAAATAGTGCCAAAACACAAAGAGAGCTCTACACTTTATTAGTAGGAGAGGCTGCACCACAACAAACAGGGTTGCTACATGCCTGACTACCAGCTATTTAATAATAAGAACTGCATAGATGAATGGCTACCAGTGTGACAGTGGATAAATTTACTGATATGGTTTACTAGTAAAATTTGCTTGTGTCACACTGCGCCATACAATTTAACTTAAATAATTAACTTTCCAAAAGTAGAACATTTATCTGAGCGAGTAAGAGAAAATTATGTTTGTAAAAAGGGAAAATTCCCCAACTTGGTTCAATATAGTTTCCACACATGCGCACACATGTAAAAAAAATAATAAAGACTGATCACTCAGAAAAACAGATAATCTAAAACCAGACAGTAATGAATATACCTTTTGAGCACCTTCAGTATTAATTGGCCTCAATGCCGGATTTGGTCCAAGCATACCATCAAACAAAGAAATTAACTTAGAATAGTTAGGTTCTTCATCAAATTTCATGTTCACTACAATCTCAAGGAACTGCCTAAAAGGAGCAGGGCAGAAACAGCACAGCATCTCAGGCGATGTTCCCATCTTCTTTTTGCAGACAAGGAAGGACTTGTTATCACCCTAAAAATAAGGAAAAATCAGATTAAAACAGTATATGTAGAAAAACTCAATTACCACTCTCCATTCTAAAATAAGTTTTGTACAAGTGTTGCAAAAGGATAATGAAAAATCATAAATTCTATATATAAAAATATGACCATATGACTAAGCATGTTTTTAGATAAACACATCACTTAAAGTTAACGTATTTCAGAAAAGAATGACTAAATGAAATGAAGTAAAAATAGTTAACATTTCCTTATATTTGAGAATAAGAAAAGTGAAGTGGCAAAAAGGTAAAAAAAAAACTAAAATTAGAAAATTACTGAAACATTGAATTGCATAATTTGTGCACAGATTCAATTGGTAGTCATATCATACTGAATCATTAATAATAAGATTCTATAACTCTGTACACACTAGTATATGCATAATAAAATAAACTCAAATATAGTTTTCCAAGCACACCCTCGATTATCCTTTTCTTGGGATTATATTTTATTAATTTTTATGAATATCGTATATTTCAAAACAAAAACAGGTAATGAGCACTAGTCTAGGGAGAGCAAAAAACTGGAGAAACAAAATAAATGTTTCCTGAGATGATTGGAACAAAATAAATTGCTAAAAAAAGACTTATTTCACAATGTATATACCTGATAACCTTGCCAAGGTAACCTGCCTTTGTGAAGGAAAATGAGTGTATAGGCAAGAGATTCAAGATCATCCCTTCTACTAGCAGTTCTTCCCAAATGAGCATGAACACTGGCATATCGAACAGTCCCTCTACAAAAATTACAAATGTAACTCAGAAGCACTTTGATAACCATGACCATGAAACAAGCTATAATAGAAAAATTATATGAATTCAAGAGAAAAAATTGAAAGGAAAAAGATAACCTAAACATATCAGGACGTTGATCATATTCAACATGCAGCCCACTGGACGTGTCTCTCCACTTCGTAGCTGCAAAAGACGCGCTACTAAATAAGAAAAGTCAAAAAGGAAAGTGTAGATACGGATGAAGTGTATCATCCTTGAATTGAACCTACTAACCTAATCCAAGGTCCACGAGATACAATTTCTTTTCTTGTGGTGTAGACGGTTGGCCTAGTAAAAAGTTCTCCGGCTTTACATCGCCATGCACATAGCTATAATGAGCAACAGGAACCAAAATATCATGTTTAAAAACCAATAATCAATATAACAACTCAAACTTGGATTATGGAAAACAAATCAATAAGAAAAAAGATTAATATAAAAAAAATTGCTTTGCGAACATACCCTCTAGAGTGCATCTTCTCCAAGATTGAGAGGGACTCCACTGCAATGCAGGAAACCATTTCTGCAGACATTCTACACATTTAAAACACAGCTGTCAACAGAACTTCAAAGAATAAACAATGTACGACTTATACACTCTAGAAAAGGAAGGAAGAAGTGAAGTACAATGAAACGAACTGCTTCAAATCTATAATAATAGTAAAAAGAATCAATGCCCCCCTTTTTATTTTATCAAACCCAAGAAACCCCCCTCCCCCCTTCCAGCAACGAAACAGAACTCTCCCTTCTCATAGTTTTCTTCCTCATTCTTCTCCCTCCATTGTTTCAGAACTCAAAGTCTTCACACCCATGAGGCATACAAGTATGGGGAAGGTGATTCAATCTAAAAGTAACATTACCTTATCCATCCCTCAAAAACCTTATTTGGACCTCCATGGGCTAAATTCATAACCCATAAATACAGAGAAATTATAATATGAAAGAGATTAGTAACGGGTTATGTGGTGGTTGTTGAAAACTTTGATACTGCGATATTTGTAGTTTCCTTAAACCCTAAACCTTTCAAATTGGGAATTTTTGTTTAACCTCTTCGTTTTATTCTTGGTGTTTAGATTCGTTGGACAATAGTGGTTGCTCCTCCTTACACCATTGGAAGGAATTCATGTGGCTCCCCATATTAGTGAATAGCCAATCTACCTAATGACATTTTGTTGGTATTTGTGGGAGAAGTAATAAATTCCAAAATAGTAGGTTCTCTTAAGTTAGCTTGAGAATGAAAATACGTATAATATCTAATCTTTTCACTGTTTTGGCCTTAAGCGTTTTTCTCATGGTTTTTAAACAGAACAATGTACGCTAAATACGGATTCCAACTTTTCAAAGTGGACTTTATGACATGACGACCCATAATTCCAATAATTACTGTTTGTTGCAACCTATAGGTTGAATACTAATAATTCGTATATGTGTCATTTGTTGTGATAGAGTTCATATGATTTATGGTAACTGCCTTTGCTTGTTTTCCATTTGTGTCTCTGTACAGTAATACTCAAAGATTGGCCAAGATAAGTGAACTGTTAGCTGATTGCAGTTCAAGGATCGTTCATAACGTAAAAAGAATGGCACAGCAAGAAATAGAGATGGCATAATACATAATGGAAGGGAAAAAGTATCCTTCTTGTTATCATATACGTCATTAATGAATATAATGGATTAAAAGCTAAATTCAGTAAGTATTTACTTAAGTATCATTTATATAAAAACAAAAAGGGAATCAAATTTAGCTCAAGACAAAACCAAATTTTTGGAGGAAAGAAAACCAAAAGATGACATGACACCACAAAGAATCTAAGACAAGATTCCAACTTCTTTAAGTCCATTCCATTAGTATATTTATTTAATATTTAGTAGTATATGCATGTGGAAGAAAATGAAGCTAAAAAAGGGGTCACCTCACTTCCATATAAAAAATTTCCAATAAACAAGAAGAATTATACTATTTTTTTTAAAACACGAGACCAATAAACAACACACCAGATATAATAAGTGGGGTTAGCTTATACTCACGCCTGGCTTGAAGAATTCCAAACATCCCACAAGCTTGGACCAAGCATGTCCATAACCTGCATGCATAGCCACCCAAGGTTAAGTATGTAAGTTGGCGATGAAAATATTAAACGGCTGTTGTGTAGACCATACCATTACGTAATATTCTCCTTGCCTCCCCTTATAGTGTACTCTAGGTATTCCATGACTGCCACCAAGGGTGCTTTCCACATAAACCATTAAAAGGGTCAAATACCGGGCCAATTTAGTTCAACGCAAACCTTGTACATAATCAAAAGCAACTGACAACATATATATTTCTTATAACATAATAATAAACAGAGCACCTACTTGTACACTTGCCACTCATAAGGAGGGCCGTAGTTACATCCTTTGCTGTTCCTGTGCTCAAATTTCAAAGCCACCTGAAACACGAAAGAAAACAAACATGCAATCAACTTAAAGCCATACAGTATTCTTTAACGTATACAACAGCGAGATAACAGGATAAGTTCTTACCTCAGTGGCACCGGGACCAGCGGTACGGTCGTTACCACCGGTAACTCGCCTGCCAACAAAAACCTGTCCAAATCCTCCTTTGCCGAGTTTTCTCTCCACTTTGTAGACAGGCGATCCTCCTACTTGAACCTGCGGAGTGGAAACAAGTATTATAAGTATTCACATATTAACATCACCAAAATAATGGTCAAACAAAAAAAACAAGTGATTAAAAAGCAATAGAATACCCTATCCGGGAAAGGAGCTGGGTTAGCATCATCTTCTTGCGCAACACCCTTGTTTGCACTCAGGCCACCACTCTCATCCCCCATCGCGCCGCCTTCAACTTCCTTCTTCGTATGATCGGATATGACAATGACCGGCTTCTCCTCTTCTAATTGTTTAGCCGCCAAACGAGTCCTTGGCCTCTCCGCCGCCGCCGCCGCCGCCTCCCTGGCAACTGCAGCGCGAGTCTTCACGTATCTCCCCCCCGAAGACGGTTGTTCCGAGCTTCTACGACCAACCGGAGCACGACGTCGTCGCGGTCCACTACGAAGCTCCGGCATTCTCCAAACCCATGCAATCGATTCGCAACGCTAAGATCATTATATGCTCATGAAAGCTGCGACTGGCTATTCATAGATGGAATTGTTGCAAAGCAAAAGCAGAGAGAACAGAAGAAATGGATGAAGGTTAGGGTTAGGGTTCGGTGGTGGATGAGGAAAGTATATCATACAAGATTAAGATGAAAAAGGGGAAAAAGAAAAAAAGGAATACAACTGATAAAAGAAAAAATATTAAGATAGAAAATAATATATATATATGTATAGCAAATTTTCATTAAGGAGTAAGAAGGTGAAAAACAAATTTACTGCAGACCCCAACTTGGTCATCGGACAAGGATATTCATAGTATTTAGCATTCACATAAATTCATGGTAAAAGAAGATGTACAAAAATTAAATTCATAATTCACTGTTCATTTCATTCCTAAATGTAATTGTATCTATCTACTGGACAATGCTATCAGTGTCAAAAAATTAATTAGTGGACATTTTTATGTTATTATTTTAATTTTAATTTATATATTTGGTAAATAATATATATATATATATATATATATATATAATTGTTTTAAATTTTATTCGACTTTTTTTTACACTAGAAATAGAAAAAATATGTTTATACTGTATTAAAGTTATGTTTAAATAAAAACAAACAGAAATATATAAATGTGAACTAATACTTTATTATTAATTTTGATATTTTATTAAGCCACGATATGGTCTGACGGAACCACGATTTCAAATATATTCTATTCAAATAATTATCTATTAAAAAAATATTTATAAAAATAATAATATCTATTAAAATATATGGATACAAAATTATAAAAAATAAAATATATTGAGAAAAATTATTTAACTTTCTACTGGTTATTCCTACTCCGGTCCACAACACTCTGAAATATTTTCTTCCTTATATCTTGATGAATTTACATTGACAAGGCGGTAATAACAAATAATTAATAATAAAATAAAATATTATTTGTCTAAATTACATACAAAAGTCATTCTTACAAGTGGAAATATGTGTTATATGATTACTTTTATTTTATGATAATAAAAATAATAGTTTTTTTTATTATTATAATTATAAAAATAATATAAAGAACTGTTGTAATTTTACTATAGGTATTTTTATTTATTTTGTATATACTTTTATTATAAATAGTTATTTTAATTTTGAAAATAGTTAAATTTTTTAAAAAACCACTTAGAAAATAAAATTGTAAGCAAAATGTGTTTTTTATATTGTATAAAAGCATTTTTTTTGTTTAATTTAACTGTATAAGGTCATTAGAGAATTCACAATTATTTTATTCATTTTATTTGTTTATCATGTATGTTAAAAAATAATAATAGCAAATAAAAAATATTAAGCATTCATACTACTTTTTAAGATTTTTTTTATGATAATAAACATAGATTAAGTCACATTATATTCTCATGAACCTTTTACAATACTTTTTTCTGACTATATGTGAAAAATGATTTACTTGAAACCATTGCAACTTCATTCATTGTTGAAGTAATTGTTTGTTTATATATTGATTTTTGTGGTGCTTTAGGTCCCAAATACTATCTATGACAAAATTTCCATCTATTTAATTGATAGTATAATTTGCATAATTATCACGATAACATTATATTTAGTCTCATCGTCACTTGAATATTACACTGAGCAAATGAAAACCGATAATAAAAAACGATATTATATCTAACAAACTTTCCCATTAGACTAATCAAACTTTAATAACATTATTTCCTCACCTTACAATTAAACACCAGAATATGAAATATAAGTTGTTGCACATGAAATTTGATAAATATTTGAAAAGAGATTAAATAATTTTTATTCTTCTGTACGAATGAGCAAATACTTAAATATGAATAAGGAGTGAGTAAAAAACTAATAAAATTTCCATGGAAATGATATTCTTATTCAAGTAAAATAACTAAAAAATAAAACACAGTTAAATGGGAGAAGGTTTCATGTCTATAAAATATGGATAAAAATGAAATATAAGTTTACACACACACACACACATATATATATATATATATATATATATATATATATATATATTCTTATTCAAGTCAATCAATTAAAAATAACATGCAAGTAAAATATTGAAGCAAATATAAATTGAAAGTGCTATAATATCTTTATAATTTGTTTTCTTTTATATTTTTATAATTAATTTCACAAAATGATTTATGCAAACAACTTACTACTTTCTCGTAAATAGGTTAACCTTATTCTGTCTCCATTTATAAAAAGTTAAATATAAATATTTGGTATACATTAATTTCAGGTTTACTAAAACAATATTCAATTTTACTAATTCTCTTATAGATTTACTGCCCCATATTTTATGGGGTTAGCATTTACGTAAAGAAATATTTTTTCTTACTAAAGAAACAACACGAAATCGAACAAACATAGTTTATATCTTTAATACTATTCATCTTATCCATAACTCAATCTACTAAAAGAATTTGTAATTAAGAAAAAATTTTCTGTGTAAATTGTCTGCCTTTTTCATTGCCCCAATTTAGTGATTAAAATGTAATTATTGCCAAATAATAACCTTTTCGCATTTAAAAAAAAAAATCATAGACTTATGTATTGAGACATATTTGCCACGAAAATATTTTATCATAAACTTATAATAAACCTATACAATGAGCATTATACCTACTTTATAATACTGTTTCTTTAAAAAACATAGTTCAATTTAAAATTTGACTACATTTGACAGCTAATCCAAACTTTTAATTAATTAACAGCTAAAATTGATTTTCTAAATTACTCGTCTCTTTCAATCCACTTTTTTCTATCTTTATTTTTGAATTAAATTTAAATTTTTTAAGAATTACTCAACAAGTAAAGTAACCTTATATCATAATAAAGGTTCTTTATCATAAATGTTCTAAAAGTACATTTTTATTGCAATTTTTATCATAATATAATTGTATATAAAAAACATTTATCCCATAAACTCTGTCCAAGGAGAATAAAGGCTGATCAAACATTGAAACATGAATCAATGGCAAATTAAATCAGAGATCAATGACGCAGACTACTCAAAAAAAGTGTTTTATAGATGAGGTCACCATATATTATCTATGTATTCTTAAAAAAAAACATTAAAATTGAACCAGAATGAATATATAAAAACCTTCATGACTTATCCAACGCATTATACCCATACCAATTGAAAATTGAGAACCAAAGTAAAACCTGATTAAGTTAAGTTCATTACTAATAGAATACTTTAACAGTACACTGAAAGTAAAATGGGCATACCGCGCTATGACTTCAGTACACTGAACATAAAACTAGAGATAGAGAACTACCAACATATCAATAAATAGAATATACTCAATTCAGCTATGGTATATAAATCAATACTTACTACATATAAAACTTTAGAAGCCGGAACACACAAATAAACAAGATAATACTCATTCTTCTCGAGTAGCAGGATCCATTCCAGTAGAAGGGCTGTCGGCAAAATATTCTTGATGCCTTAGATTCACGCCATACTGTTCATAAAAGATAATTAGTGGACTCAAAGTAAAGGAATATTAACATAGCAGCAAAATTAGCCAACATGAACGGTATATTATCTTCTTCTATCTCAACAAAACACATAATATTGATCTAAGAAGAAGCTTAAAAACATTTATTATACACGAATACACCACCGAAATGGGATGACGCGATTATTTGCAGTTTGTTTCTCTTGGCCCAGAGGGGAACGGGATCCGACAGCTGACCATGCTTACCCATGGCATGTGTCTAAGACTGACTGCCCTAAACTCTTTGCGAAGAACCCCCAAAAATAAAGAAAATGATGAAACTAGGTCAGCTGGTCAGACAGGGCAGAAAACATGGAATCAAAAGCCATTTTACGGATTCAAACCAATTAAAAGTCTTCATTTTTCAGTTAAGATAAGAAAATGAAAGAAAGTAGTGAAATATGTCATTGGCAATGGCGGTGTTCAAAGCATTGGAGAAAATACTACTATTCTGTTCCCAATTATATTCTCTCAGAAGATGTGTAAATTGTCATAATTGGTTAAGACCTTCAGCGCACTACTGAATATTAGCCAAAATCATCATTTTCTATAAACTTACAAAAGAGCAAAAAAAGATCTAGATAAGCTAGCAAAGTAAAGGTTTAAAAGATGAGTGATGGGCTATCACAGACTTGCATGGAAGAGGGTGAATTATTCATATGTATAGTCAGGAGTGGAGAGTAGATATTACATAGTGAGAGTAAACATCCATAATACACTAATGGATTGCAATGACCCTACAATGAAGAGAAATAGCAAACTACTCTCACCTCACGCAATGCCTTCGATAGGTCTTCCATGGTCAAAACTAAACGTTTATCCTGTTATACACGATGAAATGTGAGTACTGCTCATACACATAATGAACGTATAGAGAAAATCAGTTATATGCTGTCAAAACCTTTTGCTGCTTGTCCCTTTTGTCTTTTGGAATTGTTGCTTGTCTTGCTTTACAGTGCCTACAGTTAACATTTAGTCAACTCATCATCCAGTATAGACACATAAAAGAAAGACAAGGCAACTAAATGACTAATAACAATGCACTTATAACTTAGCAAAGAACAAAACTCATGGATGATTAAAAAGGGAAGAAATTTGTGGGATTCTACGTTGGTAAAACTAAGAAATCAATAACACTTGGACCAAAGCAAATATTAAAAAACAAGTTGGCCACTTATATTCTATGAAGACATTAACACTTATTGTCTAAACATAGGTCATTAAGACTCTGCATACATGTGTGAGTAGAGAGTGACATGAAATCAAATATAACCAACACGAAAAAAGATCTAAGTTGATATACAATATTTTATTTTATATCATCTATTCAACTTTACTTAAGATGATGAGTCTAAAAAAGAATGTACGTTGTTTACAATAAAAGTGCAGTACTTCCTAAATGGATAATACCAAAAGTGGCTATCCCAAGGGGCCAAAAGTTTGCCAACAGCCTTAATATTAAGCTTTTGATTCACATTTGTCCTCTCATTGTAGAGTCTACATTTATGAACATTTACATAAGTAGGGATAAAATCACAAAAACTTAAGTGCAATAGTGCAAGTAATTCCATTGAAATGTGTGTGCATATGCATTTGCTATATAATACCCATACACACTCATTAGAAAAACTAGAATTCAGACACACTCCGAAGCTCCTCTCGCAAGCATGAACTAACATTTGCAAAAATTTCAATACTTTTAGGAAACCAGAAATCAACTTCAATAGAAGAATATGTCTAAAGGTAACTAACACAGGAATTGTTAGTTGTGATGGCGTAATTCAAGGTTAAAAATAAATCAAATAAAAGCTAGAAGGTAAAGATTCAACCAAAAACACAAGTAAAATAAACATACTGAAGTGCATCTCCTGCAACTTCAGCAACAAACTTTTGAGTGGCAACAGCTACCAATCTAGTCCTGAAAAAATGATGAGTGTTTCAAGTCAAGGTCACAATATATGAACAAGAAATGCAAGGGTCAGGAATCCAATAAATCAGTCAGCAACAGTCAACCAAAATGCCATAGTTTTGAAAACCAATTTAGTTTACAATAAGCACATATTATCCACTGTGTTGGGGGTCTAAAACAACAATATACACCAAGAAATACAAAATTAAGCAAGTAAGAGTGAAAAGAAAAATAAAATAACTAGCATATTTCATCATTTTCCCACTTAAATTGATTAACAGTGGGTACTCATTGCCAATATAATGACTGCACCATGTTAAACAATCTCAATGAAAGAGTGAGACACGTTAAAAATAAATAAATACAAGAGTTGTGATTTGCACAAAAACCATAAAAGAAATATAAACTATTAATCTTGTATCTTTGTTTGTTAATCCCCTTATATCTTAATACCTTAAAAACTCTAAAATTAACAGCTGCAAGGGCAGAGGGACACAGCAGAGATGGGTCCATGACATAGTTGGGTTCCTAAGATGGTATTTTTTATTTCCTTCTAGAGATAGGTTCTGCCTTTTATTTTTTTACAGAAAATATCGACAAGCTATCATAATATGAAACCACTGTAGCCATCAGCATTATGCAAATGCATGGTTATTTTCAATTGAGACCCTATTAAGTTTTCTTGGTTTATTAAATACTCAAAATATTTTCAGTATGTTTTTTCTATTTAACTAATCTTTTAACTAAGTGTATTGAGTGTTATCTTTTCTTGTTATCTTGATCACTTGTATATAGGGTTAAGAGATATAAATATAAAACAATATTGTGATTAGTGTTAAACTACAAAGACAATGGGACACAATAATTAAATAGAGACTCAACTTAAGAATACATAAATCTAATAGGAAATTCAAAAAGCCAAAAATAAATAGATGTCTCAATAACTGCCACAAAAAGACAAGAGAAACCAAGCAGAAACCATGGTAATCAATAATCTGTTTCCTCAAAGAAGAAAATAAAAAAAATGGAGATAAGAGGAGAAACCCACAATCGAACGTCAGGACACTGAAAACCGCTCTTGGCCAAGTAATGCTCCACCAATTCATCAGGTATCTAAACAAAGGGAACGATGATTAAATTGTGCAGAATGGGAAATTAGAAGAACAGAGATAAAGGAAAGTTACAGTGGGAGTGTAATCCATCAAAGACGCAAGGAAATCAGAGAGAGCAGTGTCATCGTCGCCTCTTCCATCACTCGATTGCGGGTTCTGATTCATCCTTCTTTCTTACCGATCAATCCCTATTCAAAAAAAGCTTCATAATTTATAACAACAAACGCATTTGGTTCAATAAATTAACAGCGACCCATCAAACAAACACAGAATGGAGCGCTTCCCAATTCAAACCTCAACTCACTATCTTCTTCGGCTCCTCTTCTTCTCTCTCTCTCTTCTTATATAGCAGAGCCTTCACGAAAAAACTCACAATTTTTTGTTATATGCACCCCCTTTTTCTCTTATTTAAAAAAACTACATGCTTTTCACAATTTTAAAAACATATTTTTTAAACATTAAATTGATTAAGTATATATGAAAAGTATTTTTTTAATTTATATTTTCCTAACATAATACAATGTATGAGGAAAACGAAAGAAGATATCTCGTAATGATATCTCTGTCATTTTAAAAAGTATATAATAATTTTTCATATTTACCTCTATCGTTTTGTTTGCACATTAATTGAGAGGATGCAATTTTCGCTTAAAATTTAAACTCATTAATCAAAAGTTAAATTAAAACATCTTCCGCACAAGATTTGATATTTGAGTCACTTTAAAAATAACTTACTAAAGAACAAACTTTTCAAACTATACAACTTTTTATTTTATTACCCATATCTACTCATACACACAATATATATATAATTGATTTAGGAGTTCAAATCTATATATAAATCAGAAATTATCTTTTTAAAGTATTGCATCATACATTTTATAATGTCATACATTAGAAGCACACAGTTCAAATGAAAAAAAGAAAATAATATTAACTGTATATTTTTTTTACTCAGCATTAGCTGTTTTTTTATTAAAAATCAATTTACTCAAGAAGATGTATAAAATTTATTTCAATCATATAATTGTTTATTTTGGTTTCTCAATAAAAAACATTTAATATTAACTGTTTATTTATTTTTTTACTCAGCATTAGCCTTTTTTTATTTAAAATCAATTTACTTAAGAAGATGTATAAAATTTATTTTAATCATATGATTAAATCTCCTCCATTTTTGACTTAACTTTTGGAGTTGCTTATTCAAAATTGAGTTTAACACAAAAAAAAATCTACCGAAGAAGCTAAACTGTATTGCAAACGTATGTTTGGGAGTAGGATGACGTGATTATATTATTTTATGGGTGGAAGAATATAAGGTTAATTTGTTAAGTGTATTTTGGAATCTTTGTCTTTCAGAATAAAAAAAATAAAATGTGGTGAAAAGAAAAGAAAAGAAAAGAAGAGAAAAGAAAATAATATCTGTTTGTTTGGCAGTGCAGCACAGCGAAGCATATGTCAGCAACTAGCAATAGTAACTCCTTTCTCTTTTTCATACAAATTTCATTTCTCACTCACTCTAACTCTCACTCTCACTCACACTCACCTTTTCCTTAGCTTCGAAGCACCTTGGCTTCCACACTCAGTCTCCCTGCTAGGGTTTTCTTCTCTCATTCCTAATCAGAATCCGAATCTCAACTTTCCTTTCTCTCTGCTCGGTACTTTTCTCTTCTATCATTCGCCTTTATGCTTCTGCATCTTTACTCATTATCACCATTTTCTTCTTTGTCTACACAGTGTGGTCGGAATGTCGGCTTCCAGAGGAGGGGCGGGGCCGTCGTCCGAGGCACCGCCACAGAGGCGGATCATACGGACGCAGACAGCCGGGACCTTGGGAGAGTCGGTCATTGACAGTGAGGTTGTGCCTTCCTCTCTCGTCGAAATTGCGCCCATTCTTCGTGTTGCTAACGAAGTTGAAAAGACTCATCCCAGAGTTGCTTATCTCTGTATGTTTCTTTCTTCACTTTCCACTTCCCACTTTCATCATCCTTCCTTCTATTTCTGCATCAATTTCATGCTGATCTTGCATTGCAGGCCGCTTTTACGCTTTTGAGAAAGCTCATAGGCTGGATCCCAACTCAAGCGGTCGTGGTGTTCGTCAATTCAAGACTGCACTTCTTCAACGCCTTGAAAGAGTACCTAACCATCTCCTATTTCCTTTCTTTCCACCTCTGCTGCATACACTCTTCCCCACTTGATCTTTTCCAATATACCCTTAAATATTTTGGATAACCTGAAGAAATGGATCTCGTACAAGTGCACTGTGCTTGTGTTCGTGTCTGTCATTTGCTGTTATTGTTAATAAAGTATGGAAATAATCTATGAACTTTGAAAATTCTTTAGTTCAGAGTGGAATTCGGTCATCATTGATGGTGCTCATTTCTTTATTATCTGTGGGACCATAGAATCAAGTTTATCAGCACTAGTTGAAAGTTCTGTATTGACTCTACCGCACTTAGACTGCGGTGTTTTACTCTTACCTTGTATATGTTGAAGTTTTAATGCTTTCTATCCACTTAAAAGATGACAGCAGTACAAATACAAGCTGTTAAAGTCTCCAGAACGAATTATGTATGAGTAGAAAGAGTTGTTGCCTAGTATGAAATTTTATGATCCTGTGTTAGTTTAAATGATTTCATTTTGAGTCTCTCTATGTTTTATTTTGGGCATTTTGTTCCATAATTGTTAGGAAAATGATCCAACTCTGAAAGGAAGGGTTAAGAAAAGTGATGCTCGAGAGATGCAAAGTTTTTATCAGCATTACTACAAAAAATATATCCAAGCTTTACAAAATGCTGCCGATAAAGCTGACCGGTAAATTCTCTAGATGATTTCCTATTGACATGTTATCCTGCTATTGTGTGACTAATAGTTTGTCTCTTTCAGTGCGCAGCTCACCAAGGCATATAACACGGCTAATGTTCTTTTTGAGGTTTTGAAGGCTGTTAACATGACACAATCTATGGAAGTTGACCGTGAGGTTATTTTCTGTGGCACCCTAGATGTCATTTCCCTATTGGGGTCCCCTTCTTCCTAGGATTTTACAGGATGGTACATCACTAGTATGCATGATTGATTTAGATTGCCATTGCCATTGTTACAGATTTTGGAGACCCAAGATAAAGTTGCTGAGAAAACTGAGATCTTAGTTCCTTACAATATTCTTCCTCTTGATCCCGATAGTGCTAACCAGGCTATAATGAGATTTCCCGAGGTATGAAATTCAGTTCCACACATTGTAATTCTGATCATTTTACTTAGAGTGAAACATACTTATTTATTTATCTTTATAGATCCAAGCTGCTGTTTATGCTCTTCGGAACACTAGGGGTCTTCCATGGCCCAAGGACTACAAGAAAAAAAAGGATGAAGACATTTTGGATTGGCTTGGGTCAATGTTTGGATTTCAGGTATAACACAATCAGAAACTGAGGTTTTTATCTATTTTAATGCTGTACTTTTTATTTTTTAAACAAAACTTTGACATCTTTATTACTATGTAATTGAATCGAACTTCTTTGCCTCCTCTTGGTTTTAATGTATAGTTTATACATACTGCAGAAACACAATGTTGCGAATCAGAGAGAGCATTTGATCTTACTACTGGCTAATGTTCACATAAGACAATTTCCAAAGCCTGATCAGCAACCAAAGGTCAGTTTTAAATTAAACTTATGGATAGTTTCAGTTTTCATTTCCGTAGAAAACCCAGTTTATATATTTTTAATATAATAAGAAAAGTTTAACAGAAAAAAACACATGTTTTGTTTGTTGATCATGAGGCAAAGACACTATACCGTATAAGTCCTTTCTTCTGCAATATCTTCCAAGCATTTTTCTATTTTATTTCCCTTTTAATCTTGTAAGGCTGCTTCTGTCTGTTGAGTTCAGTTTAATACGTAAAATTTGAATGCTCTTTGAACTTGTATGTTTAGAGCGTAGGGGATGCATGGTATATTTAATGTTTTCTAGTTTTAGTGTAAGTGGGCATGGTGATTTCTTTTGTTGATACGATACTGTGCAACCTATTCTTTCTTTCTTCATGCTACAAATCCTCTGCCTTATTACTGTATTTCTTTTATCAGGAGTCAAAGGTCCTGCACATTTCATAAACATTCCATTTTGAATCTCTGATGGCAATCTATCTTCATCTGTGAATTATGAACAAAAAAAACTAGGCAGCATTTGACTTGTTTTGTTTTTATGTTGATAATTTTCCTGTTAGAATTAAAGGAAAACTCGTCCTTGTTTTCATTGTTTCTTGTTTCTATGATACCGGGAAGGAAATGGTGAAAACTAGGGAGCTGTTGAGTTTGAGAAATTAGAGCATATTTCGTTTCCACGTACTATTTACTACTTAAATACAAAAAGGAACCTTATTTTACTTTGGGTTCTTGCTTTTGAAGATTTGTACTGTAAATGGTGAAAAACATGCTCCCTATTTATTTTATCTTGTTTCCTCCACATCTTAGTACAAATTTTTGAAATCAGGAAACAAGGTGAAAACACGGTAACATTTTTGTAATTATTTGTGAAAACAGGAAACAGGCCCTAAATTTTGTTGCTTTAAGTCCCCCATTTGGAAATCCTTGATAAGAGGCAACAAAGTGAAGATAAGGTGATATTTTGTTAACTGTTAGTGAAAACACATCTAGAAAAATTGAAGAAAATAAAACAAACACCATTTAATATTTTTTTACCTACTTATCATCAGTATAAATGTAATACTGTAATTTGTATTCTATCCACTTGTGACTAGTTTGCTTTGTTTGATTAGTTGGATGAACGTGCCCTCACAGAAGTGATGAAGAAACTTTTCAAGAATTACAAAAAATGGTGCAAGTATTTGGGTCGGAAAAGTAGCCTTTGGTGAGTGTTTTTGCTTTATGTTAAGTGATGATAAATATTATACCGTGTCTTGCTGACTAGCAGCTCTTAACTTTGCTTATCTACAATGAAAATGTAAAAATTTTAAGTTCTCCTTGTAACATCTTGTGGATGCATTTGGCAGGTTACCTACTATACAACAAGAAGTACAGCAACGTAAACTACTATATATGGGACTGTATCTTCTAATATGGGGTGAAGCTGCCAACCTACGATTCATGCCAGAATGCCTTTGTTATATATATCACCATGTATGCATTGTAACTTGAATAGATTTGTGATGATTATCTATTTTTCCCAGCATGTTTGGGTTGTTTCCCAATGTTTTGTATTTTTAGGGATGTTTTGATGCATTTGCACTGAAAAGCTAATTTGTATATACAATGACGTGTGAATTCATTATCAAGCATATTGATCCCTACATATATCTGTGTGTGCCTGTTCTTGTTTCTGTAGATTTTACTTAGGATCAAAAATAACAAATACATTCTGCTGACTTGTGTTTTGTTTCTGGTCACTCGCTGACATTGTGTTTATGTATCATAGCCTAACTGGTTGATTTGGTCTCTATTCTGTTTACCATCACATCATTCATCATAATCTTTAGAGGTCACTATTTAGTATAGTATTTTGGGTGTTGTCTGCCTTGTGCTGTTGTCTAAGATAACTTGGTATCATATGTTTTTTTCACGATATGTAGTTCAAATTATAGTAGCCCAATGGGAATGACACTCTGTAAACCAGAGTCTCCTAAAATTAAAATGATAATAGTAGCCCAAATGGTACTTGTTTGATTTTTACTACATTAAATTGTCATGTTGTATATCCATGTCTAATCTTAAATTAAAGATTTTTAAGTTGTATGAAGTCCATGAACAAGTTTTTTGAGTTACACGTGTTAACCTAGTGTTTGATGTCTGGCTATGTTTGGGATCTGTATTCTCGGATTTGTTTATTTCTTCTCTAAGAAAATTATATCAAAATTTGTAAAGGATAGTTATTGTAAGAAATAGAAGAAACACAAAGTGAACTTGTAAGAACTAATGAGATTCAACCTTTGAATGTGATGCTGTTTTAATGTCTGTCTGTGGCTGTTTGTATTGAAACATGTAGTTATAATATATAGATGCTTTTATCATGTTGTCATTTTGTTGTTTTTAACCCTGGTGTTGCATAATCTTATTTTCATTACTGTTTAGGAGGCCATGTGCATGTGTGTGTATATTCTCCCCTATGGTTTTGGGATTTATTCACGTTGTCACCTTTGCTTTGCCTTGTTTGTTGTCAATGAATGAGACTTTGATGGTAATTTGCTACTTTTTGTGAATATTGACATGAATTGGTTCTTTTCAATATGGTTCCTGTAGATGGCTTTTGAATTGTATGGTATGCTTGCTGGTAATGTCAGTCCAATGACTGGAGAGAATGTGAAGCCAGCTTATGGAGGTGAAGAAGAAGCTTTTTTAAGGAAAGTAGTCACTCCTATCTACGATGTGATTGCTAAGGTTTGTCTTGCATTGATTGCAGTCTGCTTGTCCTTCTTTCATTTTGTTTTTGTGGCTGTCAGATCCATATAAACTTATCTTCATTCATTTTTCACATTGATGAATAAATTGATATTTCCTTGGTCAAAAGGAAGCTGCACGCAGCAAAAAGGGAAGGTCAAAGCATTCACAGTGGAGGAACTATGACGATTTAAATGAATATTTTTGGTAAGGTTAATGTTACTTTTTCTCTGTATTGACTGTCATACCTGTCAATGATTTAATTTTTAACAACATACTTGTAGGTCTGCTGATTGTTTTCGGTTAGGTTGGCCAATGCGTGCTGATGCTGATTTCTTTTGCCTGCCTTCTGAAAAGTTGTTTTTTGATAAATCTAATGTAAGCATTGTAACTTTAGACTCTGTCCTGATTATATAAGGTTCTTCTGATGCTTCTATATACACAATAAATGAAATTATGCATTTGCGATGTTTTGAATGTTTGTAGCTATATGTTATATTTACCGCTGTATCTTAAGTCTTGCTGTAACTTGTATGTACAGGATGACAAACCACCTAGCAGAGACAGATGGGTTGGGAAAGTGAATTTTGTTGAGATAAGATCATTTTGGCATATTTTCAGGAGTTTCGACCGAATGTGGAGTTTTTTCATTCTGTGTTTACAGGTTTTAAATATTCTTTGCATTTTGTTGCTCTCCATCCTTGTCAGTTATTTTTTCCCTTCAATGCTTTGCAGAATAGAGTCTATCTCTGAAAATGGATAATTTTTTTCTAGGCTATGATTATTGTTGCTTGGAATGGATCTGGTGATCCAAGTGTGATCTTTAGAGGTGACGTGTTCAAGAAGGTGTTGAGTGTGTTTATAACAGCAGCTATATTGAAGTTTGGGCAAGGTAGGCAAAAGTCAATAAGTTGCATTTACATTCAATTTCCAATTATGGTACTGATAGCTCATATTATGTTTTCTGCATTTAGCTTAATTGTTTCTGTGTGAATTTGTAATCTATTTTGTTACTTTAGCCTCCTACATGTTGCTTTGTTCATTATTTACATGTGTCAAAGCTGTAACTTCCATAGCAAGATTGAATAAGTGAAAGTCTATAGTTTTTTGTTTACTACATAGTGGATTACTAGTCCCTTCTCAAAAGTTTTTAGATTGATGCAAGGTAGCCAAAATCTAGCATCTGTCAGCTAAAACTTTATCCAAGCATCATTACAATTACAACAGAGAGATGAGAAGGCCTCTGGTGCGAAAATGGTTGTTTGAAGGATTTTCTTTGATTTACTGAGAGGTTGGAAGGCTTTTCTTGAGCAAATGTCACATGAAGTGCACTGCAGGAGTTACTTATATTTAACCTGAGGCAGTTTTGTTGTATAGTCTTGTTGTATATCAAGCTGTGACAGGATCCGATGCCTTGCATATCTCATCACATATAGTTTTCCTAGCAAGTTGAGACAATTCAGCTTGAAAGCCATTTTGGGCTTCTTTGGTTGTATATTGAAAACCATCTTATTTAAGTTGGCTAGATTTTGATAGAATTAATTTTGAACTTCTGAGCACTTGAACGTAGTTTAGCTGTGCCCAAGTTAATCTCAATTATTGATTGTATATTGGTTGTGCTGCTGTAAGAGGAACTGCTTTTATGTGGTAGCCAAATGGGCGCTGTGACTTTGAAATGGTCCATCTTTCCCTATATTCATTGTGTGCGGTCTTGTTTTAATTTTTTGATCTTTATCACTCAATAATATCCTGTTCCTGTATAACTACTCGAGAGTGTTTTGGAATATTCATTTACTTAAGTTATAGTTTCAACATTTCTTTGTTAAATAAATGACCTACTTGTGTAAGAACTTTGGCTAATTGAAGGTAGTGTTCAAGATGCCTGACCAAAATTCATCGTGGGGAGCTATTAGCATACCTTGTTTCCTTGGCTGAGCAATTTATATAAAATATCAAGATTGGGTTTGTCTTGAAAATGAAAACGAGTTGGGGGAGGTCAATATCTATGTCAATTGTTTTTTTTTTCTCTTCTTGCTGAGAATGTATCAAAGGAGTGAGTAGGAATGCTTTGTTATTTCATAAAGTGTTGTTACTCACGGTAATCTTTTCTCCCCCACTATGGCAGCTGTTCTTGATGTGATCCTGAGTTGGAAAGCACAGTGGAGTATGTCGCTGTATGTGAAGTTAAGATACGTTCTAAAAGTTGTTTCAGCTGCAGCATGGGTGATTGTTCTGTCAGTTACTTATGCATATACTTGGGATAATCCTCCTGGATTTGCTCAGACCATTAAAAGTTGGTTTGGAAGTGGTGGTTCAAGTGCTCCTTCATTGTTTATTTTGGCTGTTGTTGTTTACCTGTCACCGAATATGCTTGCTGCAATATTCTTTCTGATCCCTTTTATTCGTCGTCATCTTGAGAGATCAAACTATAGGGTTGTGATGCTAATGTTATGGTGGTCACAGGTAGGCCATAATCCATTTTTTTCACTATATTTTTTGTTTCTAAGAACTATTGTGTCATTGCTTTTGGGTATTAGTTTTGTAATAACTTGGTGTTTCTAATGCTTTATAATTGCCAGCCTCGTTTGTATGTTGGTAGGGGAATGCACGAGAGCGCCTTTTCGCTTTTCAAGTAAGAAGTTTAAGTTGAATAGCTTCTGTTATATGTGAATGGTACAATTCAAAATGCCTAGCATATGATATTAATTTATCAACGTTTTTTATGTCAGGTACACAATGTTTTGGGTGCTTCTCATAATTACAAAGTTGGCTTTTAGTTACTATATTGAGGTTATTCATTTTCATCTTTTATCTCTTAGTATAAGCTATCATGTCTTTCAGTTGTCGTTATAAGTCATTTGAATTTGCATATTTAGCTTCAAAATTTCACAAAATGATGGTTAGAAAATATAGTCAATTCTCTTTTGGGTTTTTGGTCTCATTGTTTCAACAATTATTGAATTCTAATTTTGTATTTTCTGTGAATGACGTTTAGTTGGGATTTTAGCTGCATCTTCTGTAATAATCAATGAATTTTACTTGTTCTTACCCTGTGCTTTTCTTTTCTTTTCTTTTCTTGTTTAGGAGGTTCTCTTATCCTCCAGCTTCAGATCTTTGACTTTTCTTCATAATGGACTTCTTCTTTTGTCAATTGTTTTTACATGTTTTATAACCTTCTTCCATGTTTCCATAGATAAAACCTCTCGTGGGACCTACAAAAGCTATAATGAGTGTAAAAATCACAACTTTTCAGTGGCATGAATTCTTTCCTCATGGTTAGTAAGCATTTATGTTTGTACTTTCATTTTAGTTTATTTTTTCAGAGAAATTTTTTAAGTTATTTGTATGTTTTTCAGCAAGGAACAATATTGGTGTTGTCATTGCTCTTTGGTCTCCAATTATCCTGGTATGGGTTTATGATGTACTTCATTTATATTCTATATTAAACATTAGTAGTATAGTTGTATAATTTCTTTTTTGTCAGGTATACTTCATGGATACCCAAATTTGGTATGCCATATTCTCAACATTATTTGGTGGTATTTATGGTGCTTTCCGTCGGCTTGGGGAGGTTAGTATATTGTTTAAACTGCTATTGTCACTTAGATTGTGGGTTGTTTTGGATAATTAATTTTTTATGTTAATTCATTTTTGTCTGTTTTGATATACTTGGGTGGGAAATCTATCTTGAAGGTATTGTTGGTCCATTACTTATATCTGGAAACGGCTGGATCTGAATGACTACCAACTAACTTTTAGTTGCTCTTAATTGAGTCCATTGACTCTAAACTCTTTAATTATGGGATTGAACCTTTTTCTTTTTAATTAATTACAGAGCTACGACTATCCAGTAGTTGTAGGCTTTTTTATTCACTGAGCAGTAGTTCTTGAATATAATATCTATTTCTCTTCAGTAATAATTATTGTTCATTACTGCTTATCCTGTATCCTGATATCAGATACGGACACTAGGAATGCTAAGGTCTCGTTTTGAATCATTGCCTGGTGCCTTCAATGCCAGTTTGATTCCGGAAGAAACAAGTGAGCCAAAAAAAAAAGGACTAAAGGCCACTTTGTCCCGCAGATTTCCCAATGTTAGTTGTTTTGCTTTTATCATCACTTAATTTAGCTTTCAGGTTAAATGACATAACTTTGCATTACAATACTTGATCGATTGATGCAGATCTCATCTAACAAGGGGAAGGAGGCTGCAAGATTTGCACAACTTTGGAACCAAATAATTACTAGTTTCAGGGAAGAAGATCTTATTAGTGATAGGTAATGTGAGGGATATTTAATATGTTTGTGGTTCTTGATCTAATTTATCCGTTGATCAATCAATGAAGAGCTGTATTTTTTCAAAAGGATATGTGTTAATGTTGTTATGTTTTTTTAGGGAAATGAACCTTTTGCTTGTACCATATTGGGCTGATACTCAGTTGGATCTTATACAATGGCCCCCCTTTCTACTTGCTAGCAAGGTTTGTTTTTCGTTTTCACTTTGATAGACTTTGCTACTATCATTTCCATGTCCAATCATTTAGTAATTGCGATTGTGGCCATGTGCCTTTCAGATCCCAATTGCACTAGATATGGCTAAGGACAGCAATGGAAAGGATAGAGAGCTAAAGAAAAGAATTGGGGCTGACAACTACATGTCATGTGCTGTCCGTGAGTGCTATGCTTCATTTAAGAGCATTATTAAGCTATTGGTTCAAGGGGAACGGGAGACAGCGTAAGTAGTTGTACTTTGTGAATGGTCTATGTAAAATTCCCACTTAGCTCCAAATTTATTTATTTCTAGGAAATAGTCAGCTTTATCACCTCTGTTGATGTATATTTTGAAGTCTTAACTGAAATCTGAAAGGTTCTTTGTCTATCTAATTTTGAGCTTTATAACTTTGTGGATGTATTTTTTCAAGTTCAACCTCACTTCTGAAAGGTGGTGTCCATCTATTTTTTGTTTATAACTTAGTTGGTGTTGCTCATTTCAGGGTTATAGAGTACATGTTCAATGAAGTGGATAAACATATAGAATCAGATACACTTATTGTTGAATTCAGAATGAGTGCACTTCCTAACCTCTATAAACAGTTTGTTCAGCTAATAAACTATTTGGTAATATTTCAGAACTATTTTATGCAAATTTTGTACATTTTGTTTCTCTATGACAATTTAGTATGTTTGTCAAAATCTTACCAAGTTATTTGAATTATTGCAGCTGGATAATGATCCAAAAGATAGGGACCAAGTTGTGATTCTATTCCAGGACATGCTGGAGGTTGTGACGAGAGATATAATGATGGAGGAGCAGGATCAGATTTTCAGGTAATGTACACATAGATTGTTGTCTCTGCTTTCTTGTTTCTCATTGTTCATTTAGAAAATGTACACATTTCAAGCTTTTAATTTTCATGTATTTGATGCACATGTTGGCTTTCAAACTCAACCAAAGACGTGCCATATCTTTTAGTTGCACCCTTTTCCCTCCCCTGATTATGATAATAACCATATTGTTTCAGTTTGGTGGATTCAACCCATGGTGGTACAGGACATGAAGGGATGCTTCACCTTGAGCCTGAGCCCCATCACCAATTGTTTGCATCTGTAGGAGCTATCAAGTTTCCAATTGAACCAGTTACTGCAGCTTGGACAGAGAAGGTTTGTTACTAATTAAATTATTCTGCTAAAAGTTTAAATGAAGTGCTTTCTTAATGACATGTTTACCCATTTTGGGTAGATTAAACGACTTAACTTGCTGCTTACGACAAAAGAATCTGCCATGGATGTACCATCTAACTTAGAAGCAAGAAGGCGTATTTCTTTCTTCTCAAATTCATTGTTTATGGACATGCCTATGGCACCAAAAGTTCGCAACATGCTTTCATTCTCGTAAGGAATCTTTTAGTCCCAAATCCTTTGCAATGCTTTATTGTTGTAATTTATTGTTAATTTAGTTATTGTGGATTTTGGTTACAGGGTTTTGACACCATACTATACAGAAGAAGTTCTATTTTCCTTACAAGATTTGGATTCACCTAATGAGGATGGTGTTTCAATACTCTTCTACTTGCAAAAGATTTTTCCTGGTTTGCCAATACTCCCATATCTCTTTTGTTCCATAAATATAAAAATTTCTGAGTAATCCAATGTATTTTTTATACCTTTTTGGTTATCAATGCACAGATGAGTGGAACAATTTTCTTGAGCGTGTGAAGTCTACTGAGGAGGATATTAAAGGGAGTGAATCTGACGAGTTAGTAGAAGAACTTCGGCTTTGGGCATCATATAGAGGGCAAACACTGACCAGAACTGGTTCCCTCTCTCTCTTTCATCCCTCCCCTGTGCATGCACTCATGATTTCAAGTGCTTAGTGTTAAATAATTTTCATTCATCATGAATACCTAGTTCTCTTCATGAATGATTAAATAGGATCACAGTTGCAAAATTACAACACCAAATTAATGAGACAATATTCATTGTACAAACCTCTTGAAGTCATTGTTCTTCAGGTTGCCTTTGAGTCTTGTTCTATGCTGTTTACAATTATTCACCTTGGAATGGTCTGTCCCAAAGACATTATTTATAAAGTGAAGAGAGGGGGACCTACCCTTTCCCATACACCATGGCCAATTCATGTCTCGTTATTATATTGAAACCTATGTACTGGATAAATCAGTGGAAGATTAACACTTAAGAGATACAAATCTCTAATACTAGCATATTTTCTATTATGTGCACACGTAATAGCCTCCTAGAAGAATGTAATATATCATTGCAATTGACTTATATAAAATTCTAATTAATGCAGTAAGAGGCATGATGTATTACAGAAAGGCTCTGGAACTGCAGGCTTTTCTTGATATGGCGAAAGATGAAGGTAATGCTCCTTCTTTTGGGAATGATTAAGTGAAATTTCTATATTTATATGTACTGTGGTTGCCACTCAGTTAATTATTTATTCAAATATACAGCTTTAAGGTTTTTTTACTTTTTCTTTTGATTTGTGTGGCTGAATTGTTACCAATGGGCAGATTTGATGGAAGGTTATAAAGCCATAGAAAACTCAGATGACAATTCAAGGGGGGAAAGGTCACTGTGGACACAATGTCAAGCAGTAGCTGATATGAAATTCACATACGTGGTATCGTGTCAACAATATGGCATTGACAAGCGGTCTGGTTCTCCCCGTGCACAGGACATATTAAGGCTTATGACAAGGTAAAAAATGGAGTTTCAGTAATTTTAAGTTTCTTTCTTACTTAAAAGTAGAAGCTCTGTACAAAAGTTTTGAAGTATGTAAGAGAACAAAAAAGCTTCTATTGTTAGTTTTGGGAGCTTTTCCTTTTTCTATTGCATTTCCCCAAGACCCCATGAACATACTAGCCAAGACCTTTTAAGTTAGTAGTAGCTTAAAACCTAAACATTCATAAAATTACTGAAATATTAATTTCAATTTTAGCTATATAGTAATTTTTAATATTTAAAACCGGTGCAAGAGTCAGTACAATGCATGGGCTAAAATAGCTTCCTCATTAATGATCCTTTTGGCTGAGGAGAGAAATATAAAGTAAACAAGAAGGGTGTTTAATTGATATGTTTGCATTTGGCAGATATCCGTCTCTTCGAGTTGCCTATATTGATGAGGTAGAGGAACCTGTCAAAGACAGTAAGAAAAAGATCAACAAGGTTTATTACTCATGCTTGGTTAAGGCTATGCCGAAATCAAATAGTGCTTCAGAGCCTGAGCTGAATCTGGACCAGGTATTTGGATTTTGATGAACGTGTTACTTATTTTTTCCCTGCTAGAAATGTTTTTGTTTTGATTGGAGAAGTTCTACTAGAAGACATTTTTGGAAATTCCAGCTAGATGGGCGGCAGGAGTTCCTCTGGTATGAGGAAACATTCATACAGAAAGTGAATGTAAAAACTAGGGTTGTAGCAATGTTGCACAATTCCTCTGTATTTCAAACATAAAATCTTTGGTTTTGAGCAAATTACGAAAGTTTATTGATAATCTTTTTATGCCATGGCACGTGTTGGTTGAAGAAGGAAAAGGATGACACATGTTTCTGTTTATATTATTCAGGACAGGAAGAAACAATGGTGGCCCCTTTTTCTTCTGATATACACAAACAGTGGAATAAAATTGAACACGCCCTTACATAAATAGGCAATTATTGTTTTATTTAATTTAAAAAAAAATGGCGAGCCATTTCTATATAACTAAATGCAATTATTAACCTTGACTATTTTCTAAACTATCATTCACATTTTTAGTAATATACTTTGTTTGATTGTTTCAATCAGATTATATATAAAATAAAGCTTCCTGGACCAGCAATTTTGGGTGAGGGCAAGCCTGAAAATCAGAATCATGCCATAATTTTCACACGTGGAGAGGGCTTGCAAACAATAGATATGAATCAGGTATGATTATCATCTATGTGCTCATAATCGTGAGGTCTCTTAAGGCCATGTGATTGAGTTGCACGTTTTATAGGATAACTACATGGAAGAAGCTTTGAAAATGAGAAATTTGCTGCAAGAGTTTCTTAAAAAGCATGATGGTGTTCGGTTTCCTAGTATCCTTGGACTTAGGGAGCATATTTTTACTGGAAGGTAAATCTGTATTGGTCTATTTGCAACTATACAATTTTTTGTCTTTCTAACTAGTGTCTGGTTCTGGTTCCAGTGTTTCTTCCCTCGCATGGTTCATGTCAAATCAGGAGACAAGTTTTGTGACAATTGGTCAGAGATTGTTGGCTAATCCTTTGAAGTAAGTTGTTCTGTTCTACAGTTTCTTTTTTTTTTAGAATTTTGGAATAAATGCACTTCCACTTTTTCATGACAGAATTGCTAACTGCCTAGAGAGTGACTTCTTAAACATAAATAGAAAAGGAACGTTGAATGTCTGAAATTGGTAGATAGATTTTGTTAGATAATTGACATTTGTTCTTTGTCAATAGGGTGGAGAATAACAAATCACTCTCATTTTGGTTTAAGGCATTACTCTTGACTGCTTTTGGTCTACTAATTAATACATTGGATTTCTTGGGAGTACTTAAAAATAAATAGAAGTGTCTAAACTGATTTTCTCTCTACTTATGTAGGGTTCGTTTCCATTATGGTCACCCTGATGTCTTTGATAGACTTTTTCACCTCACAAGAGGGGGTGTGTGTAAAGCCTCCAAGGTTATCAATCTAAGTGAAGATATTTTTGCTGGTATTGTGTCTTCCAATTGCTCATTGTTTACTTTTGTTTGATTGAATGCTTTTTTTATTGGACTTTTTCTGTTACTATTAGGCTTCAACTCTACACTACGTGAAGGAAATGTCACTCACCATGAGTACATACAAGTAGGGAAGGGAAGAGATGTGGGTCTCAATCAGATTTCTATGTTTGAAGCAAAAATAGCTAATGGCAATGGGGAGCAAACACTAAGTCGAGATGTATATAGACTTGGGCACCGTTTCGACTTCTTCAGAATGTTGTCTTGTTACTTCACTACAGTTGGATTTTATTTCAGCACCCTTGTACGTTATCACAAAATTACCTTTTCACTTGCATATTATGTAGATTATTATTGTTGAAAATCCCACATTGACTAGTATGTAAGGATGAGTTTGATTTAAAGTTCACTTATATAGTCTATCACTTAAGATGTCTTCTCTGTGCGGGAGAGGGTATTGGAGATTCTATACCAACTAAAATATGACCAAATTTAGTATATAAGAGAATGCAAATCTCACTTTATAAGTTGTTTTTTTGATATTGAATTAGACTTAAATTTACTTTTTAAAAATTATTATTATTATTATTATTTCAACTTGCAAGATCCTTGTTGGAATCCAAAGAGATTGAAAAGTGGCAGTTGTGGGGGTTGAACTGCTTACCCAATTTGGGCCCCTTAATTTAGGTTTGGGGAGGAGGGGTACATTTTTGATAAAATGAGCTAAATGGTCAAATTTTTTAAGTTTTTATACCATGGAATTTTGAAAATTTCCCCTCCATTTTTATGCAGATAACTGTTCTCACTGTGTATATATTCCTCTATGGTCGCCTTTATCTTGTTCTTAGTGGGCTTGAAGAAGGTCTAAGTACTCAAAAAGCCATTCGAGACAATAAGCCTCTTCAAGTAGCTCTTGCTTCTCAGTCATTTGTTCAGATTGGGGTTTTGATGGCCCTGCCCATGTTGATGGAAATCGGTTTGGAGAGGGGCTTCCGAACTGCTCTCAGCGAGTTCATATTAATGCAACTGCAGCTGGCCCCAGTATTCTTTACATTTTCTCTTGGGACAAAAACTCATTATTTTGGAAGAACGTTGCTGCATGGAGGTGCTAAATATAGACCAACTGGTCGGGGATTTGTGGTTTTCCATGCTAAATTTGCTGACAACTACAGACTTTACTCTCGTAGCCACTTCGTCAAGGGTATTGAGCTCATGATACTGCTTATTGTGTATCAAATTTTTGGTCATTCTTACAGAAGTGCTGTTGCATATATCTTGATTACTGCATCAATGTGGTTTATGGTGGGTACCTGGCTGTTTGCTCCTTTCTTGTTCAATCCTTCTGGGTTTGAATGGCAAAAGATTGTCGATGATTGGACTGATTGGAATAAATGGATTAGTAATCGAGGGGGTATAGGTGTTCTACCTGAAAAAAGTTGGGAATCTTGGTGGGAAGAGGAACAGGAGCATCTCCAATATTCAGGAATTCGGGGAATCATAGTAGAGATACTGTTATCATTGCGATTTTTTATCTACCAATATGGTCTGGTATATCACTTGAATATTACGAAGAAAGGCCAAAAAAGTTTTCTGGTAATTCTTAACCTACGCTGTTATCTTTTCCTGCATTTTTATCTCAGTGATTATAATGTGGTAAGCTTAATGGAACTATCGATACCTTTCATTGGCATACAGGTCTATGGCATTTCGTGGTTGGTGATATTTGTAATATTATTTGTAATGAAGGTTAGTAACAAGCTATGGGAGTATCTTTTATGGGCATGTATAATGAATTTCTATGCTTACATTCTGTTGTCTAACCGGTGCCATTGCTCATTAAATTGACAAACAATATTGAATCTCACTAATGCCCTTGTTCTTTTCTCTTTCCTGAAAAGAAAATGCAATTTCTATGGTCTGACACATTTGGGTATTCTGTTTTTCTTGTTGTCTCAGACGGTATCTGTTGGGAGGCGTAAATTCAGTGCAAACTTTCAACTTGTCTTCCGACTAATCAAGGGACTGATATTCCTCACTTTTGTGTCGATTCTAGTCATTTTGATTGCCCTTCCGCATATGACAGTGCAGGACATTGTTGTTTGCATTCTTGCTTTCATGCCAACTGGTTGGGGAATGCTGCAGGTGAATTCTCTTTCCACTGCTAACCTACTAAATGAAAATTCCTGTGGAACTACCAGCCCTACCAGGAGGGGTTCATCCCGGATCACATTATCTATATATAGTTGGAAATTTTCTGAACGTGGGCCGAAGACTGAAATTTTTTTACATGAACTCATGTTGACATTCGATTTTGAAAATGATAGATGAAGAATTAAGGAAATATTGGTGTATATAATTTGTTTTAGTATAGTGTGCTTCAGTTGCATTATATATGTTGCCTTCGACTTGTTTGTGGTTTTTATTTTTCTGTGGTTTTTATTTTGCAGATTGCTCAAGCATTAAAACCTTTAGTACGGCGGGCTGGGTTTTGGGGATCAGTGAAAACTCTTGCTCGAGGTTATGAGATTGTGATGGGTTTGCTTTTGTTCACTCCTGTTGCTTTTCTGGCTTGGTTTCCTTTTGTTTCAGAATTTCAAACCCGTATGCTGTTCAACCAAGCATTCAGCAGAGGTTTGCAAATTTCTCGTATTCTTGGTGGGCAAAGAAAGGAGCGCTCATCTCGCAACAAGGAATAGTTCTTAACTACGATAGCTTAATATTCGTTGGTTGTGCTACTAGCTGCACCAAAATATTCTGTATCAATTGTAATTAGTTGTAACTATGAAACATACATATTCTACTCTTCGATTTCATTACAACGATAAATTATCGTGATCAATTATTTAAGTTATCAAGTCTTTCACCTACAAAATCGAAATGATCGATCTAACTTCCTTGTGTGAGAGAGGGAGAAGGAATGGTTGAGAGGAGATATGATTTATTAATTTCAATTCTTCTGTACAATATGCATTAGTTTTAATCATCAGCATTCGACTTTTTGTAATTGAAAATATTATAGAAGTGGGATATGTATGTTCAGGTGACGAAAATGGTTAATCCCGTTGCCTTTGAAAGTGTCAACCTGAGAAATCGAAGAACAAGTGTTCTACCGCATCTTTGCAAATCATAACCTTCGTTATCGACAGGAAGAGTAATTTCGTAGGCTTTATAAAAATCATTATAACTAACCGTCACCCCTTAACTCATCTTTTTGTCCCTTAGCAACTAAATTAAGAGTAGCAGATTACTCATTACTTGGATCCAATGTAAAACCATTAACTAAATGCATTCTTGTTAATGTACTTCACTTCAATTTCACTTTCATGTTTCACGCTCAAGACCACAGATTTTGGGGGTTTTCTTTCCATTTTAAAATTACAAAATCGTAAATAAAACTTGTTAATGTATTTTAATCTGTAAATTATGTTAAAATAAATTGTTAAGAGAATGAGTGATTCGTATTCTTTTTATTAATTTAGCATTCAAGTATGATATAATAAAGGAAGAGTTGAAATTACTTTCGGTAAAAAAGTTCTGTAGTATATATAGCCATGCTCAATTTCAAGATTTATGCATATAACCCTTTTCTTTTAACACTTAAGTATACATATGCATATAAAAAAAATACCCTTATTTGTCCATATAAAATGAAAGTATACCAGTGATTAAAAGGATATTTTATCCAATGAAAAGAGAGACATATATTTAAGAAATTAAGTTACAGTAAGATTTCATAAAATTACAAAAATACTTTTCTTTTTTTCCTTTTAACTTAACTTTCCTTATATAGTTATTTATAATATTTTTCAAACAATTAAGGAGCTTAATGTAACAAATAAAAGATGCCAGTATAATTTAAACCATTGCAAAAAAACAAAGTATAGACATTTTTCAAGTACGATCGTCACATTATTGCAGCTGGAATAAGTCTCTTGTCCAGTGAACTTAGAGAAGCTCATGCTAGAAAGATTATTTCCTATATGGTGTGTATTTGTTAACACAATGATTTTCCTCTTTTCGTGAACACTAAGGATTTTGTCTTTAGATAGTAGAAGACAATTGTTGGGAGACGACTGAGCCGTACTTTGTTGGTGTGTCATGTTTCTTGTGAGACTGATGTTTCCCATTGGAAAGATAAAAGCAGTTTGGTGGGACAGGAAAAATGTGGCAGTCCAATTGGAGATAGTGCTCAAGTTATTTGTTAATATTATGAAATAATATGATGACGAGATTCCAAGGCAACAAAAAGGCCAGCATTGGTAAAAGGAAAGACAATGTCTACCGTTCTTGAATTGAAACATTCAAATGTCAGATACTCAAAACTCTTCTCATTCTCTCATTTGTCGCCTTTCACTTGTCCGCTGGACTCGTGTTGCCAAATGTTGTTCTTTCTTACGTTGTTTTTAATAAATCAACTTGTTTGAACTCTTAATGTCCATGTATATATATATGTTTCATATTCATGGCCTTTCACCAGTCAACATCTCTGTCATTCTCCTTAATTTGTTCGTATTCGTTCATATTTGTCTATTCTTTTGAACTTTGTATGTATAGCCGGTTTTAATATGACAAGAACCAGTGGTGTTAGGCTCATTCGTTCAGTTGGTGATGCTTGTTGAAAAAGTCTGATTCTTAAACTGTTTAAAACCAAAATCAACAAAGGCAAATAACTGGAAAGAGAGAAAACTCAGGTAACCTGTTATTGCTTTACATGCATATTTAAATGTTTGATGGTTGTTCTGATTATTCTTTTTCAGTTCCTTCTGGTTTTCTAGTTGAGAGGGCATACATAAATGGCTTCATCTTTGGAAGAGCTTCTTGCAGAAGACGGGTTCAAAGGAATCAGAAGAGTGCCAAGGTCTAGATCTTCCTTCCACTATGGTGCTTCAAGTGAACCTCTTTACTCTATGGAAGGTAGACTTTCTGTATCAAGTGAAAGAATTCGACCGCAGAGACAAAAGTCTGATGCCTCAAGATATCAGATTACAAGTGGGCAGCTGAAAACCGACACTCACACTGCAAAGAACCGAAGATCAAGGGATAATGTTATTTTGAGAGGAGAAGTGGATGAACGGTTGGAGGTTGAAGCCCAGAATAACTCTTCTCGAGATACTGATTCAGGTGAAGCAGTTCATACCAAATCGTCAAAATACATGCCAAGGGATGAAATCACTGAGGTGATTGAACAAGAAGCTAGCAGATTTGAAGATACTTATTCAAAAGAAGTGTCTGAAAAAGGAGGCAAAGAAAAGAATCTCTATGAACTCGTGGAGGACAAAAACTGGGTGGAAAAGCCTGTCAAGGATGCAAAGGAGCAAAGCAGAAGTTCCAGCATGAACATGCGTAGACATTCGAGCGAAACTGGAAAGAAAATAAATCCCCAGAAGAGCTTTGAATACAGCAGCAGGAACAAAAGTAGAAATCTTGCCGTGCAAGTAGCTTCTAGTCTTGCTCTTGATGAAGTAGCTGTTCAAGCCGTAGTTTCCATTCTAAATGGGTATATAAATCGTTTTCCAAAGGATGAAGATTTTCGGTCCACATTGCATCACAGATGTTTCTCCTCCTTGAATTTTCGTGAATTGAGAGAAGAGAAAATTACTCAGACCAAAGTCATAAGAAGTCTTGAGCAAGCAATTGAGGCCATTGAACAATCCGTGGAGGAACATGTATCTGCCATGTATCTGAAAAGAACAACGATGCAACTTAGTATTATCACAGGTTTGGGTTTAAATGATTTGAAATACGAGTGTACGTGTGGGATTCCGAATTATAAGTTGTCAGCATGTGCTCATCTTTACCTCAGTGTGGTCTACATGATGCAAAAAAAAAATAAGGTGTCAGCAAAGCATCTCTTGCAAGTGTTTTGTGATTCACCCTTTCAGGCACGGACTATGTTGTTGCCTGAACTATGGAAGCGTCTATTTTCTCCACAACTTTCTCATTTGAAGGCATGGTACAAGAAGGAAGAAGGAGCTCTAGTAGACACACCAAACAAAACAAGAAGACTAAAACTTCTTCAAGAGGTGTATAATGAGCATTTGGATTCTGGAACTCATATATTTTCTGTATATTACAAAGATTGGCTTACTGAAGGAGTGGAATCTCCAATAGTTCCTTCAATTGGCATTCCATCAGTTTCTGTCTCAAGAAGTCAAGAGGGAAGTTCACTTAGTCACTCTTTTGAGTCTGCTAGCTCCATTGACCCATTCTCACCACAGCCAATGGTCAGCAAGAAACTGTATGATTCTATGTTTGGTAGCTTTAGAAGACCAGGAGTTTACCAAGTCAAAGGTGTTAAGGATGATGGTAACCAAGACAACTGCATGAAGGGCTCTTATGGTTCAACATTTGTTGAACATACATTAACATATGAGTCTGAAACTGTTAAATTTACAGATCAAGATATTGAAGGTTTCTCTCAAGGTGTAGCTATTGATACAATCAAGCCTGTAAGATATTTCTGTTTTCCGTATATTATTTATTCTTTGAACATGGTTAACCAGTTGATTCATTTATTGTTCCTTAACTGAATACAATTTTACCATAAATTCTTTTAGGTAGTTCTCCCTCTCCTATTTTCATCTCATCCTTTGATCTGCATCACTGTAGTAGATTACTCTTTTACCACATTACCTCGAGTCCTCTTCAGTATCTGATATGCAAAATCTGAAATTGTATCATTGGTCCTTTTGTTTGAAACCGTTACTTTGTAGATTTTGATTCATATAATTTACAAAAACTGTTTTATGCTTTGAATGGCATTAACATACGTGTTTCTATTTTTGCTTTACATCTCACTTACGTTATATTATCATTGACATGTGACAGCACAAAGGAAATTCAATGGCAGCTGCAGAAGAAGCAAACATTGTTGTTGCCCTACCATACGAGAAAGCAAATGAACTTGGTCTTAAAAAGGTGAAACATTTGTTTTAGAAATGTGAAGCATATTCTTTCAGTCTTACTACTGTTTCACTGTCTATGTAGTGTTTGTGACTTCATACATCTGATCTCCTTCTATAATTTTTAATCTTTCACGTGCAGCCAAATAAGACAAGTTATGCTCTTCAAGGTGAGAAAAATCACATGTTTGACTGATGTACCTTCCTTCAGATAGCATATTCTATTAAATATTGGATTGTACATGAAAATATTGGTGCAGGATCAGATTTTCCAAGCACTCCACGGGAATTTATTTGTTCTCTAACTGGAAATATCTTTGAGGAACCGGTCACCCTAGAGACAGGTCAAACCTTTGAAAGAGAGGCCATCAAAGCATGGTTTGAAAAGGGAAATAGAACATGCCCGGTAACAGGAATTGCCTTGAAATGCGTGGCCATTCCATTTACCAACCTTATTTTGAAGCGTTTGATTGATAATTGGAGGTCAGAACGTTTTGATTGCCTTCTTGGCCTTGCTTCCAAAAGAGTGGAGAATTCAGAGGATCTCAAGTTGAAAGAAGGGGATGAGGCTGCTGTTTTCAAGTTAGAGAGTCTTTTCTCCTCTCTGAAAGAAGAGGAGAAATCAACTTATGTTAAGCATCTCATGTCTTTAGGATTTCTTCCATTTCTTTTTAGAAGGTTTGAACAGGGAAATGTGGAAGAAAAATCACAAGTGGTGTCACTCTTGCTAAATTGTATTCAAGTAGACTCTGGTTGCATATATAAGATAGCAAGGAATGTTAACAGAAACTGCCTTCTCGAGCTTCTTCACAGCAAGGAGGTTACCCCAACAACAAATGCAATACTATTCCTTACTGAACTTTTATCAATGAAGAGGTGAACCTTATCAATTTTGTATATTCAATTACATATTTTGATGTAATTGTCTACCATTTCGGTGATAGAAACTTCCATTCCTTTTGTCTAAACTTATCTGAATTACAGCAAAAATAGTTTGCAGCAATCTTAAATGTCCAAAGTTTGTTGAGACATTAACTAAGGAAATGAGCGTTGAGTGTTAAAATTTATGGACTTATTTATTTGAGGAGTGGATATAACCTCATTTGAAAAAAAAGAAAACAGAGAGAATACGTTAAAAGTGTTAAGTTATTGAACAAAGGTCTAAAATTGGATTTATAACAACTAATATCATCTGTCTTGAGAAGTTAACTGATTACAAACTTAGAACAAATTGTGCTAAAGGTAAGCAATATTTTATGCTAGAAGTGGTTCAAAAGACTGAAGACAACTAGGATGAATAATTTAACCACTTGAATAAGAATAAGAATAATAATTAACAAAAGGATTCTATTACGGTTTTGATAACTAATAGGATCATTTTGGCTGGTTATTTATCTGCATATTCCAGATGTTGTAAATTTCCAGAAAAAATGTTTAAGGACATTTAATATCTACCATCCTTGAAATTTTAATTACTCGATTACTTTTTTGTAGGAGAAAGGATGTTACTTCATTCATAAGTGGCTTGGCGGGTGAAAAAGTATTTTATATAATGCATATTCTGCTCATGTATCTCGAGAATTCTTCTCCATTTGAAAAGCCCCTAATTGCAGTCCTTTTGTTACACTTTGATCTGCTGGTATGCTCAAGTAAAGTTGAAAAAGTTACCCCAGTGTTTCTAGTTTAATCCTTTCATGTCTATTTTCTTGTGCAGACATTAGAAAATATCTCAGCTGGTTTAACATGAATAGTACCCCACTGAAAAATCAATGATTTAAATTTATTTCTTTTACTTGTATTTTATCACAATGACTAAATCTTAACAGCTGAATTTCCAATCAAAGGTTTATAACTCTTTGAACTTTACCCTCTAAAGTGCACCCTCTACTTGTCAAAACTCCCCTTATTTCAATACAACTTTTGTATTGAACTCATTGTAGAAATTAGATTAGGAAAAGTAACGAAGAGTTTCAGTTTTAGTATGTAGTCTCCTGCCTCTAAATCTTGACATATATAATTGTAGTTGATAATGGCATGCTGTAAATTGTGCATTTACATATAAAATGATTACCTATAATCACTTCTAAGGAATAATTTTTGTCCGGAAACTTTCCAATCCATCCTTGTGTTTTGATGCATTTAAGGGATGCTGCTGCATTTGAACATCTCTATATCTTCTGTAGGAAAGATGTAAATAAAGTCAGATGTTGGTAATAGAACAATCACTTGGAATATTCATGCTTACTCTCTTCTTATTCAATGTGCTTACCATCACTTGGAATATGCAATCCTGACCTAACCCTAGATCATGCATTTTGCTTCACTATCAAACTTTGTTTCCCTGGAATTATCTGTACAATATTGACAGACCAAATGCCTTCAAAACTTCCTCCAATATTTAGCCCTCTTCTGAACTCTTTTGTACATAATTTTTTCTTAAATTAAGTGATAAATGAAAATCAGCTTCTGCCTTGCAAACTTATAGACTAGAGCAAATTTGAGCTGCAGGTTGAGCCGCAAAAGTTTAGTGCATACAGAGAGGTGGCTGTGAATGCCATTGCAGAGGCACTTGATAGCAGCTTAAAAGATGAGAAAGCCCGAGAAAAGTGTTGCCGAGCACTTTTAATCTTGTGTGGCCATTTTTCTTCTACCGGAAAGATACCAACCAAGACTAGCACCTTAAAACAAGCAGGTTATAACCATGATGGCATAGAAGTAACCATTTCATTGGTAAGACAAAACATTGTTTGTTCCTGTGTATACCAGATTCAATCTCTTAGCATGTGCTTAATGATACACATAGTTAGAGAAGAAAGTAAAATATTTATTTTCCAATTAGTATGCCTTTAACATATGAAGGAGACAATTAGTACGCCTTGTCATTTTCCCTAAAATATTCTTTTGACACTCAAGAACATAGAAAATGCAAGATGTTACACTTTACACTAGTTAGTCCCCAGTTCAGTGCGTTGATGAACTTTTTGAAGCTTGAATGAGTTACTGAACGTATCTTGGCTGATAAATCAATGAAAATCATAGGAAGATGAAGACAAAAGGTTTGAAGAGTTGCTAAAGAAGCTGTTAGAGTCGTTGATTGGTGATGGAGAAGGCCCATTTTTGAAGAGCTTATCGAGATGTTTAGATTGTAAGCACCTAGATTTGGTGAGGGCGTGTCTAATAACTGTGACATGGTTGAGTTCTTCACTATCTACACTATTTGGTGCTGGATTGCCTCTTCCCACCTTCTCATCCATCATCTCTCAGTTGAAAGGAATCTTGGAAAATGGAGAACTTGAGCTCAAGGCTCTGGCTTCTTTGTCTTTGCTTAATTTCAGTAAAATATCAGGTTCACCATTTTCTGCACCTTTTTTTGTTTAATGAAATTATTGAAGACAGTTATGCTTAAGATGTTAAAATGTGATGGAAAAGAGATGATACTAGACATGGGACGTAATGATAAATGTTAAATTAGTAAGTATTTTCCGAATGGATCACTAAATTATTTTTTCATCTGGGTTCTTAAATTAAAAAGCAGGTTCTAAAAATAACTCTTGTGAAAGATTCAAGATTTTGCACTTGAAAGTATTCAAATAAATAACCCTTTGTGTCTGTGGATGCGTATCTAGAATGCCATTTCTTCTTTCTTAATAATGGAAATGAAATTTCATAAAGTTGTCCTTCTAGGACATTTCAGTTGAGCTAGACTAATTAATATTCTACACCACATTTTTGCATAACTAATTGTTTGAGAATCATCTGGCAAGTTCAAATCAAGCAAGTTTAGTCCATTTTCCTAATTTCTCATGAAATAATTCTTTGTTGTGTTGATTTTAGTTAGATAACCTATTCGACTGCATTGGCGTTCAAATTTATGTTATGCTGTTTAATACATTGTAAATTGTTTTAACAGAATGCAAAACGCTTTTGAAGACTATGGCAGAAGATGTTGCCCCCCTTTTTCACGGACTTGCTGAGGCACTATGCACTGCAAAACAACTGCATGCCACTGTTTCTAGAGAGAATTTGTAGTATTCAAGAAACATATACTCGTCTCCTCGTTTCTGGAGTTCCAATTTGGATGAAGTCCAGTTTTCTTGTTAGAAAATTTATGCTACATATATATATATATATACACACACAAGTCTTTGGCAGACTCTTTCAAAAAGAAAATGTCTCAACATGGTTTTTTTTTATCTGGAAAATATGTAAATGCATCTCATTAGCTTCTTTATGTTTTATCCGACTGGATAACCACATGATTTGTGTCGGTTGTGTAGGGATAGAAATTTTCGACAAGTTGTGAATGTGAAGAATGGTGTCAGAATGATGCATTGTTAAGAGGAGTTGAAAAATGACTTGGGAATTTATAGTTTGATCCTCTCTCACGTGTGGACTGGCTTCAAAGTTCAGAACCATTACATAGAAACAAAGAATGCTTACTATGTTGATTTATATTCTATGAAACATTTTCAGTGGTTCATATTGTAGCTCAAATATAAATGCCAAATATCAACTTTCCAAACCAAAGCTGTAATGTTATCAAGAAAGCAATCATTCCACCTATATTTTGTGAATTCTCACCCAAATTGAGATGGTCATGCTTTGTGTCACTCTAAGGAATCATCCTTGAAAAGCCTTATTAAAATTACCCAGATAAACAAATGCCTAGAAAAAAAAAATGAAAATGAAGAACTTAATCAAACTATACTAATATTTTCCTGGTCCTCTAGGTTTTTCTTGTCACCTTCTTCTTCAATCCGGATGCTCTTGTACCAGCGAGCACAGAATAAATACAGCACAAAGTCAAGAGCAGCTAGTATTGCAAGGAGGAAGAAAAACCTATCCATGTGCCCCACGTTCAAGTTATTGGGAATCCATCCTGGGTTCTCACCTCTTACAGTGACTGCCATGACCATGTACACCAGCATGCTACTCACATAGTTTCCAAGGGAAATTGATGCCATGCAAAGTGAGCTCCCAAAGCTTTTTATGCCATCTGGAGCTTGCCCGTTAAAAAACTCCAACTGACCCACATACATGAAGACTTCTGAAGCACCAACTAGAACATACTGTGGAATTTGCCAGAGTATACTCAAAGAGCTAGCCTTTTCCCCAGGTATAACTTGCTTGAGCCTTGCAAACTCTGTGACACCAGCTGCAACCATAGACAGCATTCCAATAATTAGACCAACACCCATTCTTTGAAGTTCAGTTATTCCCCTAGGAAAGCCACAGAGTTTTGCAACCAGAGGAATTAAGACATAGCGATAAAGTCCAGTGCATAAAAGGACACTGCAGATATCAAACACTGACATGGTGGCTGCTGGTAAGTGAAATTTTCCAACCTTGTTGTTCATCACATCCCCTTGCTCGACAAAAAGAGAAGCCATTTGTGTAAACACAACCGAATAAATTATAGTACATAGCCAAACTGGTAGCATTCTCATTACACACTTGGCTTCTTCAACTTGAGTTATAGTACAAAGCCGCCAGTGATTCTTGAGATCATTTCTATCTTTCTCCGTTATCGTTGCTGCCTTGTCCATGAATCTGCTCAACATCAACAAACATGAGCCAAGGATGTAAGTTTCAATTCCACACAACCAAGTTCTGAAATGAATACAATAAAAATAGTCGGTTGTGTTACTCGATCACATATTTCTTCTGTTACCTGAAATCGTTGCTGTGCATAATCTTTCTACTGCCTTTTATGGCAGATTCTGGACCATCAACCTCGTAAAGTTGCTCTTCGTTACCTGCTTGAAGCTTACACTTTTTAAAAGCAGCCACAAACACCTGAACTACCCTTATCACCGGATTCCCGTATGCCTTTACATATCTATATCTTTTAAATCCTGCCAAGTATAAAAGAAAAGCAATAATAGCTGAACCCAATGATACCAAGAAACCTAGTGTCCACATCCCTGTATCCTCAAAGTATACTAATACAGTGTTGGAGAACAGACATCCAACGTTGAGGGCAAAGTAAAAATAACCGAAGTAAGCATCTCTATTTTGCTTTTGGTTTTTCTTTTTCTCATCGAATTGATCTGCGCCAAAGGTTGCCAAGGTGGGTTGGTGCCCTCCATATCCAAATGCCACTAGATATATGGATAAGTAGAATACGCCAACACCCACTGATGATGGTTCCCTGCATTTTGTTATTTCACTGCCACAACCAGCTGGTTTGATTAAATATCGCCAAGAAGTCAGGGACAACATCCCCAATCCCTGTTCATGTTCAACACGCATATTCAGAATTTTATAGTATTATTCATTTGTTGGTAATGGCAAAAAACTGTTATAATAGTAAGATGTAGGATGAATTCAATACAATGTAGTACCACAATGAAAATGATCTGAAAGATTGAGCAGGTTAAATATCGGCCCCAGTAAGAATCACTGAGAAAAGCTCCAATTAGGGAGAATATGTAAACGGTTCCGGTCCACTTGCTCACATTGTTAGCAGCATCAGCAACGTCTTGACGAAGGACTCGAGTCAGAAACAAAACCAAGTTTACTCCAACTCCAAAGAAAGCTAGTGTGGCCAATGCTTGATTCGCTGCATTCAGTACAATGTCAAATCAAAACATCTTGTGTTGCCATTCATTTCTGATTTTTCAAAAGTAAAAAGTGGAATATTACGAATTAACTAATCATTTTTTATACCTAGCAAGATAAATGCAGGCTTCCACCCTCCTTTAGACTCCCTACCATTTGTGGGTGACTGCTCTCTGTAGCCATCATTTTCTCCAGCCACATGCTTTTTTTTTTTCAAAAGAAAGAAAGAAAGAAGTCACATTATACATAAATAAAACAACAAATTTAGCTTACAACTCTTTTTCCATTCAACAAAAGAATTCTGATTGGTATGTGCATTATTTCACAATTTCAGTTGTGAAAATGAAATATTCATGCAGAGAAGAACCCATTCATTTTTTTTTATTAAACCCAAACAAAACCTGATCGACCAAGAATAACTGACCTCGGTTGCGTCAATATTGCAGGGGGAGTTGGCAGTGTGTGAATCGGCGATTTCCGGTTCCGTCGGCGCCATGATAAACTCTGTTTAAAACAAGTGAGCGCCATTATTAGCATGGACAATGACGAAGGGAGAGAAAACATAATTATTCAAGTCTGGAAGAACATGACAACAGGTAACAGTTTAGAATGCTTAAGATCAACGGGGAAAAAACAAAATGTTGAAACACGTTAAGTTCTACATATATGCTCACTGAGCTGATCAATCAGAATAATACTTATCAACTCAATAACATAATGATAGTAATAAGAAAAACTTATCATGGATGATAATTTCTTTTACAGTAGTGTAACCTTTTGCGGAACTTGGTGACAGAAAGAATGAACTGTTCAGGAATAGTGTCAAATTCCGGTGAAGGGGAAGAGCAGTAAGTAGAAGCTACAAAGTCAAATGTTCCCGGAAAGTCTGCCAGGTTCAAACTTTTTGTCATTTATGGTTCAGAATCAAGGATGTCACTACTTCTTTCTCTATATCTAAACTCTCATGCATAGATTAATACAATCTTTTTTTTTTCCTTAAAATCTCACAATTTTCAAATGCTGCCTGACAGTGATAATCAATACTGCAAGGCAGTGACCAAAAGGTAGAATGAGCACTGCACTACCCAGTTCTTTGTAATGCTCTGTATATATATGTAAAGAATGAAAGAGTGTAATGAAGGTTTAAGATGTAAAATATGGTGAATGTGTTGTTGTAACTAAATCACTATAATATAGGAAAATTTTGATGTTTATCTCTTTGACTGATGACAAGTGATAACAGTTTTTACTTAAGAACCGGTCTTGTAATTGCTGTGATTTCATTTGATTTCGGATTATGCTTTGCTCACAGCCAAACTTTCACCCTTCTTCTCGTGTTTCATTTTCATTAAATAGATTTCATTAAATTAATATTCACAATAATTATTAATGCATTTGTTTTTAAATCAGGTTGATTTTCTGTTTTCTTTATCTCTCACATTAAAATAACCCACTACGAACTTGTTAATTTTAAGATTTTAAATTCAAATTTATATCTTTCATGAACTTTGATGATTCTTTTTGTTATAAAAAATTACTTTACTAACTTTCGCCAGTATCCCAAATTCGCACTTAGTGAAATAAGTTTTTAATTGAAGTGTTAAACCCTGAAATATTAGCAGAGTAGTTGTGTATAAAGAAATGTTAATATCTTAATTTAGGTTTTAAATAATAAAAGATGAAGAAATAAAACCATACCACATAAAATAAGTTATATTAGTTGTTGTAACTGAAAACTTAGTGCTATTCTTTTCATAGACTTTTTCTCCACTTCTTTTTTATAGTAAACACACCCATTCATTCATTGACTACATCCACTTCCTCGCAACTTCTCCCTTCAAACCCACATTATTCTAACATGTATAATATCTACAATCTACAATAAATGTTTATTTTATCTAGCTTAAATTAGTAATAAATGAACTCTTTTTAGTGTATTAAATAAAACATAATAAATAAACACTTTTCAACAAGTAAAGTATACTTTAGATACATCTTATATAATTTATATTATAGTATCATAAAAAATGTTGAAAGGAATAAACACTAAATGTTCAATAATAAGACAATATCTTAGCTTCAATAAATTATAACACGACAACATCTCAATAACAAGAGTGATTAAAGTTTTCACTTAAGAACCGGTCTTGTAATTAAGCAGGTTGCATTTCTAAGGAATTTTTGAAAGGTGTTATTAGTTCGTTGTTGAGAATGAAGCTTATCTCCAGAGTTGAGAGTGATGATTACGGTAATATTTATATTCCACATTCGCATAAGCTTTTGCCCATGGTTGTCGCCTTCCCTACCACCCGTCGCAGTGCAATGAACGAATCGTCGTCGCATAATTCTAATGTCTGACACAATCAATAATTCTACAGTGCAGGTATGTATATGTGTCTGATTCTACTCAATCTTCATGTAAATTGCAGAAATAATTCTAGGATATGTTTATCCTTGTAATATCTAACTTGATCACACAAACAAATGTAAAGGGTCGATAACAGAGATATTGTTGTACGAATCTGGTATGACAAATATCCATGCCGGCTAAGGTTACAGTTTCAAGTACATTACGCATTCATTCAAGTTAGCTACTATTGTGCCTGTGAAAATAAATCACCATAATAACGATAATGACATCTGATGGAAAGAAGGAGTTATTATTATATCTCTAAAATGCTGAAACAGAGAAAATATTAAAGAACTGGGGATTAACATAAGTACATAACACATTAAGATCGGTGGCAACCATGTAAAGGTATTAATCTTCTCACACCTATCGCCAAATAATATCCTGTAAGCCATGGGATAAGCAGATAAGGACAAGGCTGCAATCTTATTTTACGACTGAATAAGATCCGCCACCATATTCATGAAATTAAATCTCTTTTATCGAATAAAAGTGAAACTCTAGAAAACGATGATATGATATTCCGTCCAAGCAAGGCAAGGGAAGAATAGACACATGAATACACACATAAATAATATAACATAATATGAAAAGACATAATTTGTTTATGTGAACTGTACTCAAAATGCTTCATGATACATCTCATGTATTTAGACCAAGAAGCTGTCTCACAAGCACAACTTAGGATTGACTTCCCTGCTCAAGAAGGCTGTGTGTGTTGGGGTTCTTTCCCCAAGCTCTCTCCCTCCATATTACTTCCACTTCATCAAATGTCAATCCTTTGGTCTCGGGAACATACACAACCACAAATACAAAAGCAGCCACAGTTATTCCACATATGATCAGGAAAGTGGGGCCAATCCCTATACCGTCCGCAATTGAAAGAAATGTCTCTGAGACAATCAAATTTGAAACCCAACACACAGTAGCTGACATGCCACCACAGATGCCTCGATATTCTTCCGGATATATCTCTGAACTCAGAGTCCACGGCACAGGCCCCATTCCTGGCGAGAAAAAGCCGATATACAAGGCTAAGCCTACAACTGCAAGCCATCCATACAACCCATTCGAAGATGATGATTGCTTAAAAAATGCAAAGGCCAAGACTATCAATGATACAGCCACTCCTGCCAGGCTAGAAAGAGCTAATTTTTTTCGCCCTGCATGGTCGATAAGGTAAATGCCAAGTACGGTTCCGGCGGCGTTCATCCCAGCAACTATCAGGGATAGGAGAAGAGCCAGTTGATTGGCCTGGAACCCAGCCATTTGGACAATTGTAGGGCTGTAATACATGACTGTGTTTATACCTGTGAACTGCTGGAAAGCCTGCACAACCATTGGATGCCATTAGAACACATTTTACACGTATATAAACTAATGTTATTTATACTCAATTTCAAACAAAAAACCCAATTCCAAAATGCACTTAGTCACCACTAAAAACAAAGTACAAGGGAAGATGGGGGGGTTTCTTTTATCAATCGTAAAACCAGAAAATCAAGCCAAATCAAGACCACACAGTAATTGGAAACAAAAAAATAAGCACACCAGTGTGAAAACCTAATTCAAAGTTAAAATAAGAAAATATTAAACTGAAACTTAATTTAATTATGTTTATTTTCTAAAGTTAAATTACGGAAAGTAGTGAAAAGAGTCAGTATGATAGAGATCAATGAGTGCATTATTATCTTAACCATGAAATGAAAGTAGTTTTCGTCAATACAAATTCAACTCTTGAAAAGCTCCAAACCTTATGATTCTGAACTATAGAGCTAAACATTTCAAATTCAGTACTAAATTTTCAATCAAATGTAGAACATAAAGTACTTTGATGCTAACTGAAGTTTCACAAGGATCGTTGCATATGCAATCTCTACAGTAATGTGAGCAAGACATGCTCATATAACTTGAAAGTTTTGAGCAAGACACTCCAATTCTATAATTATTTGCAAATATGTTTAGCAAAGCAGAATTGTTCTAGCTAATGTAATGACAGAAAAGAGCATTTGCGTCCTTTAGGAAGTTTGCATGAAAAGTCTCTTTGTAATCATTTTATTACCAGAAGTCCGCCACCAACAAGGAATGCTGATCTGATTTCTTTTGATTTAAAAACATCCCAGAATTTGATATTGCTCCTCCTTTGACGGTCTTGCTCTGACTGAGCAGTTAGGAAATCGACTTCGTCTTCTAACCGAGCAACATCATAGATCTTAGAAAGCACATCAACGGCTTCGTTTTTTCTATTCTGTACATGAAAGATAGAATTGTATGCTGGCATTATAAACTAGTAGCTTTTGAAAGTAAGGTGACATCTTAGGTATAATTCTAGACAAGAGAAATCAATCACACAACAATTTACCTTAATAAACAGCCATCTTGGGGATTCAGGAAGGAAGAGCATGAGAACAAACTGAATAACAGCTGGCACACCTGACACACCAAGCATCCATCGCCATGTCCCAGGAACCTGCTCTCAATGCGATAAGGCGGTTAGTGAAATAATACCCAAAAGCAAGGATGTGAATAAATCGAAGGACGTTTTCAGAACACTTTTGGGACAACAAGCGAAGATGAAGAACTAAATCTTTCAATATTAATGGTAGCAGCAGAAGAAGAATATATAGTAGCAAAAGCAGATAAAAGAATACTGACCCCTGTAAAAGCAAGGTTTACTAGATAGGAAAGAAATTGTCCGCCGGTAATCATGAGCACATTTGTGCTTACTAACGATCCCCTTATTTCGGAAGGTGATGCCTCTGCAATATATACAGGAGCAGTGACAGAAGCTGTACCAACACCCAAACCAATCAGAAGACGTCCCAGTATGAGAACGTAAGGATCTGGGGCAGCAGCCATGAGAATTGCTCCCAAGGCAAAAATAACATCAGCAAAGAGGGTGGCCTTCTTCCGTCCATAAGCATCATTAACCCAACCACCCGCTGCTGCTCCAACAATTGCTCCGGCAATCGCCATGCTCACAATTGTTTCCTGGGATGATCCAACACAAAAGTTGACTGAAGCTCAGTTGAGATGAAATCCATATAGAAAAAGGATTGAAGTTGAGAAGAGAAGATACCTGGAGAAAATAACTGTCTCTAACTTCCTGAAAATCATCTTTAATGTACAAAAGTGCTCCCGATATGACACCTGGAAGAAAAAGAGTGAAGATGAGATGAAAAGGAAGAAGAAATGGGGGAAATGCTGCGGAGAGAAGAGGAAGTGAAGAAAACCAGTGTCGTAGCCGAAGAGAAGACCACCGATGCCGGCGACGGCAGCGAGGCCGAGAATGTAAGGATTTTTGAAGAAGGACATTTTCCGCTCCGGATACAAATCCAAATATCCAGAGCTCCCAGGCGTCGACTGCATGGTTATCGTCATCTAACTCTGCTTCGTTTCTTCAACTTCTTCTTCTTCTTCTTCTTCTTCTTCTTCTTCCTCTTCCTCTTCTTCTTCTTCTTCTTCTTCTTCTGCGATTCACTCCTTCTTCCAATTCTTCATCACCCGCCAACTCACACTGCTCCAGCTGGCGATATTTTATTACTCTTATTTTCCAAGAGACAAAAAAGAAAGAAAACCCTAGTAATTGTTTTGTTGATAATTGAATGAGATTATTGGCATGAGTTCCTGATCAAAGTATTATTGGGACAGGTGTACGGTTGCGATGAATGGAAGAGAAGAAAGAGAACATGCGTGTGTAAAACCGCCCCACCACGTCGTACGCAAACATGGTCCCACACAAACTCTTCGTCCTTACCCATTATTATTATTATTTTCTCTTCTTCTTTTTTCTGGACACTTATAATAAATATATTCACTTCATTTTTTATAAGAACTTTGAAAAATATGAATCCCGATGGGAAATGAAATTCTGGTTAAAATTACGCCACGTGTTTGTTCTGTTACGTATTTGTTTTGATTTGATTTCAGGTGTTTCTTGTGTTTTGCTCACGGGCACGCCATCAGTCTCTCGTGCTACCACACCTTTTCACAACATAAATTCATAAAATAAAAATACACAATAAATAAATTTGCTTATTATTATTTATAATACTAATAATAATGTATTTATTTTTAAATCAAACTGCTTTTCTATTTTTCTGTTGATCCATAATAGTTTTCTATCATATTAAAATAACCAACTACTGATTATATTTAAGATTATAAAACGAAGTTTTAATTTAAGTTTTAGGTCCTGAAATATTAGCACAGTGGTTTTGTATAAAGAAATGTTTATGTCTATTTTAGGTTTTAAATAATAAAAGATAAAGAAGTAAAAAGAAAAAAAATAAAACCATAAAACGTGAAACAAAATAATTAGATATAAAATAAAATTAAGGTGATAAACTCCAAAAATAAAAGTTGTCGAATGTTCTAGAATAGTTGCTATAAGATGAAAAGTATAACAGGTGCTGACTAATATATAAAATTAAATTTGAATTCTACAAAAGTACAAACAACATTAAATTTAAAACTTATCTTAATAAATGTTGATTATTTAATTTATCCAGATCTTAAATCTAAAGTAATTAAACTTAAATTAATTAATTATAATCTCAATTACTGCATAGTGTAGATCAGGAATTCAAAACATGCTTGATTAGAATAAACATATTGTAAGGTTAAAACAAAATAAACCAGGTTTATAGCTTTAATTAAGTATATGAACAATTATTACCTTTTTTTCTTTTAAATATAGGTAAATCATCAATCTTAAAAAGTTCAATGTACTGAATTTTGTTCCGTGGACAACCATAGATAATTTTTAAAGCTTATCTGAATGATTTATTTGTAGTTAGTACGATGTCCTTTATGATGCATGAATAATTTAATGCTTTGATTTTTCTTTCTTAAATAAGGAATGTTTTTGAAAAGATATAATATAAATATAACAAGGTTTAAAAATGTATTCCAAATTTCTATACCAAGAGATATTTTCTAATATAAGTATGTGTAATATATATATATATATATATATATATATATATATATATATATATATATATATATATATAATAACATAATTGAAAATAAAACTTTAATAAACTTAAATAAAGCGAGTATATAAATTTTGATCGTACTATTTTCAATTCTAAAAAAACTGAAATTAGTGACTGGTGTTTTTTTTATAGAACAAACTTAAAACAAATGAAGACGAACTCTTAAAGAAATGTTTTCTAATTGTGGTTATATTTCACATGCTAGAAAGGATGTCATACATTTTTTTCAGATAGAAATTCTATTATATTTAAATAAAAAGATATTAATAAATTATCTTATCATTTATAATCCTTAAAGTATATAATACAATTTCTTTTTCTAGATATAATTTTGTTTATTTTGCCTCACACTTTCACAAACTACCAAAATTTAATATTATTTTAAATAATCATTATTGTTATCAAACACTTTATTATTATTATGATTTAATAATATAGATAACATTTAATTTTACAGGTACATCTTACCATACATTTGTTTTTCTGTCAAGTATTTAGTTTTTTTTTTTTAATTCAAGTATTTAGTTATCTCAACGAGTGTTTATCCTTATCCAATCTATGGAAAGAAGAAAAGTGTGAGATAATGTCATTTATAAATTTAATATGAAAATTTTGAGAGGGACAGTTAATGTTGTACATTGCAACAAAAAAGAAAGAGAGTTAAAGAAGTAATCTAATTCATGAACAGACACATGTTCATTCGCTTTCAAGTGTGAGTATTATTATTTTTCATTATTGTTCCTTATTTTGTTACTGTATATTTATGATAGTTATAGTTTTGAAAAATTGAAGTTTCTTTGAATATATAAGAAACAATATATTTTATCAAGAGACCTAAATCATAGTGCACATAAATACAGACAGTAACGTCTGTATAAATAATAGGTAGGTTTTCAAACCTAAAAAATTCAGCAATCTTCGTAATTATCTTATGCCTGAGACGAGTGGTAAGGAGAAAAATAAGGAACCATGGACCAAACCTCCAAAGGGATAAATTTATGTTATTGTTCATTTAATCAAAAATCATGCATGAACTCCAACATGTCACAAGGCCAATAAATAATTTTTTATGCATCCCCTTTTTTTTCCATGCATCTTTAAGATTTCTCTTTGCACATTTAAATTATCGAAATTTCATTTAATAAAATGAGTAAACAATTATAGTTGTAAAATATACTTAATAAATTTCGAAATTTGATTAGATCTTAACGAAAATCTAATTAAATTTTGAAATCATTAAAAGTCAGTCAAATTTCAAAATTTGTCAAAAATTTAATTGAATTTCAAAAATTAATTTATTTTTAAGACAAAACCAAAATTTGAAATTTGATGAATTTTTAAAATTGAATTTTGCTAAAATTAACTCTCAAAGTAAAAAGTTTCACACCAGACCAATTTTAACATTCTAAACAAAGTGCAAAAAGAAAGTTTTAGAGATAAAGGGAGAAATTCACGTAATTGAAATTTGTTTTCACAACATTTTAACATCATTTACGTGTCATTTTGTGATTGGTCCAAAATTAAAATTATTTCACAATTAATAATAATAATCATAAATCACTGTAACGAATGACACGTAGATAATATTAAAATATTATAAAAAAAATGTTGTAAAAGTATCGTTATTTTTTGTTAAAACAATTTGATTTTGGAGAAGAAGGATGGTGAAGTTGCTGAAAACTGTGAATAGAGTAGAAAAACCAGTAACGAATAGTATATGCTTACTTGGAGGGTTTTGCTTCATTCACCCCATAATTGCTATCTGCACCCTGAGTAAATGCCGCTGTCCGCCACTGCTGCACTCCACGCCACCCTGCCTCCGCTGCATTGCCATCATAACGACAAAATTTTGAACCTCGTAGGGAAAATTATCGGTGAACAGATGGGTGGAAAGAGGAGCAGCTTTCAAATACAATGCTAAGGATGAAATGGGTAACTTGGAAGGTATGAGACTCTGCAGATAACAATTTTGGAGGTGTAGGAAGAAAAACACTAATTGGAAAGATGGAGAGCCCAACTACGAGGAGCTGAAAATAACTCCAATTTATAATACATCACAGTGGTTGTCAGCTAGTTGTCATGCATTGCTACGGTGGACGGTACGCAATTTATGAAGAATTGGTGGGTCAATAATGGTACACTTCAAAATATACTCTCTTTTTTTTTGGCTCGACGTCGTTTCGACAACACAACGTCATGTTATCCTCACAAACAAATACCATTTGAAGTTGTTCTTTTTGTTTAATTCTTCCGCAAGAACAGCATAATTCAGATTTCTTTATTTCCCATAGGGTTTCTTGTTTTGGAACTTTAGAAACATTAATTCATGCATGTGATGAAAAAAAGAAAAGTCAAATGATATTTTTATTATATTTTATGTATTCGCCAGGCTGCTATGCTATTAATTTGATGGAAATAGTTCATATTTTCAATATGCTACCCAGTCTGGTCGTTGTCTTTTAATTAATAATTAAAATAAAATTAATTTTTTATTTTTATTATTTAAAGAATGTAAATATGTAATAATATTACAATTTTAAAATAATTAATATTTATAAATAAAGTTTTAATTATTAATTGTAATAAATTAATTTAATATATAAATGTAATAATTATTTTAATTTATTTAATTAGATATGTTAATTAGTTAATTAAAAATTTACAAGATATTTATATCATTTAATCAATTATCTAAAAAGATTATTAGAATAGTAATACATGAATGATTAACCATGGAATTATGAACATGGTTGACAAAATATGAATGATCCTTTGATTGTAGAAAAAACGTCGAATGATTTTATAGTGCTTATTTGCAAAAATAAAAGTGACCTTGGCCTGAGCTTTTTTTCCGAAGTGGACATTTGACGAGCTCTATAAGATTATTTAGCTTATTTAGGTGTAAAAGTTGTATTTCTATCAAATAGGTAATTAAGCGTTTTTCAAAATTATGACGGTATAAATATTATTCAACGAAAGAATAAAAACTTATTTTATGGTAGCTGAAAATGAAAAGTAATTATGTAATTTAATTTCTAGTAGATCATAACATAAAGTTAATAAATTAATAAACTAAAATAAATATTGTTAGAAGAATATGAAGTATTTAATCCTAACGTATTTACCTAAAATATGATAAAATATTTACACAGCACATAAAGACCTTTGGAATCTAACACTAGCCAAGATAAGAAGACAATCAATATGAATAAATAACATAAATTTTAAAAAACTATCTATTCAAGGCATGAAGTTGAGTTATAGCCATTGAAAGCCATGAATTTTCTACCCTAAGACAAAATTTGCTTCATTTTTGTAAATTAGGAGACACTAAAAAAGTTCTTATCACGAACTTGGAAGAGCAATTTGATTATGAACTTTGTGAGAAGTTGATTCATCGTCCTAGACATTAAAATACAACAACTAATTAAATATCTTAATTTTAGTCATTTTTATTTTTATACAATATATCCGTATAATGAAGAGACCGAGTAATTGAAATTTAGGTAACTATAAATCTAATTTCTAACAAAATTCATTGATAAACCTTATTCATTAGATATTGGATTGGGATTACAACTTTGTTAATTCTAAGTTTATTTTAAAATTTATAAATAAATATATAAGGTAAAAAAAGTAGATAATTATATTTATTGTAATTTAAAATTTTATTATGACATCTAATTAATTAAATTACTGACTTAAATGTTAAAATATTTTTAATATATATATAAACACACCCGAATTTATTATTTTTAAAAAATGAAAACTTTCTTTCACTATTTTTGTCATTTTATACTGAAATAAACAAACACACTTGTGTAATTTTTGTGTTTAAGAAATAATACTGTAGGTTGAGATTGAAGAGGTTGGTAAAATGAAGGTGGTATAATGAATGAGAGAAGAAATTACATTACACAGTACATAGGAGGTGAGAAGGAGACAATCATCACGATGACAAGGGATTGATGTCATGTTTTTTTGTTTATGTTTTTGTTTATGTCTATGTTATGATTGCTGGAAGGTGGATCCCACCCTCTATTTCCCAAATGTCAGTCGGTCACGCCCAACTAAGCCATCTTTCTCTTTTCTGCGCCTACGACTTCTCTTCTCTTTCCACATTCTTCATTCCTCCCTCAATCCAATCCAATGTCTATATATATAAATATATCAAAATCATGCTCACAATTCTCACACGCTCTTCCCTTCTTCGCCACCTTTCGCTTCTCGATTGCTTCCGCCATGTCACACTCTCTCCATTCCTCCGCTTTCAACACACCCAGATTGGTCCTCAAGAAGGTTCTCGCCAAATCTCAACACGAAGGTGACGGAGCTGTTGTTAGAAGAGGCATCGGAAGGTATATATATTCTCTTCGGCATTTCATCAATCACCTTTCTTCTATTCCAAATCTCCTTTTTCATTTTCTATTTTTTATTTCTAACAGGACCGAGTTGAAGAATTTGGATCCCTTCCTCATGTTGGATCATTTCTCAGGTACATACATACAATACAGTTATTTTATTTGTCTTCGTGTGAAACCTTTTTCGATGAAGTTTGCTTTGGTTGACCTCCCTTTGTCCTCTATCTGTTGTCAATGTTACCCAACATTACATTGCATTACATTACTACAATTTTAACATCACCTTACGTCTTTGACTTTGCAGTCTCGCCTCCGGCTGGATTTCCCGATCACCCACACAGAGGTTTTGAAACTGTCACCTACATGTTAGAGGTATAGTTAGTTGCATTTATTTATCCTTGAATTGAATTCGAGCTTTGGCCAAAGCCTATGTAACACGCTTTTTGTTTTTGGATTTCAGGGAGGTATTACTCACCAAGATTTTGCCGGGCACAAGGGTACAATCAGAGCTGGTGATGTTCAGGTATGGTTAATGATGGTGTTACTGAAAGGAGAGGATTATTTGGTTTGTTAGAAATTACAAATTATGTATATTTGCTTCTGTGTGCAGTGGATGACTGCAGGTAGGGGAATAATTCACTCCGAAATGCCCGCAGAAGAAAACAACAAGGGATTGCAATTATGGATCAATTTATCCTCCAGAGACAAAATGTAACGTATCCCTACCCTTATAATATAACTGGTTAAATCAATTAATTACCGACTTTTGAACCATTTTTAACCGTCCTGGCGTTTGATTTTGATTCAGGATCGAGCCCAACTACCAAGAACTTCCGAGCGAGAATATTCCAACAGCAGAAAGAGATGGGGTTGAAGTGAGAGTGATAGCAGGAGAATCAATGGGAGTGCAATCCCCCGTGTACACACGAACTCCAACCATGTTTCTTGTTTTCTCCATGATGCCAGGAAGTGAGTGGCATCAGAGCATTCCAGAGTCATGGAATTGCTTTGTTTATGTGATTGAAGGAGAAGGGGTTTTCGGGGGTACGAGTTCATCCCCATGTGTGGCACACCATGTTCTTGTTCTTAGTCTAGGTGATGGCCTTAGCGTATGGAACAACTCTTCAAAGCCTCTGAGGTTTGTTGTGATAGGAGGACAACCACTGAACGAGCCAGTGGCTCAGTATGGGCCTTTTGTGATGAACACACAGTCTGAGATTGAGAAAACCCTTGAAGACTACCAATATGGGAGGAATGGTTTTGAGATGAGGAAGTATTGGAGGTCTCAATAGTACCGAAATTCAGAAAAATCTATCAGTGTCAGTCTCAGTCTGATAGTGAAATCAAAGTGATGTGTATTTATTTAGATCAAATAAAGAAGCCAGTCTGTTTTCCTTCCCTATCCTTTTCATTTCATGTGTCACTCACAGCCGTAGCTATCAAAGTAGTAGGAGCTGAATGCAAACAAATATTGCTTATTCTATCTTCTTTTCATTTCTATGTACCAAAACATTCTAGAACATTAAAATTGCTGTTGAAGTCATGATGGTTATCAGCTTATCTTCATTTTTTTCCCTCCTTTTCACTGTATGACTTTCTTTCTTGATATCTATCAGTATTTGGGGTGGTTGAGATTTTACAACATCTATCCTTTTAGGTTCATCTCTTATAAAATAATGAATTGCTGTGGAGTTTTCATTGATTTACAAAAGTTGGATTTGAAACAAGAGGTATGATTAATAAAATATGACTTTTGAAAAGGTTTTCCTTGAAAATTTGAAGGATGAAAAAGGTTTAGGTAATGGTTGGGGAGTGTGACAGAGATGGGTGGGGTGGTATTGCTTATTGGGTTCACGATTGTGTTAAGGTCCTCTTCACTCCACCATCTCCCAATTTTAGGATTTTCTAATTAAATTCATCCTCACTTCATCCCAACTGTGGCACGATTTCGAGGCCACATTGTTGAGTGGCAACTTTTCATGTATGGTCCATAAAATTACATTTGAAAAATAAATAAATGCGACTTCGAACCAACCATTAAAGTCCAGGGTTTAGGATATATTTACAAAATTGTGGTATTAGATATATTTTTATAAAAAGTTAAATACGTAGTTTCTAATCTCGAATGTAAAATTAAATTTTTTTTCTATACTAAACTTTGATATACTTTAGTTTCCAAATTTCAAAAATAGATGAATATAATCATTCAATTTAATGATAACAAATATTCTTCTATTTATTCTTGAGATGCTCATGTTTTGTTTAATTTTGGTTCTATACATTCTTTTCTATTTCTAATATTTGTTCCTCAACTTGATAAAAGTTCATCATCCCTCTATTGAAACTTTGATTGTGGCTACGCTTGTTGAGAAAAGTATAGTAGCTTATCATGTAATCCTTGTCATATACATATCTAATAATTCTTAATGAGATATATTTTGATGAAAATTTGAGCATGGATTAATTCATTTCTCACTTAATATAAGGTGATTAAATTTGAAATACTTAGTATAATTAAAAAGATAAATGAAAATATAGTGTTTTTCTAAGTAACTAAAATGTTTACTATTTATTTTTTTTCCTATTTTTGTTAATTTTACTTAAAGTGGTCATTAATTTGTTAGAGCGTTCAAAATGGTTTCAATTTTTTTTAAAAAAAAGATTTGTTTAATTTGATCTTTTTTTTATGATGACGTCTAAATTGTTAACAACAGACATGAGTCATTAGTAAATAAAGTGTAACTTTTTCACATAATGAGAACTGTCCAATGAGAGATTGCCTTTGGTAGTTTTAGTGAATATTGTCATAGTAAAGTAGTTAAATTTGAAATACCCAAGCATAACTAAAAAGACAAATGAAAATCTAGTGTTCTCGTGAGTAACTAAAAGATTTAATACTTATTTTGGTTTTCATTTTGTCAGTTTTATTCAAAGTTGTCCTCAACTTTTTCGAACATTCAAAGTGGTCTTAATTTTTGTAATTTTTGTTCAATTCGGTCATTCTAATGTCTAAATTGTTAACGACATAGTATTTATGTGAATCCTTAGTGATTCAGGTGTAACTTATTTGCATAGTGAGAATTGTCCAATAAGGAATGCCACTTGGCAGTTTCATCTTCTATCCAAAATTAGGATTTTGCTATGGTGGAGGTTGTTGTTTGAAGATGGAGATGCGAGAGGCTACGACAGGTGCTTGAATAAATTTGTGATTCATCACGAAGGTGTAATGTTTTGTGATTTTGGGATGAAAATGACTCTATGATTTGAGCTAACTCTTTTTCTCCTCTGCAAGTTTGCATGTTGTGATGATGAATACGAGGGTTTCACAATTTGGGTTTTCTGGTTCATGATGGTTTGATGGTTTCTAGTTCCAGTTTCTTTGTTTGCAAGTTTGAAGCAAAGATGATGGCTCACGGTGGTATTGTATTGTTATGTGGTGGTTGATAAAGATGGAATGTTTGAATAGATGGAGAAGATATCGTGATTTAGAGTTCACGATTTGGGATTTTTTGGTGCTCTCAAACTACTACAGTTGTTGTCACGATGGTCAACGAGGATTTAACGTTTTCACATTCTCTAGTGCGAAGAGGTTCGAACAAACTTGGGTCTGGGTTTTAGATGTAGGTTGCTTGTTATTGTTCGATGAAGACAAAGAGACTCGCGGTGGATGCTGTTAGTTGATTTGCGAGGTTGAAAGAGATGATGATGGTGGGTTCCGATGATGACATAGTGATTGTTCTGATTGTGTGGCTAGGGTTTTAGGTGGTGAGAGTTTGAAGATGATGATATAACCACATTCAATTATCACGTTTGTCCTCATTTAACAATAGTTTACACGAACATTATGCTGTTAATGATTTATACATCTTGATGGAAAATGACCAAATTCAACAAAAATAATAAAAATTGAGATCACCTTATGCATTAAAAATTGAGAACTACTTTAAACAAAACTCATTTAAACAAAACTGATGAAAATAGTAACAAAAATGATATTAAACCTAACTAAAAAGAAAAAAAAACTAAAATATAATAAACAAAGGCGTGCATGTATTGGTGGCACTGGGATTTTGATTGAAGAGAATGTATTACCACTTTTGTTTAAATTCTCGTTAACACAGCTTAAACCGCTTGTATGTATGCTAATTTTACTATCTCAAATGATAATTCATGAATCTATTTCTTCTAAAATAAAACACTATTTGTTTAAAAAAGTGAACCAAACGAATATCTTTACTTTAGTTCTCTAAAGCCTTCAAATATTTTGGGAGAATATATATTAAAATAACATTTTAATCATTAGCAGAAAAATTGGTAATCAAATTTGACCATTTAGTCAATAATAATTCATCAATTCCGGTTAGATTAGCTATACAGTTGACTCTCAAACTTAGTTATCTAAACGCACATGTGTTAAATAATTATAAATTATAAACGTACATGTATTAAATAATTATAAATTATAAATTTCAAAGGACGACTACTACTCTTGAATCGAATATACAAACATTACTAGTTGATATAATTTTCAATATCTCAAGTCAAGAGATGGATGAACCATCTTTTCTACATCAAAGTATAACGAATTAAGCTGCAGGCATAAGCTTTAAACGTGCGGTTGAGTCCATATAGATGCATTCTCTTTTTATGGGCATATAAATCACTAGTTATAGATTATATTTATGAACTGAAGGCAAACAATCTTCCAGGTACATCACTTGACTAAATTTAACCTCCCAATACATGCGTGATTCATTAAGTTAAGAGACAAAACATGTCTACGCAGATCGGTATGAATTTAAGATTACCTTTACAAGTTGCTTGCTTTTATTTCCAATTTGCCATTCACCAGACAAATCAGCCGAAAAGGGAAGCTCTGGTGTTCTAAACTAACCCAAGTGCTAAACACCAGTCAAATAAGAAAGACAACGCAGTCGTAAATCTACCGATGAAAACGAAAACTAACCACTCCCAGTTCAGCAGCTCAGCTAACCGGCAGGAAGAACAACCTGTGACCCAAATGCATAAGGAAACAGGTGAACGATTCCCCGGTAGCAAGAATCGTGTAGAGCAGATAACACGAGGACTCAAAAAGACAAAAGAAAAGGGAGAAGGAAACCATTACCAATAATCACGCAGACGACAAATAAATGGATGTCCACTTTCATTTGCTGCAAATCAAATTACAAGCTCTTTTACTTTTACCCCCGATTATACAATTATACCCGTTTTGGTTTTCTTAAAATTGAAGACAACATTTTGGTACTATATTTCTGTCTGTCTGACTGTCTTATAGTTGTAACAGATGAAAAAGCTTTGAAATCATAGCTAGCGACCAAGGAAAAATGCAACCCAATCAACCAACCCATTTAATTAATAAAGCAACAAAAAGAAATTGAGGTGAAGTGACAAAGCTGAGTTGTATGTGGTCCATTGCAGATCATCTGGAACAGCAAGAAAAATAGGTCTGATTTTGCTTGGATGCAGCAGGGCCATTGTTGACGAGGCTGACCCTGTTCACCGACAACTCTGCCTTGTATGTATCGGAGTTGAGGACCTTCCTGCTGACGTTGTTGTATATCTCTCGAATAACCATCTCGAATGCCGTCTTCACGTTGGTAGAGTCCAACGCAGACGTTTCCATGAAAAACAATCCTTCCGCTTCCGCAAGGCTTTTCCCTTCCTCAACGCTCACCGCCCTTATATTCTCCAAATCACATTTGTTTCCCACCAGCATCATGGCCACCGTCGTATCGCAATGAGCTGCATCAGATCACACCATACAATAACATAGCTTCGTTAGCATGCATGAACGTTCTTTCCTTACAAAACAGAACTTATTTTTTTACACTAAACTCAATCACACACTCTCTTTCTCTCTCTCTCTCTATGCATGTTTGTATTTATCTAAGTAAATAGCTGTACTTGAGAAGATGCCACATCTATTCTCTAATTAGGAGTTTTTACTTTTATGATTGATCTCTTTGAATCTTTATGAAGAAGTAGAGAGAGTGAGACGAAACTACAAGAGAAGTTGCAACCAGCAGGCACGAGAGAATCGATAAATTGAAAGGTGGTTCTAGGTTAGCCTGTGAAAAAGGTGATAATAGAGAAAAGTAGACAGCAGAAGACACGTATAAATAAAAAAGCGTAGAAGTGCACAAGAAGAGAATCGGATCGGCGAAGGGGAAGAAGATCAGATCTGGCAGTAGAAGAGAGAGAGAGAGAGAAAGTACTTTTAAGCTCGTCGAGCCAGCGCCCCACACTGTCGAAGGTGGTTCGGCGGGAGATGTCGTAGACAATGAGAGCGCCGACAGCGCCGCGGTAGTAGGCGGAGGTAACGGCGCGGAATCGCTCTTGGCCGGCGGTGTCCCAAATCTGAGCCTTGACTTCCTTGGAATCGATCTCCAAGCACTGGGTCTGGAACTCGACGCCTATGGTGGCCTTGGAGTGCATATTGAACTCGTTGCGAGCATAGCGGGAAAGGAGGTTGGATTTGCCGACCGCTGAGTCTCCGATTATGACGATCTTGAAGAGGTACTCTTCTCCCCCCTCGTCATCTGAACCCCACATTTTCAAACTCTATTTCCCAGACCTCCTTCTCCGACCCTCCTCCAACTCCAACTCAGAGAGAGAGAGAAAAGAAAAGGTTTAGTTTCTGAGACTGCCTGCTTCGCTGTGATGATACTCCACACAACCTGGCATCTACAAGCTCCGTTACTCTACTCTCCTGCATTCATTGCCCTTCTTGTCCCACTCCTTTCCTTTTTTTATATAAAATTCAAATTATTATCATTTATTGCTTTAATAAAATTATTTTACTTTTTTAAGACACCTAAAACATGTCCGTTTGTTTCTCTCTGTTCTATTTAATTCATTTTCGCTTCATCTATGGTTGTAATTGGATTCATTTCAAAGGAATAATCATCTTGTTAACAATTTTATAAAAAAATAAATTATTTTCATTCTTGAAACAATGGGAACCTTAGATAAAAGGAAGGAATAGGAAAGTTGCGTGTGGTTGATCGTATTGAATAAACTGAAATAAATGGTAGCCGTAGGATGGTAATTGCAAAGTTTTCGTGACGGTTGAGAAACGGCGTCGTCTAGTTTAATTTAATAATTAATTAAAAATATAATTGAAGGCAAGAAAAAAATGGAACATCAGTTGTTTATAATCGGCGTTGGAGTGCAGGGATGCAGTGAAGAGAGCCTCGAGGACTCTGTTACTTGCCTTATTGAATTGGATTGAGTTGAGTTGAGTTGAATCCCTGGTTCATGTGACGAACAGAACGATAAATCTTACGAGTCTTTGTCTGCTGCCAATGCAAACCAAAACGATGTCGCTTCCTGGCCTCCCTATGTTGCTGTTACTGCTGTTTCTCATTGCCGCCGCCGCCGCCGCCGCCGATAACGATGCCAAACGCGACGACCAGAGGGCTCCCAAGTCCGAATCCTGCAATAACCCCTTCCAATTGGTATTCTCTTTCCATCAATTATTCTTTTCTTACTTCCGTTCGATCTCCTTTTTTTTTTCTTCTCTTTTACTCTTGCGAGTCGCTTCCAAAGTCCATCACAATTCTAGATGATTTTCTTTATTGACTGGCTGGCTGTCTGCCTGCAGGTGAAGGTGGAGAACTGGATTGATGGTGTGGAAGGACGTATTTATAATGGCGTCACTGCCAGATTTGGCTCTCTTTTGCCTGAGAAACCTGAAAACAGTGTCAGAACTCCTGCAATTTTCTCTAATCCTGTAGACTGCTGTTCCAATTCAACTTCAAAGGTTCTTTTCTTCCTCTTCCACTCTGCTTCTCTGCACCTACGATCTAATACATTTATGCCCTTGCTACGTGCCTATTTTAGAAACACACTTGATAAACTCTCTAACTAATAAGGGACCTCATCCATGTCTGTCTTCATGTTTCAAACTGTTTTTTGTTATTCTATTTTTACCCTCCAATAGCTGATAGTTAATGAGGTATATTGTTTTTCTCAAGAAACATACCCAGTGAGTTATGCATTCCTCTTTTACAGTTATCTGGATCAGTTGCTCTCTGTATACGTGGGGGTTGTGACTTTACAGTCAAAGCTGAATTTGCACAGTCTGGAGGTGCTACTGGCATGTTGGTAATAAATGACGCAGAAGGTTTGTTTTACTTATTGAATCATTGCTTTGGTTGCAATTAATGAGTTGCATTCTTTTCTTTTCTCTGCTCTAGTCGATAAAGCTTTATATGATCGTATTTAGTGTAATATCTAACTACTAATTTTTCCAGATCTCTTTGAGATGGTTTGCTCCAATAGCAGTGAGGCAAACATTTCAATTCCAGTTGTAATGTTAACAAAGTCAGCAGGAGAAGGTCTCAACAACTCTTTAATATCTGGGAGAAAAGGTCAGGACTTCAATTCTTCTAACATCTATTGGTACAATTGTTGTTTAATACTTAGCCTTGTAAATCTATTAAACGATGTTGTATACTTCAAAGATGCAAATAATATATTTTTTTTTCTGTTTTTTCTTCTATTCTGGCCATTGTAAAATGTGTATTTGAGTTCAATGGTGTTGCTTGTGACTATAGACCTGACTGGGCCTAGTGGGATATGACTTGATTGTTTGTTTTTGCTAGTAACATGTATATGAGGATAGTTTATTCTCCTCTCTTCTATTTCATTTTATTCTCCATCCAATTGGAGAAGAAGACTAAAAGTGGCATGGACATAGGAGAAGAAGGCCATCAGAGGCTTCATTGAAAAATAATAATCAGATGGAAGCTGGTTTGATTACAAACAGAAGGGGATGGCCTTAGAAAGAATGCTTTTACAGCCTGGTGGAGGCTCACCATTCTAACACAGAATTGATAAAAATGTTTTAGTGCTTTTATTCTCTGAGAGCATCTCCAGTAATGAGTTGTTTCATACATTAAAATGCATGATTTGTGGTATTCCATTGCTAAGTAACTTATACCTAATTTTGCTCCTATGGAAGAAACTTTAACGGACTCCTTACAACTCACAATTGTGTATTTTTTAATGGTTGTTGAAACTAGATAATCAATTTTTAATGTTAAGAACCCATTTTTCATATAAGATGCACATCTTATTTTAAAGGAACACCTCTTGCCCGGAGAAGATTTCATTCTTCAAGTTAAGGAATTTATTGAGAAACCACCATTGGAAATGCTCTTAATAGCTCATTTTTTTCTTTATACATTGCATTGAATGATTTGACAAAGAGTTGAACCTAAGCTTTTCCAGTGACATATCCAGCATGCCACTGCTAAGCCAATTGTTCTTAATTATTCTTGTACAATAATTTGATATATTAACTTACTTGGGAAAATGAATGTATGTTTTGTCCAAATCATGGAATTGAACTGAGATATATTCTATTCAAGTGCACTCAATGTTGTGTGCTGAATGCCTGTACTGTACCAGTTGTGATTATTTGTGTCTCTTTAATGATGATATTTTTTTGTATTCAGATTTATATTTAAATTATTTATTTACTGGAGAATGTAGTTAAATATATTTAATTAGTTGTGCATTTTAAGATATATTCAATGTACTTAATTCTGTTTTGATTTATTGTATATTTCATGAATCAAATTAATTATTCATGTTAGATATTAATTTTTGTTTTTTCCCCTGATTTTACTTGTTATATTTCATACATTGTAGATTCTATTAGTATGTTACAAATGTCCAATTAAACTCATTTGACCTTGAAACCTTAACTGATCTCATTTTGCGTTTCATGGATTGTTTAAGTTTTAAAAGTACTGATTAATACTAATAGTGCCACAACAGTGTTATTTGAGTAAATAGGATGTGAAAGAAAAACTTGGTTGTTAATAAACAAGCTTATTCATCTAGATGTTAGGTTGATTTTCCACTTGACTTACAGATTGTTAATTTTGAGTTGTCTATTGCAGTGGAAATTTTGTTATATGCTCCACCTCGCCCACTTGTTGACTTCTCAGTTGCATTTTTGTGGTTGATGTCTGTCGGAACAATTGTATGTGCTTCTCTATGGTCGGATTTTACTTCTCCAGAGAAGACTGATGAACGCTATAATGAATTATGTCCCAAGGTTTTTTTTTTTCCTTGCAATCCTATACTATCCATAAAGTTTGTTATACATAACTTTGCTTTGGTGATTCCTTAAAAAAGCACTTTTCTAGATGTGAGGACATGCTTTTGTCATGAAAAACTCTACTAATATTTGAACAATGCTAAAATGGGAAATGTATAATCACAGTTTGACCTTAGCATGTGTATTGATCTACATTTCCTATTTCACTTTGTTTAGCCACTGATAATTTTATTAAGAGTGCGTGTTTTAAGTTTTGCAAAATTATTCCTGGGAATGAACTTATGAATGTAAAATTCCTGGGTTTGTTATATGTTTTAAATTATTTTTGAGACATGGCTGATTCCTTTGAATGTGTCATCTTTATATTTTGCTTGGATTTTATTTCCATGACCGATTCTCACATTAACTAGGATAAACTACTTGATATGGTACTTAAGCCTTGAAATTCTCCCACTACATGGACCAGTTTTTTGGGTTATACTCTACTCTTGCTCTTAAGTTCTAATAGTTGGTGTTTCCCTTGAAAGTTGAACTACTAAAAGGGCTACCTATAGGTTGGATTAGGATGCAAACCGAATACTAGTAGGTAGTAAATCCATCAAAGAAAAAAGGTACCATCGGGTCAGTGTCAATAGAGTGAAAACCATCATGAACATACATATAGGCCCTTAAAGGTAACAATCTTAGGAGTTCCACGTTGAATAGAATAAACTACTTGATGTGGACTCTACTATTGTGCTCAAGTCCTATAGGTAGGTACATGCACTCCCTCGGGGGATGTTAGAAATTTCAACTTATCATACATCACAGCCATTAACTTCGATTCCCAGTTTTGTTTTGTACTTCTACCAGTTGATTTTTCTGTAAGCATTTCCATAAATGTTAAACTCTATCCAAACATGTTTAGTTTGATTTACCCAAGATAATATTCCTCATTATAATATTCCCAGGAATAAATAATACCACCAGTCTTCTATGAATTTTACAATGGAGTACAAGAGTGTGTTAATTTTATAAATAATACCTTCTTCCTTTTGTTTACTGATACATTTTCTTTTCACGCTTACTTTTAACAGATGTTCAAGTGTATTAATTTGTTCCTATATGCTTCTTTTCCTTTGTTAGGAATCTTCCATTGCTGAAACAGCCAGAGATGATTTTGACAAGGAAATTGTTAATATTGATTCAAAGGGTGCCATCATATTTGTCATAGCAGCGTCTACCTTTCTTGTGCTATTGTTTTTCTTCATGTCATCTTGGTTTGTCTGGGTGCTGATTGTACTTTTCTGCATAGGTGGTATTGAGGTAATGTAGCTAGCTCATTTCCATGGATTTTTCCTGTAGTTTAGTGCAAAAAATCATATTTCATGGTGTGCACGGAAAAGGAGGTATTGGTTCTGAATCTTCCATGATTAAATTTGCAGTCTATAAATAAATTCAAATTTTGAACTAGCAATTTGAGTGTTTGACACATGTAGCGATCAGATTATACTGCATTTGTTTTGTTGATTACATACACAAGTTAGTAATAGGTAAGAGAAAAAAGGAAGAGAGTGAAAGTCTCTAGAGATAATGAATTTAGGAGCACTAATACAAACATCGCAATCAACATGTGAAATCTAAATCTCCAATGTCCCTCTGAAAGTTAATTTTTTATTTTTTTGAATTCAGGGTATGCACAATTGTATCGTAAGCCTGACTGTAAGGTACAACCAATGTCTCTTTGTTTTCTGGCCTGAAAATGTGTTAAGTGTTTCCTTTTTCATGCCATGGTTTCTATTATTAATTTATGTTTTATTTTAATTTGAATGAGCAGAAAAGGCCGAAGTTGTGGTCAGAAGACAGTGAGCGTGCCTCTATTTGGGGAGACTTCTATTTTCTCACTGGTAGTATTGTTATTCTGTGTGGCATTTGCAATTTTCTGGGCTGCTACAAGACAGGAGTCATATTCATGGATTGGCCAAGATATTCTTGTAAGTGTTATTTTTAGTACCTGGAGGATATATCTTTCTATTATTATTTCAGTTTCTAAATTCAATCTTGCACTGTTAGAGATGCTTAGAATAGGAAATTTCCTTCTTTCCCAAAACTTGTCCATGAATACTGACTGTCTTTGGAAATCGGAACGTTGTATGAAGAACTGCAGTAGAAGTTGCTATGGCTTTAAGTCTTGGTCTTTCTTAGTGTTTATTTGTGGACAATTCCTATTTCATTTTTTGTATACATTTATCTGCTCAAATAACTACACACAAACTGTCGCATCCATATGTATTTATGTTAGAGAAATGACAAAAACATATTATTGGTATAACAAGTCCTCTAGTTTAGGAATGGGGTAACTATCAAGTAGTTTATTATGTTAACAAGCAGCTATCCGTTTGACCATAGTTAACTACCCTAGTGGTTGGTAGTTCATAAACTATGAATACTTTTACTAATATTTCTTTTTAATTCCTCTATTCCTAATCTTTATATTAGGTTTTGTCAAATCATTAATAATATTTGTTTAATTTGCACATAATGGTCAAATACCGAATTGGGATCTTGGTTGGTTCCATATTGTGCTTTTTCAGATGTCAATCTAAAAGCTTGTTTATGTCAATTATGTTTGAAACGATTAGCTGATGATGATAAAATGTGTGATCTTTCATTGTGTGCTACACACTTGAACTTTTACTTTGTTCTTCACAGGGCATCTGTTTGATGATAACAGTCTTGCAGTTGGCTCGATTACCTAATATTAAGGTATTCATGGATTCTTTATCTCTACAATCAATTTGTCTTGTATATTAAAACAGCTCTAAGAATTTCTTGTGCATGATATTATAGGTAGCAACGGTACTCCTATGTTGTGCCTTTGTCTATGACATTTTTTGGGTATTCATATCTCCAGTGATATTCCACGAGAGTGTTATGATTGCAGTAAGTATTTACTTTCCTATTATAGTACTCTAACTTCTATTGTCTCAGCCACGTTAGGATCTTTAAAGGTAGAGTAATATAAGTATTTATTTTCTTTTACTAGATAAAAAGAAAAGTTTCATAGAAGGAAGAAGAGAAATTAGAGGCATTAAGTTACAGGATACATCATCTTCTGAAGCATATCAAGAGAAAATGTCTGAACAGAAAAATTCAACAACCACTAGCTGATTAATCTCTTTCTCTCTCTTTCTTATATATATATATATATATATATATATATATATATATATATATATATATATATATTATAACTGTGAACATAGAATTTAGGAGTGTTCAGTTAAAAACTAAATTCATCTATGCTCAATTGTTTTTCTATTTGGCATTATGGTGCTTTTCGGAGTGGAGCTTTGGAAGAAAATTAGGAAATTCTAGACGTTGCACTAAAGTGTTCAGATTCAATGTGGGCAAGATAATAGTATGTACTTTTGGGAAAGTAATTGATTTGTGTGGATGTTCTTTGGATGGACGAAACCTTGCAGAGGTGATACATTCTTATTTGCTGGAGCATGAATGGTAGATGGTTGGTACATGATGGTGAGTTCTGCAACTGGTTTGGGATGCAATTCTGGAGTTGTAACATCTCTTATATTTATTTTTTGTTCTTGTGCTGCACTCATGTGCTTCTGCTTCAACAGACATTGGGATTGTACAGATCTAGTGCTGGCAGGCTAGCAGAAAAAAAGGAAGGTTACACTGCAAAAAGATTCAGCATGCCAAGTAATAAACAAAAGGGAAGTGTACTGCTGAAATGGGTTAAACTTATCTGTGTGTTACGGTATAGAAAGCGAGGATAAGGAGAAGATAGTTACACTGTGAATGCACAAGTATCATCATATGTTTAAGTATTATTTAAAACTAAAAAGGAGGGCTGCATATAGCCTTTAGTACAAATTTACACAGCCTCTGGTGGAAGTTAACTATAAATGGGGCTACACAAGAGTTGACTAACACAGATAACATATAGTAAACAATAAATTAGCTATCCTATGAACACTTGTATTATTTTTCTCTCTGTAATGTTGCTTTATCCAAAAGGAAGCGATAATTGTTCTGTTTTATAAATTTTTTATACTCTTACATGGGCTTAATTTCTAGGTTGCTCGAGGTGATAAGGCAGGTGGAGAGGCAATTCCAATGCTTTTAAGATTTCCTCGTCTTTTTGATCCCTGGGGAGGTTATGACATGATTGGATTTGGGGATATTCTCTTTCCTGGGTTGCTTGTTTCCTTTGCTCATAGGTACTCAATTCCTTATTTAGTCAACATATCTAAATGCAAGATTTGCAAAATTGAAGATGTACATTTGAATGAATACTGCCTATTTTTGCTCCCACAGAAAACAGAAACCAAAGAATAATGGCTATTTATTGAGTAACTTTGGTGTTTCTTAGCTCCATAATTTCTCTTCGCCCTATTTGCATTCCACTGGGGAAGCTACTGTTTGGTTAAGTGAACCGTAGGCTTTTGAACCTGTACTCAGTAAATTACGTACTTGATATTTGCAATTTGATTGCACTTTGCCTGCCTCTGACACCGTGTGATAACCAATCCTGTTATGGATATCAAAATCTAATCCTGTATTTCATGAAAATACATAGTATATTGGCAAATACTGCCACTTTTTATGCAAGAAGATTCAGCAAGGTCTTATCATTGCTTAATACATGCAAACTTTTGACCTATGTACAAACATCTTTGCCAAGGTCCTTAAAGGGAACAGAACAAATTCCAGTTATCACAAGTTTAGCACAATTTATGTGCATGCTGTAGCTTTCTTGGGCTTGCAGAACATCGGAAAGTTCATTTTAATATTACTTGAAATTAACTAAAGATTTTTTTTTATACTGTTATGATGTTAAACGGGCAGTTTGATTGTGTTGCTTAGGAGTCCTGTTAAATTTCATGACTTTAAAAGCCTATTAAATTTCATGACTTTAAAAGCCTCCTGTCCTTTGTATTGTGTATCATGCATATTCCTGATGATCTGATGTCTCTTAGAGAATTCTTTTCTTTATAAAATTTGCGTTAGGTGACTTATTTATTTATGTACTTCATAGAAAAAAAAATGCTGTTTTAACATATGTATTCTGTATTTTGGTTGTCATAGATTTGACAAAGATAATGGGAGGGGAGCATCAAATGGATATTTTCTTTGGCTGGTAATTGGATATGGCATTGGTAAGTTTTTTGTTTCATGTTTATATTGAAAGACTCGTTAATTTATATCAGAACTCTGGTTAAAACTGCGTTGCTTCTGTTTTACTCGTTTACATTCAATTCAAGGCCAAGTATTTCTGGGATTTAAGTATTGTGATTAGAGTTCAGAATTTAAGGTTTGTCATACACTGCTTGAAACTGAAGCAGACCTGAAATAACTTGCATATGCTTCCAGTCACAAGGAATCTAAAATAAGTTACGAATGCTGAAGATCCAAATTTATTTGTCATATCACACCTAGTTTCAATGCTACTATATGACAGATGGTCCTTTTCTATTTTAGGCCTCGTTTTCACATATTTGGGGCTATATCTTATGAACGGAAATGGACAACCTGCTCTTCTCTACCTTGTTCCTTGTACACTAGGTAACTAGTTTTGTGCTGAAATTAGATGCGTAGCTCGATATTTAAGTTAAATCTATCTGATTCCATTTGTTGTCTAATTTAATGAACAGGTGTCACTGTCATATTGGGATGTATAAGAGGTGAGTTGAAGAGCCTTTGGAATTATGGCACTGACCCATCATTGTCAACAGATCATTCTGAAATTTAAATGATTTCATAATTAATTAATCTTTTGAGGATTGAAGAAATTGAACTGCAACTTCGGAAATGTTCTCAGCTTCTCAATAATGATATGGAATGAATGCCGAGGGTAGGGAAAACAGCAGGTGTACAGCTCGTAACTATTTTCTGTATTAATGATTGAGTGCATTTTATATATGACTGCTCCATAGTTCACTTGTAAAAGGAATGATAAGCAGATGGAAAAGTAGGTATATAAAATTAACCATCATATCGTCCTTGGCATGCCATTGAACTTTCACTTTTCCAACTGCCGCAGTGATACGTAATTGAATTGATGCTGATCATCATTTCTCATTCCTTTTTGTTTTGTTGTCTGTCAGTTCCTCAATAAACTAAAACTAGGCAAACGCTGATGCATGCATTGATGAGGTAGATGGGTTACATTATCACGGTAATTTTAAATTCTTTTAACTCAAAATTTATTCATTTACAATTTTGAGCCGAATTGAAATGAATGGCATTACAACGTATTGTTGAGCTGTACACAAGTTGCGTCTAAGGCGCAATCGAAAAACAATATTCTTTTATTTACTTTTTTTTATACTAATTCGATTATGATATTTCACTTCTGTGAATCTGAAAATGATTCATAATTAAAAGATGACTACTGACACTATTTATTACTGTCAAATGAATATTACAACATACATTTTGAAGTATTCTTTATACTTTTTAAGCCCTAGCAATTCTGTATTTTTGTTGTTGTTGTACAATTGAGTTATAAAGGAATATCTTAGAAAAAGCTATTTACATAGTAAATGTTTACAAGAGGAATTTTATAGTTATAAAATGTTTTCATATTTGAAAGTTATTTCAGGTTTCAAATATATATATATGCCTTGGCCTATTTGATCTGGATCCAGTTAATATACTAATATGTTTATTTTTCAAATTACGTTCAATTATGATCAATTTTGTAATTAATGAAATTTTACTTTAAAAATGGAAAAACTAAAATAAATATGGATAATGATATTTAATATTGTTACGTAATTAATGTTCAAATGTTATTAAAAAATGTTGTCTAAATGTCATTATCCAATAAATATAAGCAGTGATTTAAAATTAAAAACCATATACATTTTTAATTTTTCAAAATAACTATTGTTTAATAAGTTCAAATAGAGTAGGTCAGAATTGAATATAATTTTTTTCAGAATTTTCGTGTGTGAAAAGAAAGCTTATATTAATTTATAAAAAATGTATAAAACCTAAAATTGTTTATATATATATATATATATGGGAGTGCGGAAAATTTTAAATTAAAACTACAAAATCAAGTCATGCATTTGCCCATTTAATTTATATGGCAGAGTATTCTCCAAAACTAAAATGATAAACTATTATTACTAATGAAATTAAACATTCTGATTTTTGGAAAATCACATGTTGGCTTATTGGGTCTACTTTGAGGGAGAAAAAAAAAATCAACAAAGCTATCCTAAATGGTTAAACCAAGGACTTCAAGTTTTATTTCCATATATCCCTCAATAATTGATTTTTTTGGTATAGATACTGAAGACATTATTCTACCCATAAATTTATTTTCTTTTTTTAGAAATTCTTGTTTCAATTTATGCATTAATTTTTACTGTTTATATTTCATAATTCAAATATGTCACACAGGTTAATTATGAACAAATAATGAGATTTCATAGACACACGCATTCTATTAATTTCAAAACTATAAATGAATTAGCTGCTTCTGGTTTGGATCAAATGGTCAATCTAGAAAAAGACAAGTTATCCGTTTTCTTAGTGATCAAATGGTGCTTACTGTTCTTAAATTCTCATTCCATTTCGCTGATAATTTTGAAGATACAGCAGTTGTTGTTAGCAATGACTCTGAGTGTGAGTGGTAGAAAAGTTTGGATGGAGTAAAACATTTGTTGCTAACAATAAAAAAAAGTTTCGATCTCTTTTGGTACACTCACCTCTGGAAACCTCAGCTTCTTTGCCACCCATATTCTGCCAACAACATCGTCACATGTCTTTGTTTGTAGTGACCACATTAAAAATTTCAACTCTCTTATTGCTTCTGGTCCTACCACTACACACACTCACGGGTTCCTTCTATGCAGACACCACACACTTTCTCACTATAAAATATTGTCTCTCTTCCCTTCCCACTCCCAATCATCAAACAATTCCAAATGCTTTAATTTCTTAGAACCTTCTTCTTCTTCACTCTTCTCTTTTTCATCCATGGATCACTTTCTCATTCTTCTTCTTTTTCTAACATCTCTCTTCGCTTCTCCCGTCCTGCTCATTGCTCAAACCCCAACTCCAATTATCTCTCATATCACTGTAGTAGGAGCTGTTTACTGTGATACCTGCTCCACCAGCACTTTTTCTAAACAGAGCTACTTCTTGCAAGGTAAGGAAACTAATCAATCAGACCAGTAGATGAGTTTTAATTTTGCAATGCACTGTTTCATTGATTTGTTCTAATTAATTCATCCATTAATCAGGTGTTGAAGTTCACATACAGTGCAGATTTAGAGCTACCTCACCAAAAACTAACGAGCAGATAAGCTTCTCGGTGAACAGAACCACAGACCAAAATGGAGTTTACAAGTTGGAGATACCATCGGTGGATGGAGTTAACTGCATGGATGGTTCAGCAATTGTGTCTCTGTGCCAAGCATCTTTGATAAGTAGCTCCACTTCCACTTGCAATGTTCCCATGCTCAAGAGCACAACACGCGAGATATCAATGAAATCAAAACAAGACAACATGTGTGTGTACACCTTGAGTGGTCTCAGTTTCAAGCCACCTCAAAAGAACAGTACCTTGTGTGGACATCAGAATGAGAAACTCTCATCGGAAAAATCTCTGAACCCCTCTGAGTTCTTCTTCTTCCCTTGGCCGCCACAGCTACCACCTTTTCCCTCCTTTCCTTTTCCTCCATTGCCATTTCCAACCTCACCACCAATCCCATATCTGCCTTTCCCTTTCCCACAATATCCTCCAACCCCATCTGCCTTTTCTCCACCTACATTCAATTTAGGGGATCCTTCCACTTGGATCCCTCACATTCCTCCCTCACCTCCTCCTAATATACCATAACATCGTTGAAAATCCAAGTATAAGTCTAAGTACGGCATTGAATAGAAACCAGAGGAACTAAAACATAAGATGAAAGACCCTTGTCTTAAGTTTTTTTGGTAGAGAATGATATCCATCCTTTATGTGGTTAGACGCTTTGAACCTCATGTTCGATATATCCAAATACCAAACTCCTTAAACTCCTTAGAACTTTCTACCTTTTTATTTTCTTTATTTATTTCTGTCTTGATTACATTTGTATTGAAACATGTGATTCGGCGGTCAACAAGAACATGATATACAAACTACAGTGGAATTCGGTAATTAAACTTTATTGGGTGGTAATGCGACCATCGTCTGTGTTATCTTGTCCGGCTCACGTGTATGCTGTGCTGTTCACTCAAAAGTGAAGCATGTCACAGCGAGAATAATATGTGGACTGATGATCACAGAAAAAGGGATCATAGGATTTTACTTCAATCTAGACATGTTGGTTCCTGGTGTAGCAACTTGATGTCCTGCTTTGTTTAATTAATTTATGTAAAGATATAATGTCATGGTTAATTCTTGAAATTTTTCGTTTCAGTATCAGAAAAACAAAAATCGAGGAGTTTGTGTTTTTTCCAGGCCGAGTAACTAACGATGTTGATTGTACATCTCATAATATTTGAATATATTGATGATCTTAGGTTACCTCTACTAACCTAAGATAATCTCATGCCACAAATTTATGTGAAAACAGAATTTTTAAGGTACTTAAGGTTACGAGCCAGAGACTATACAAACAGAGAGTTGCATTACATGTAAAAATTGTGTTATCACCATCATATATAGCTTTTAGTTTAGAATTAAGAGTTTAATGTTATGTTTAACGAAAACATTAACGAATCCTGAGTCCAAACTATATAAAAGACTGATGAAGATTTCTTTTCATAATGGTATTTTTTTTCTTTTAGGAGTGCATTTAGCTCTCATGATTTATCCAGATAAAGTTTATTAGAGAAATATAAAATTAACTAGACTTGAGTTGAATCACGTAAAATATTAAGATAGTTTTCTATATAAAATCTTAAGACAATAAATTAAATGAGTTTTCAACCCTTATAAGCTGTTTACTTTTTCATTTCTATTATGTGTGAATTCATTCTCAACATTTGATCCTATAAGAATTACAAAACTAAGTCTGACAAACATAATTTAGCACCAAAGATATCAATTTATATTTCCAAATTCTAAGTTTCCTATGAAATTTCTATGTGATAGTTTTCCATGTCACCATCTTCTTGGGACCTATTCCAATAAGTAATCCCAAGTATAAAAAGGAATTTGAGAACAGTGCACTTCAAAATACAAGCATATGTCGTCCTCCAACATTTTTGAAACCTTATTCGACATCTTTTATGTTTTAAACAATCATTAGTAACATCTTTTCTTCTTCTTTCGTATATGTTAGATTTGACATCTTTATCTTTTCCTTGTCTGTAGGAAACCTGGTATGATATTCAAAAATTTAATGACCAAAATTATGACATATTTTACCTTATATTTGTCATGATTCTTCATTTGTTTTTATCTTGAGCTTGCTCATTATGGCTTCAGATTTTGTTGTCCAAAGCACATTGTTTCTCTCGTCCTTTGCCTCTGCCTCCATGTCCTCTACCATTATTGTATTACTATAAGCTTTCAATACTTGCTTCCCAGCTTCTGATTGTTTAATTTTTTGGTTCTTGCACCAATCATGAACTTTACCATTCATCAAGTGAAAGATCATCAATATCTTTGGTACTCAAGATCAAAGTATCTTTTCAACAACAATGATTTTTTCAACCTTATCACCATATGTTGTGAGAAGTGAGTTTAAGCCTAATTCAATCCCACAAAACCGGCTTCTAACATGGTATCAGAGTTATGCTTAGAGCCTATCCTAGCGATATTTGTTGGGCATATTGTTCCACCCGCTATTGGGCCGTTATGGGTTTTGTGGGGTTGAGTTAGGCTTAAAAACTCACTTTCTAATATGGTATCAGAGCCAGGTTAAAGCCTATCGTAGCCTATCCTAGCGAGTTCTAAGTGGACAATTTTGTTTCTATTCCACCCGTTGTCGGGCCGCTATTGGATCACCCAATTTCTATGTGTTAGAAGTCCCACATCGATTAGAGATAAAGTCAATTTATAATATATAAGTGGGATACATACCTCACCTTAGAAGCTGGTTTTGTGGGGTGTATAATATAAAAAAAATCCCCACATAAAATAAAATAACAAATAAATATAAGTTTATATATATACATAAAATACTTTATTAATAAAAAACCTTTTGAAATAAGCAAATCGTAAGAGAAACTCTAATTTTCTAATCATTAAACTGACTTAATTTATTAAATTAAAACAAATTGAATAAGCTTTTCTAACCTTATTATCGTAATCACCATCCCATAAATTATTCTTATCACAAGAAACCAAAATCTTGATCAATTGTTTTTATTTCCTGATATTATTTTGATAACATTCGTGGTGCACATCATTGGAGCTATACTACTAAGTTGTTTGAATTGACCCCGTCCATAATCACTCTTACACAAATAAGTTTATTTAATTCACATTTTATCGAAGTTTAGAAGAAATATAGTTGTTAATTCATGAGCATCAGTATTTCATTCCCTTGTATTAAAAACAAATCTAATGTTCTGGATTATCAAAGAGGATATAAAATTGCCATAATGATAAAATTAAAAGAAAGAATCAAAAAAAAGTTATGGATTCAACTTATTAATATAGATGGATTTAGTTTTATAAAATTTAATTAATTAGATTATTCAATATTTCATTATTTGTTTTTTAAGAAATAATCCAAATTTCACTTAAACTCAGTTTATACTTTGATAAGTTAGGTTTAACCGGAGTTTACAAGTTAAAAAAACATGCAAACTAGTTATGTGATTCATTAGGATATTTTAATTGTTGCATTACATGTGTGATTATATTATAAGGTTAAAAAAATAATCAGTAATTTTTGTCTCTTTATTTTTCCAAAATGTTGGTTTGAACCCGTCATGAGTGTGAAAAACTTCACTACGCAATGCATTGATAATCAGTTTATATATATATATATATATATATATATATATATATATATATATGTATATGTATGTGTGTGTACATATATGTATGTATTGAACTATATTTTTATTTTCAATTTATCTAGCAAGTAATTAAACACTAAATTAAAAAAATATATAAAAGTGAGTATTAAATACATGCTATCGATCCAAATTTAGTTTTTACAATGAATAGTTTTTTATTTACATATTTTAAAGTTGATTTTATTGCTTTTCTACCGTATTGAGTCGTGAATTCAATTAGATTTTTTATTAACATTAAATGTCACCTAATACAGAGATCAAAGTCTTACAATTTAAAAAATATAAAAATTCAAATTAAGCAAATAAAGCTTAAAATCACAAGTCAACCCTTCAGTTTCACAACATTTTAAATCAAAATATGTGTCCTATGTTGGACGTGAACGTAAAGGACAAATAAAAGTTTTATGATTTAAAAATATGAGAGTCAAAATGGAAGAATTAAAAAATACAGAAATAAAATTAGTATGTATATTTTTTAAAAAAAAAATGAGAACGAAAATAACAGGGTAAAAAATTGGAAATGATTGAAACAATTAATGTACAGGTGGGATGGTTTTAGAGCAAAGAAGGATAAATTAGTAGACATATTTACATGATTGCACGTTTTATAATCTAATCTTAATAATAAAATAACAAGTATTAAGAACCATCCTTAATCTTAATATTAATCTTAATCTCATATATCTATATCACGTCTCCCTCAATTTAAATTATTTAACACACACTTACAAATGTACAAAACTTATGATTAAAATACTACACACACTCACTAATATGCTTTATACAACTACGCTTATTTTAAACATACCTAAATCTCATACGTCATGTAAGATAAATAATTACCATTCAAATAAATATTGTATTGGTCTCTATAAATGCATGGTGGTCATATTATATTTTAAATATTATTCACAATTCTTAAATAAAACTATCATTTCTCTTTTATATTAGCTATTTTTAGATATACTTTAAAGTGATTAATCCTGTAATATATATTTTTATTTAAAATTAAATTATACAAGTTTTTATATGATCATGAATATTTAACATATATTTTTATATTGTGCATGCATATTAATATTGTTACTAACATCAAATGTGACTTTTCAATTGTTAACATCAGAAATGGTGTACAAATTAAGTCCACTATCGTCATAATCATAATCATAATCGCAATTAATCTATGAAAAAGTCAAAAGTTTTGTGCTGTGCCTCTTATTATATATTAATTAGGGAGAAACTAAATATTATTATTATTAGTATTTATACGTCAAAGCTTCAGAAAAATACAAAATGAACTTGACCTTCTTATCTCTGTTCCACCGCCCAATACACCACCCATCGTGGTTGTTTTCTTTTAATATCATCAAATGCTAATATTAATATTTAATATAATTATTATCATTTTTTAGCTCGAGTACATCGTAATAAAATCAATGCGATAGTCCTAAAATTATATAATAAATAACATTAATATGGTGAATTTAATTCTCCAAGAAAATATAGTACTTAACGTACTTCAACGTTGAATTTCATCACTGTGATAATATTTTCTAATTGAAAATCCAATGTAACCTATATGTACTCCATTAATTAGTTGTAGTAGACACAGTCGATACGAAAGAAAAGTGTATACTGTTTTAAAATACTATTAAACCATATTATCGTTTATATACGATATTAACACTGAAAAATATCTCTTTTTATTTGTCTTTATTTCAATACAAATTTAATTTTTTTTATTTTTTCTTTCATTTTTTTATTAACATTTCATTACATATATTAGGGTAAACTATGACTTTTACTTTATTTCTGTTTGAAAACAGTAACATCATATATTCGAATAATCTTTTTAGTGGTTTTTACGCTTTGATATGGTAGAAAACGAGTGTAAATGATGACTAAATTGATTACAGATAACGAATATAACTATACAGACAGATTTATAATAAAAGGAAAAGAAAAAAAATATTTTACCTTCGAGGTGGGAATTAAAATTATATATGTTAGACAAAAAGAAAATAAAAATAAAGAATTAAATTTCTTTATAGTTGACCCATGAAAAGTACTGGTTGAATGAAATTTACAGCAATGAGTGGGGTTTAGAAAAAAAAAAAAAAAGAAAGAGAGGAGATGAACAGTAATAATTGATTATATTTAATTTGAAAAATGTTGGTTGCACACAGATTAACAGTGCAAGGCAATGCAAGGCGTAGGCCACTAATTGTGGTATATGTATATTATAAGTATTCAAAATATTTTAAAATATCTTAAAGAAACCTTTTTCACTAATTGTGGTATATGTATATTATAATATTTTTTTATAATAAATAAGTAATAAGTGTTAAAAACATTATTAAAAAATAATTAGGTATATAAAAAATTACTTTAGAGAGAATAGAAAATTTAAGATTTGACTTTAAACTGCTTCCATCAAAATTCTAGCATCATGAAATAGATCCATCTTAGCCCCATGTAATGCAAATGCAAATATAAGACAAATGACAATGGTTAGTTTTCAGAAACATATATAAATGATAATTTGATCTAACTATATATTATATTTCTGATTTTTATACAGATGTTATGACTCCATAAAGAATGATAATAAGATTTTGATATAAATAATTTTTTTTTATTTAATAAGCATATTAAGGTTTCATTATTATCTCCAAAATAGGTAAATAAAAGTATTGTATTCGTAGAAAACTATAACTTATATTAATTAAAAATCCCTACTTAAATAGTATGTGTAGTTTTTCTTTGATCATAAACCACTATGTGAAATAATAATAATAAAGTAGCATTTGAAATTAACTAAATAATATATATTTATATTATTAAAAATAACCCAATCTTATAATTATTTATGAGTACCGTTTTTCTATAAATTTTTTTATACAATGTGACTCTAAAATAACTTTATAACAATTTCTTATTAAAAGTATGTATAAGAATATTTATTAAATGCTTATTTCTCATACAAATAACAAATATTTCAACAATACACGTGATATTTTAAGCAATTAATGTGTTGATATTCATATCACCAAATAAATATTCATGTTTGTAAGATGAAAATAGATGTTCTAATAAATTTTAGTATATTGAGTAATTTAATCACAACTAACTTTAACAATCACTTTCCAATTTCTTTCTTAAAATATTGAAGGTACGATTTTCTCAATTCTTATCACAATTCAGTTTTTAAGAATAAACAAGTCAATATAATAATATATATTTGTAACAATTTACAAATTTTAAAATGTTTTAGTTGATAAGCAATTCTAAAGATTCCTTTTCAAGTTTTTCTTTAGAATATCAGATAAAGAATTATAGTTATAGCATAGATGCAAACATTATGAGTATAAGAGATTACTAACAGACCTATTATAATCAAGAAACAAAAAATACAAAATAGTGATACATGCTAATATGTGTATAAATCTTCAATAGTAATTAACAAGAAAGTTGTTTATTGTTGAATCTTATCTCTTAAGCTTTCTTCACTTGAATGAATTTGAGAGAATGAATTTGAGAGAAATTGATTGAATGAATTAGAGATTTATAGATAAATTTTTTGTTGTTTATTTAAGTAGATTTGATAATAAGTAAAAATAAATTTGAAAATAAATTTTTTTAATCGATCAAAATAAATCAAATCTTATACTAATTTCCACAAACTTTATTTTTAAATCCATCCTTTATTGTCTCCAAATCCATTCCAATAAATACCAACAAAAATTTTATCTTAAAATTTTCTCAAATCCATTCATTCGTTCCCTCCAAATCTAAGCATTGATACTGTGATACTACAATAAAGATATAGATATATAGATACAAGATGATTTTATTTAGTCTGAAGAAAGGAAAAGATAAAGAAGAGATTGAAGGGGTGATCGATTACATATTATTGTTGAGAAGAGGTTTACGGCCTGACGGAGGAAGAACGAAGAAGGCGATAAGCGGAGGGAGAGCGGTTAAGAAAGACACAGCCAGCAGAAGCTTTACGAGTTAGTCTATGTTGCTCCTCTTGTTCTTCACGAGAATACTCCATTTCCATCAACACCTTGTAAAAGATATCAACGTGGCAGGGAAGAGCCAAAGGACCTTGGCTGCTGTACCCATACTCGGATTCTGCTTCTTCCAGGAGAATCTTGAACAAAGGGTGATTAGCGTACTCGGTCTTGATAACGAACCTCTGCATTTGTGGTCCAACATAGACGGAGAAACAACCTTCGGGTGCCACACAACTGCTGTTGTTGCTGCTGCTGCTGCTCTTCTTTGCTCCCTTGCGGCTGGGCCAGGATTTGCTCCTCATCATCATCATGCTGCTTTTGCCTCGTCCTATCCACTTGCATCGCTCCAACGTTTTGGTGATGAGCCCTTTTCCCACCTTCTTTTTCACCATCTCTTCCACATCACTCATCTCCGAATCGATTCAGACAGAATACTAAATATATAGCAATTAATGAGGGAAGAATTGTATGTATTGAAGTCAACCCCTGTCGTAAACCAAATTAAACATGGCCTTACTCCTCGGCCTCATTGTGTTGCTCATGTGCGTACGATGAAGAACAGAAAACTAATGTCGGAAGAACATCTGACGGTAAGACATGAGCATGATAAGAAGATATAGAACAGAAGAAAACAAGGATCGGAAGACAAGAGATGAAGAGGCCGCAGCAGCAGCCACCGCCTTTATACTAACTTTCTACATTTGTCAACGCCACTATATTTCTTCCCTTCCATTATTATATTATTGCTTATACTCACACGAAGCCTCTACTTTCTCGCTCCAGATTTTTTTATTGGATTTTTCCAATCACGTTTTTTTTTCCAAATACTAAATAAATTACGAAGATAAATCCTTCATTTCATTTTTTTTTTTTACTTTTTACTTTTTTTTAAAAAAAATAATACAAAAATTATTTTTTTAAAAAATCATTTTATCTTTAAACTATCGGTTAAATCAGTATAAAACTGTCTCATTCAACTATTATTCATACATTAATTAACTTTTTGTTTTTCCTTCACTTTCTACCTTAGCGTGTAAGCACATGTAATGTATCACACGTCAACTTAATACATTTCTCTATTCCCGAGTTTAATCTTTCATTCTAGTCTATTTTATTTACAACTTCCTAATATTCTTCTCCTGTCATCATTATCTAACCACTTTTCAGATATACCTTTTTTCTTTCTTTTTTAAATCTCTATGGCAATGCATATCTAATTGTCAGCTAGTTTCATTTATTAAATATTTAATAATAATCTCCACAATTTTAAGTCAATGCTAATTTTTTTTTTTAATAATATCGCCACATTTTAAAAAAATTATTACCAATGAGATTCTGCTACGCCTACAACCTTTTCTTCAAAAAAAATATTGTTAAACTTTTTTCTTCTCCCTTATTGCCACTCTAAACATATAGACAGAGATAAGAGTAAGTCAAAGTATAAATAAACTAATGTCAATGAGCAAGATTTAATTTTAGTGCGAGTTAATAGGTATATTTGAAGATAAGTTCGGTAATTATTTAAATATTTACTTTCCAATCTTTTTTATATTTAACTAATATTTTTTTTAATTATTATGTCATTAACACTTATGGTTATAGTTAAATAGGTTACTACTATTTTTCTTCAACATTTTTTATAGCGAAATAAGAGTCCGAGGGCTTGAAAAAAAAATGAAGTAATTAACTAAAAAGTCTTATATAATAAGAATTGACTCCCAACTAGTAACATATAAAAAGATAATTCTAACTTTTTATTAATCAATGAGATGATAATGTTACTAAATGAAAACTTTCAAAAAAATAAAAATAAATATCCAAACTTATTATGTTATTTTTTACTCAACAAGTATCTGACTAAGCCAATATTCAATTTAAGGACATAAATAAGAAAGGAAAATTTTGTTACGAGGGAGTGAACTCTTGGAATGTATAGAGCTTTTGATAAATATTTTAGATACTTACATTTCAAAGCCTTTGTAATTTCTTTACTTTAAACTTTGTTTTAGTAAAATTTGATGTTAATCTACATTTAACATAAATAGATTAAAGGTGATATCTCTATCTTATATGAATTTAATTCAGTAAATTTTACATTTTCTTACTCATAATTTCTTGGACTAATTAACCAATCTTCTATTTATTGGAATAAGATTAATAAAATTTGCTTATAATAATATAATTGTGATAATACTCAATAATATAATCTTGATGTTTCTGTTAGTATATATTGAAACAGTTATAAAAAAAACTTTGATATTGATATTTTTGCCATGTTAAAAAGGAAAAAAGTTAAAATATTAAACAAAGATAACGCGTACAATAAACTGTCAAATAAAAATCAAATATGAAAAGAGTAGTAAAGATCAATTGTTACTAAAACTGAAACAAAATAGAAGAATGTAAAAACTTAGAAGGAGAAAAGAAAAAGTAAAACTGAGATGATGTTGGAAAATATGAAAATGGAGTGTTTTTATAATATAATATATGAAGGATGAGTGGTAATGGTAAGATGAATGAAGAAAATAGTAATGGAGCGTGGAAGGTGATTGGGAAGATTGGGTGTCTTGGGTTTCATAATTAGTGGAGTTTGGTGGACTTTACCAAATTCTTTCACCACAATCTGTTTGTTTGTAAATAAAATAATATTAATAGATAATAGAATAGAATAGAATAGAAACTCTAACCCTTACTGTTGCTATGTGTTTTGATTCCCTTGCAGTTGATTGCGTTGAGTTGCAGTTGCAGATGCAGTTGCAGGTGTATTGTTAACTCTGAATTTCACTGAGTGATTGATCATTGATTGGAATTTGGGGATAAACATTAGATGGGTTGCTTTTCCTGTTTCGATTCGAGTTCAAGTTCCAGGGAGAATCACAACCTCCGTTCTCACCACCATCCACAACCCAATTCCAATCCCAATCCCAATATCAATCTGTCTCTCCCTTCTCAGATTTCCAAGTTGCCCTCTGGTCAGTCTCTTACAATTTTTTTCATTTCATTTGTAGCTATCAAATCAATTAGCTATGTAATTAGTTGAATTCTAGGGGATCCACAACACAACTCATGAATTCTTTCTGTTGCAATTGGAATTGCAGGAGCAGACAAGTTACGGTCCAGAAGTAATGGAGGTTCCAAAAGGGAATTGCCTGCTTCCAACACCAAGGAAGGACACGGACCCGCCGTCCAAATCGCTGCTCAAACTTTTACTTTCCGTGAACTTGCTGCTGCAACCAAAAACTTTAGGCCAGAATCCTTTGTAGGGGAAGGTGGTTTTGGAAGGGTCTATAAAGGCAGGCTTGAAACCACTGGTCAGGTACAGTCACTACTTTTCACTCTCTCCACTCATGGGGAAGAAACAGAGTAAATCATCACTAATCACTGTGCTTTCTTGGAATCAATGGTTCTGGTCCACTGTCAGAATATCAAAATTATTTCTTATCTCAGACATTATCTTTGATTTGGTTCCACTTCCACCAAGACCAATGAATTTGATTTTCCTTGGTCCATCATTTTACAACAATGCTTTTATCACTCTCAATAATGCTATACAGAGATCCATGGTGATTGATATATATCATCATATACTACAATCTATTCCAAGGGGATATGGCCTGGTTACAAAATAGGGAAATAAAGATAGTTTTTATGATTATTTGGATGAACTTAATTCCGTAGATGTCCTGAAAATGTTGAATCATCTGTGTTTAAATCTGAAATATCTATTATTGTGCGCTGCCAAATATTTATGTTATGTTCACAAGTTTGTATTTGGCCGTTGTCTTCTGAATCAAGTATACATTTAAATTCATGTTTCTTCTTGATCAGATATCTTAACATTTACCACCCCTGGGCGGGGGCCCACATTTCATTAGGTTCTTTTTGCAGCAATTGAAATGGTTTACCTTTCACACCACTAAAGTTCTGTCTAAAATTATAACTCTCCTTTTCAAAGGGACCATACTTAATTGTAAATGCAGAGTAATCAAAGAGTTTTTATGTGGTTGAGACCTCTAGTTATTAGTGAGTCCTAACATCTGATCATTTGGCTGTGCAGATTGTTGCAGTCAAACAGTTGGACAAAAATGGTCTACAGGGTAATCGGGAATTCCTTGTAGAGGTTCTCATGCTCAGTCTTCTGCATCACCCTAACCTTGTGAATCTCATTGGATACTGTGCGGATGGGGAACAACGCCTCCTTGTTTATGAATTTTTGCCTTTGGGATCGTTGGAAGATCACCTTCATGGTATGGTCGTTTAGCTCTCTTCTTAATTCTTTGATTGAAGTTTTTTAAGCTGATATGTTATTTGAGACTCTAAACAGTATGCAATACTGATAAGAGAAAGAAAAATATTAGATTTTATTACAATTTTAGCATTTCCGATATTGTCAAATATTACATAAACTTATTTCCTTTAATGAAATGATCAAAACATTTAAACTACTTTATGTGTTTTGGGATGCTTAAAAGTTGCAGAAAATACTGAAATATCATTAAATTCTGATACTGGTCATTGTATTCTTTGACACACTTGACTTTCTCTTGTAGAATGACATTTCTAGGTAGTGAATGAGCCGTTCTTCCATGCCAATATTGCCTACGTTCTTCTATTTCCCTACAATGCATGTTTGTTTGTTTTCTTACGTATCTACTGAAATTGATAGAGCCCTTACTCTTGCAATGAGCTTTTGTAGTCTTTGTATCATGATTAAGATTTATATGCGGCTTTTACACCCTGGCATGAGAACATCCATGCTCGTTATGTTATGCCCATCTAATTTTTATGTTCCAAGCATTGCCTCTCTAATACGTAATTACTCTTTAATGGGTGAGTACCTCCACTAAGTAGCATAACACAATGTTGGTAATTTATACACTCGTAACCATGTAACTTTTTGATAAAAAATTACTTATGTTTTGCATCCTATATGTAGACTGCCTTCTTAAAAAATATGTAGTTGTCATAATTACAGTTGATGTTTAAATTTGTTTATTGATCTCTGTGCAGATGTTCCCCCTGATAAGGAACCCCTAGATTGGAACACCAGAATGAAAATAGCTGCTGGTGCTGCAAAAGGATTAGAATACCTGCATGACAAGGCAAATCCTCCTGTCATTTATAGAGACTTCAAGTCGTCTAACATATTACTTGACGAAGCATACCACCCTAAGCTTTCTGACTTTGGTCTTGCGAAGCTTGGTCCTGTTGGTGACAAATCACACGTTTCTACCCGAGTCATGGGAACTTATGGTTACTGTGCTCCTGAGTATGCTATGACTGGACAGCTGACAGTGAAGTCTGATGTATATAGCTTTGGGGTTGTCTTCTTAGAGCTTATTACTGGCCGCAAAGCAATTGACAGCACCCAGCCCCATGGAGAACAGAATCTTGTCACATGGGTTTTGCTCTATTCTCTCTCTTGTCATTGTAGTTAGGTCAGATTGCATAAACTTTTGTAAATTAAAACGGTGTGGTGATTGTGGTTTTAGTTGTATGTTTGTGCAGGCACGTCCACTTTTTAACGACCGCAGGAAGTTTTCAAAGTTGGCTGATCCTAGGCTGCAGGGACGGTTTCCCATGCGTGGTCTTTACCAGGCTCTAGCTGTTGCGTCAATGTGCATTCAAGAATCAGCTGCCACACGCCCTCTGATTGGAGATGTGGTGACAGCCCTCTCTTATCTGGCCAACCAGGGATATGACCCCAACAATGCTGGGCATGGTTATAGGGGGTCTAGCGATGACAAAAGGAACAGAGATGATAAAGGTGGAAGAATACTTAAAAATGATGAAGCTGGGGGATCTGGACGCAGATGGGACTTGGAAGGATCCGAGAAAGATGACTCCCCACGAGAAACTGCAAAAATGTTAAATAGAGATCTAGATAGAGAACGTGCTGTGGCTGAAGCCAAGATGTGGGGAGAGAACTTGAGACAAAAAAGACAACAAAGTTTGCAGGAGGGCAGTTATGGTTCTAACTAAGCCATAGTTTCCCAGCTCTGTCTTTTACAACTTGGGTTGCTTAATTTTATACTTTGAGGCTATGGAATCTGGACAAAAGAAAAAAATGGGGAACGTACCTGGGTAACTCGACCTGCCAATTTCGGCCAAAAGATTAGGTTCTAATTTATTCAGAATCTGCCTAGTAGCCAATACTTGCAATACCTGCAATATGTATGAACCTCATTACAAAATCTTTTCTAACATAACCTTTTGGCACTCTGTTTCCCCTAATTTCTTTACTGTATTTTTTCTGTACATTTTCCCCAGAACTAGTCATAGTCTCTAGTTTGGAACACCCTAAGTTTGGCAGATTGCAGCAGTAAACATGCACGGACAAAAGGCTTCTCCCATTTGTTTTTGATAATCTCAATATCGGCTATAATTGTTATCAACTAGTAACAATAGTAATTAACATAGCCTACTTTGGCTTATGGTACAAAACTTTTAAGTCTTCTTTAGTGAATAGTCTAGGTAAATCATTTTAGTCATGCAATTCACAATTACGTCAATTTGTCAAAGAAGTGCAATTTTGATATAATATTATAGACATGAGCATTTTTTTTAAAAAATAACCTTTATGTGAAGCTGTACTTGCATGGTATAACTTTATTTTGAAGTAGTATTATTTGAATACAATTTCATATTGGTATTCCATTCCCTAGGTCGTGTTGGTACAGAAGTTCTGGTGACACAAACACAATTTATTTAGTCTAATATAGTTTGGATTTTTTTTTTTCATTTTTAGTGAAGTCATGTAAAGATCACACAATTTTAGTATTGTGTGATTAAAACTAAAGTTGTGCATAGGAGATAAACTTCAATATTATGTGATTAAAACTAAAATTCTGCAGGAAAAACACCACTTCAATTGTTATGATATGATTAATTGTTTACGTTAAAATATTATTTATAAAAAATAACATATTATTAATTTATTATTAATAATATATAATTTGATTTAATAGAAAATAACATATTATTAATTTATTATAAAATTTTCATTTCAAAGTATTATTTTAATATGTGAAATGCTTTGTTCTATTTTTCTCATCTTTTCTTACATTGATAGTTTTAATGGTACCAACTTCAGAGAAATATTTTATATGTTATTTATTTTATTTTATTTTTTGTGAAAAATTAATGTTTTCTATTAAGAAAAAGTTATTTATGGTTTAAATTAATTCATAAATATTATTACATTTTTATTTTTTATAAACTTAGTTTATTGATTTTGTTTTTATTAATTCCTTTTGTAAAAGTTTCATAATATTGTTTAAGTTAATATATATTTATTCTTATATTAGTCTATTTATATATAAAATTAGTCGTTATATAAAGACTTTTTTTATTTATATTTTTTAAAATATAATAAGTTTGAACTAATAAAACATTTTTTTATTATTTTTTTAATCATTTTTACAACAACTTGTGATAATTTAAGAATTTAGTTTATTTTATCTTTTTAAATTATGCATTTCAGTTTCGATTTTTTTACGATTTAAAATTATAAATAATTCACATCTCCATTCAATAAGCATCAATATAATGTTTGGCTCTGGGGTATGTTTCAAAGCCTTTATGATGAAGAAAGAAAAAATTATATCCTTGGTATCTTTTGCTCTAAAAACAAAGTGATAAAAAGCTCTATACATGTTAAGTATGCTTTAAAATATATGTCGTTGTTGTTGATGGTTAGCTTGGTATTAAGAGATGAATTAGTAATTGTTATATTAAAATATCATTGATATGGAGAAATATATTTATGGAGAGAAATGACAATGGTTAGAGTAAATTAACAAGATAATTAAGTTATAAATCTAGACAGCTAGAATACAAGTTAAAGAAAGATAAAAAATTTAAAGTAGCTGGGGTGATGGGAATGGTGCTGCCCATCAACAATGGCTATTAGACCCTGCAATCGTTAGGTTCATCACTTCTCTCCTTCTCCGCCATAGTCTCTTCCTTCTTCTGTCCTTGCTCGTTTTCCTCCACCTGAAACACCTCACCATTTTCCAAAGCTTCAGCGCTAGATATAACAACGCTTTTCGGTTGCTCTATATGTGCCTTCTTTTGCATTTTATCAACCTTCTTATTGCCATTCCGGTAAATGGCATAAAGCACCATCTGAATTAATCCCAGTGCAAAACCAAGTACATTTGGAAGCTACACAATAAGAACCAAAGTTGTCATTATTATTATTATAGTATATCCATGTTGACGTGAGTTTGTTAATTATATTATTAAAACAATACTTACAGCAATGCATATGTCCTTGAGAAAGAGACCATAACCAAACCACATTATGGCACTCAATGTGAGGGTGAATGACAGATTGAAAGGCATAAATTCAACACTCCTTGTCCGAACAACTTGTGCCTTTTGAACAAAATCATCGCACAATTAACTAATACGCATGCATAAAATTTGTCAGTGAAATTAGTGAATAGGGATTTACATACCACAATGCTGAGTGGTGCTGCAAAGACGCTAATCGAAAGAGAAACACATATCCATCCAAGAACTTGGACACGGAGGGAACCATGCACAGCAAAACGTGTGACTAAGAGGATCAGAACGAAGGACCCCACATTCATTGCCAAAAATAGCTTCAAAGTTAGCTTCTGCATAATCAACAATACATATTAGAAATCAGAAAGTATATATATGTGCTCAATCGTTAAATCAACAATCGTACCCTAGCATCCCTTGTGGCATAGGTGATGTACAAGATGATGTAGATGATCTCAATCACACATCCAAATGAGTTAATGGTCAAGAGAAGAAAAGCGTCTTTTTTTAGTAAGGCATAGTATAACCAAAGCATTGAACTGAACAATGCCACCAGGTATGGCAGTGACTGAAACCCCTCGGTTGATTTCTTCTTCACTATTCGGTAAAATGTTGTTCTGCAATATTTTACGTAAATGTGCATTCATTAACCAAAATCAAAATCAAATTCAAATCTTTTTCTATTTTCAAGTGTCAAGTAACAAGGGTTCGTGCATATACTTACATTGGAGCCAAGAATACCAAGAACGAAATGACGTTACCTGTGCATTATAAACAGAAACAGTTAATTATTTTGTCCAGGAACAATGCATGACATACGCATGAAAAGTGTGGTTCAATTTTTTGTGTATGTATGATAAAAGATTGATGGAAGTGCAGGAAAAACTAGTATAATTCTAAAAAATGAAAGGAAAGGAATTAACAGTGGAAGGAATAAAGTCCCCAATAGCTGTTAAAGATGGAGATTAGAGAGGCATATAAATGATGTATGCATGCATTGATTGATATTGTATATACCTAGCATGCCGAAAGCAAAGGCCAAAGTACTGTGGCTGATTGCCATTGATGTTGATTCTGCAGAAAGGAGTAGGGGTAAGGCAAAACCTTAACTAGTTTCTTTGGAAAGCTGAATCCCTAAATCTCATGCAGGAACTGACGTTGCTGATCATCTCGTTACATGCCCACTATTTATATATGCAAAATGAAAGAGTGAGCTAGCAAAGTAATAAAAAAAAAATAAAAGCAAGGAGTATATGCAAATTAAAATATACCAAACATAGGTACGAGGGTGTCATCACTGTTATTTCACAATGTATATTAAAACCGTATCATACATGCAATATAGACTTGGGAGATTCTCACTTTCCATCTTTATTTCTTTACTTTTTTTGGAGGGGAAGGTCACAACTGATCACAGCAAGTTGCAAGATTCTTTAACTTTACTGAGGTGGATCGAGAGTCAAAAAAACTACGGGTATATGTGTGTATATAAAAATATATATATATATATATTGCAGGTACTGTAAAGTAAAGTCGGCAGCTATTAGAAATTTACATTTAGGATTAGTATGGTTAAATATAAACTTACATGTACCAATTATAATTTTTTAAAGGGCACATTGTATAGTTGGAGAATAATGGCAGAAGCTAGCAGTTGAGAACATCCTCGGCCACAGCCCACACTGAGGTTGGCCGGCCAATAATGTCAGGTCGTGTAATGTAACTGCTTCAACTCCACAATGGATCATTGATACATCAATAACTATTATTCCTGTGAACCGAGATGTGTTACTTAACCATCAATCACTTGATACGAAGATAAAAAAAAAAAAAGAAACGAAGCTACACTTATATCCCAAACATTTTAAAAAATACATTTTACACTAGTATAATTTGAAGTTTCTCTCTCTCTTTTTTCTTTTTCTAAACATAAACACGGATGACTATGCAATGTAAGAAATAGTTAAAAATATATATTTTGACACACATTAATTTTCTACATTCATCTAATATTATTCTTTTTTGGTTTTTTACTCTCTTCTTTCTTAAAAAAAATACAAAAATTTATTTTTTATGATATATTTTACTCTTGTATATTACCTGTCAAAAAGTGTATCACGGTATCAATGTTATATATACAGAGAGTGGAATCCTATTTAATATAAAAAATGATTCGCAGGGTATAGCTTTTATTGAGTACAACTGACAGAATTAATGAGAGGCGAGGGTTTGTGTTTGACCTGGAAAGGGGAGGATTCGTATATAAACGATGAGAGGAGGAGGAGCATGGGCGAGATGTTAAAGAAATGGAGATATATGGGTCCCATTCATTGTTTTCTAAATGCTTCATATATTTTATTGATTTTTTTCCTCGGAATTTTGAGGTACCCTTTTCCTGAATCAATGGGAGAGAAAAGAGTTTGTTAATTAGCATGATGAGGTCCATTTTGGCGCAGAAAGCTGACTTACTCAGGTTCACTAATCATGCTTCACTTTGGCAGTGAGTGATGAACAAAGTGATTTAGTGGTCGGCAGAGATGAGTTGAAGTTTGTGATGCAGAATAAAATCAGGGGTTACAGTGAAACATCCATGAGTGATGATGCTTTTTGCGCTGTAAATGAATCCTGATTCTTCAAAGAATAAAATCTGTGGTTAGTGATGAATACCTAATTAAGAAAAGGTGACCACTAAACGTTATAATAGTTGAGAGAATCCTGCATATTCCACTCTTAAACAACAACATCAAGGTTTATTTACAATCATATAGCAAAGTTTACTTTCCCATAGAGCTCCTCCACCATAGGTTACATGCTAGCTTCTTCTACCACTCTTCTAATCACTAGACACGTAGGTCCTATATCTTTTTCCACAAAGTAAATCATGACCAAAGCAACATCTATGCTAGCCACATGTCTACCCAGTCAACCACCACATTGCTTTTATACTGACAAATACCTATGCTTTCCCTTCTCCTTCCACTCATTAAACCTCACAGAAATCATTTTAAAAGTACAAGTATGCCTTGAAATCATTTTTTATGAAAAAAATGAACTTCCTTCTGTATAGTATAGTATATGTGTGATTTATGTACCGTACACTTGTATGAGTCAATAAAATACCGCTCATTCACATGTCCTTAAGCACAAATTTTAGGTTTAATGATAAGTGTTATTTATTCATAAGTTCTCTTATTTAGTAGGTATTAGACCGTGATTATAACTTTATTAATTATAAATTTATCTCAAAACTTATAAATAAAAATATAAGATAAGAAAGTAAGTAATTGTATAATTTAAGATTTTTATTGTGATACTTGATCCAGTTAAATTACTGATTTAAGTGCTAAAGTGTTTTTGATAAGTATCCATCTACCTGGTTTGAAAATCAGAAAGAAAGCAAGAACTTAATTAGAAGGATTTATCTAAGAATGCTCAGAATAAGATTAAGTAGCCAATATCTAAGAATGCTCAGAATAAGATTAAGTAGCCAAAAGAAAAATGTGAAAGAATATTTAACTGTGAATTATATATCCTACACAGAAAACAATTTATATATGCTTGCATTTTTTTAAATATATTTTGATAAAATGAATTTTATTTGTAGATAATACTAATCTTACGTACTTTTATTTCATACTACATGTTAACGAAAAAAATATACCAAAATATTATGTTTGATTTTTCCGTCTGGAATGTTTCAAACTCAAGTGGAAAAGAAAATCAACTCCAGAAACGTTGTTCTTAAACATATAAGTGACTGAGTGCAATCGACAAATTTCAATTATTAGGAGTGTGTTCTGAATTTTATTGGAATAGTCAAATCAACTTCGAGTTTTCATTCAAGAATGTATCAATTTATTTGACGTCCAATGAAAAGCGAAATTCACTTAAAGCTATAATTAATTGTTTTAACCTAAAAATACAAGATAGTTTTAACATAGAATGACAAAACTTGAATACTCTAGTTTGAAATACTCTAGTTTGAAACCACTTAAACTTTGAACCAAACTACTCTACTTTTATTTTACTCCCTTAAGCGGTCCTAGTCTTCCTCCTTACGTAACATTCATAAAGAGAAATTTAAATCATTACTTACTAATATATTCATGATGAAAAAGGATAACTTAAGTTTAATATAAAAAAAAATCTTTGAACTCAAGAAATAATCATATTAATTATTCTTATAAATAATTAAATATGTAAAATAGATGTAATATTTTTTTTGTAAGCTTATGTTCATCCAATTTTGTAAATTTTAATTATCACCTTATTATTTTCTAAGTTCCTTTACTTTTCAAAATATTATATTTCTAAAATGCCATATACCCATATAGGTGTTTAGATTTTTCCTAAGAAGATAAATAAAAACAGAAAATATATAAGTTATACAATAGAGAAAAACTCTAATTTGAGTTAGCAAACTCTAATAATCCTCAATATTCAAACATTAAGATTGACGTAACTTCGGAGGAGAAAAAAAGGAAAAGATATACTAAGAAGATAGTAGATTTGGCAAGAGATGGAAGAGTTTTTAAAACTATAATATAGTTGACAATGTAAGGGAAATGTTGTTTTAACACATTTTACAACTAATTTCAAGAATAATATAGTCACTAAAAAAACCTTTTGTATTTATAATGAAAAAGAATAAAATAGTAAATATAAAATTTGGATACAAATTTATTAGGTATCAAAATGGTGAAATCTCAATCCAAAATCATCATGCCATAAATCTCTCCTTACTGAGCTAAAAATAATTTGTCCAACAACTCTCATCCGAAATCTCATTACTATATATATATATATATATATATATATATATATATATATATATATATATATATATATATATATATATATATATATATATATATATATATATATATATATATATATATATATATATATATATATATATATATATATATATATATATATATATATATATATATATATATATATATATATATATATATACACTTATACAACATTATGAAATGTAACTGAGAAGAAATTAATCCCAAAATGTATTGAATTTAGATTCGTTAATAATTTATTGACTTTATTTTTAATGTGTCTTTAAAATATATTGATTTTGAAATATTAAAGAACTGTATTATATTTTATAAAATATCAAAACGAGTATAGTTTGAACGCACATTTGATTGGTTTGAACTTTTGTCCCATTTGTACAATCCGCCCAATTAAACTCCTAGGTTAAATTTATTTATTTCATTCATATATATTTTCGTTTAAAAGTAGTAATCCCTCATTCATTGGTTTTTTTGTTTTTAATTAGTCGTATAAGTGACCAACTTGCTAGTTATATATACTTATGATGACCGAGAGGAGTAACACAAAATATATTAATTCATTTGTAAACTATTGGATTTGACTTGCTAAATATTTGATGAAACTTTTTATTTAATTAATTAAACAAATTTAAATTTAGACTTAAACTTCACTTCTAACAATTACAAACTCTACATTAACAACATGTAAATATTTATTTTTAAATTGATCAGATATTATGAAATTTTTTACTTAATTATAAAAATATAATAGTATACAATGCTTGATATTTCAGTACCACACGGCACAACTTATTTTTCAAGCATGTTGAGCACATATGTATTTAGAAAAATAGTATTTTCACATACATAAATTTTTTATATTTATTTCACATTTCTTATTTTTTTTACTTTTTTTTTTCTTAAAAAATACAAAAAATCATTATTTTATGACTATTTTACGTATGTAATATTTATCTGTAGATTATTATCTGGTACTAAATTATTTATTAAATTTTAAATAGAAAAGGTTGAAACTAACTGGAGAAATAATGTAATGACAATGAGTATAAAAGTGGCAGTGAGTTAAACAAGTATAATTCAAATCTTATTTGTTTTAAAATGAGTCAAACTACAGCTCAAGTTGTCCATAAGACACTTTCAAAGAAATACACCAAACTTAAGGGACGAAATTTTTACAAACCAAACCTAAAATGTAAGCATCGCTGGGCTCTCTCAAACACGCATCAGTGAGTTAATATTACCTAAGCAATAACTAACGTAGCAGTAAGTTTGAAATCGCTATTACATGCAGATAACTACAACTTAATGGAACACAAGTACGTAGATAGTGAAGACAAGATCCTCGTACGTAATGAATCATTCAGACCTCGCACTCTTGTTTCTTTTCCTCGTGATGGCTCTTTTTGGCTTCTTCATCTTCCTCCACGGGAAACACCTCTCCAGTTCCCATCGGGCTCGCTACAACAATGTTCTTCAGTGCCTCTTCTGGATTCTTTTCCATTTTATTACTCTTTTTATTTCCTTTTCTGTAAATTCCGTACAGCACCATCTGAAGCAACCCCAGCACAAAACCAAGCACATTCGGGAGCTGCACAGGAAGAAAAAAAAAAAAAACAAAATAGTCAGTCGCTGAATGTTAAAATAATTCATCACTTGTATTTATACGACAACACTTACAGCTATGCATATGTCCTTCAGAAAGAGACCATAACCAAACCACATTACGGCGCTCAATGTAAGGGTAAATGACAAATTGAAAGGCATAAACTCTACACTCTTCGTGCGAACAACTTGCGCCTGCAACCGTCAGAAAATAAGATAGTGCAATAAATCATTTGAACACATGGATCAACTGAGGAATTCTACGTACCACAATGCTGAGTGGTGCTGCAAATACACTGACTGAAATGGAAACACAAATCCATCCCAGAACTTGCACACGAAGGGGACCATGCACGACAAAGTTTGTGACTATCAATATCAAAGCAAAGGAGCCCATGTTCATCGCCGAAAATAGCTTGATGGTCAAGTTCTGCAGTTCAAATAAATGAACAATTTTAGTGTTTAAACTGGAGCCGACAAGCATGCATATATATATATATATATATATATATATATATATATATATATATATATATATATATATATATATATATATATGCGTACATATATGCTCAATTATTTTATTAATAAGCAAAGTTTGTCTGTGGTTGAGTACCCTAGCATCCCTGGTTGCATAGGTGATGTACAAGACGATGTATATGATCTCTATGACACATCCGAATGAGTTAATGGTGATTAGGAGAACAGCATTTTTTTTCAGCCATGCATAGTACAGCCAAAGCATTGAACTGAATAATGCTACTAAGTAAGGCAATGACTGAAAACTTTCCGTTGATTTCTTCTTGTATATCCGGTAAAATGTTGGCCTGCAATATTCAAACATGTTCAGTTTTAAACCTTTTAAGATTATCGTTAACCTAAATATTGTTTAGTCTTTTCTTTTTCTATTTTAACATAAAACCATTAACTAAATGCAAATTGTCACAATGAATTCGTTGATAGATAGATAATGATTTACTTACACTGGAGCCAAGAATACCAAGAACGAAATGACATTACCTGCATGTGTATCAAAAAGACAACAATTCGTCAGCAAACATTTTTCTGATACAATCCAACCACACAGGTAGAAACGGTCTATTCATTAAGCTTCTAAAGAAATATATAATAATAAACCACGTAAATAAAAAAAAAAAAGATGTTTAGTTAAATATTGAATTTTGACCAATCGCTAAAGCATCAGAATAACCGACAAGCTGGTCGAAAACACCGCAATTGGTGTGTTTGGTAACAACTGGTGTGAGAAGTATCTAATATCAATATTGTGTTTACTGCATAATCTGATATTTTACGAAAAAAAAAAAAAAAAAAAAACCCTATTGCATATATGTCTCCTTCGTGAGTTGTTAACTTATTTTATATATGAAGTAACTAAAATTTACAAGTCTCATAAGATTAACAGAAAAACTAAAAAACTCATTATAATAATCAGAAAAAATATAGACAAAAAAATCACATTATATTTTTTAAAAAATTGAAAAAAAAATGTTGGTATGGTGAAGAGTAATAAAAAGAATGGTTGGTAGGTTGATATATATACGTACCCAGCATGCCAAATGCAAATGCCAAAGTATGGTGAGTGATAAGCATTTTAGGTTTGTTTTTGAGTTTGGGGGGAGAAAGGGAGAAAGGTTGAGTTGAACTGAATGTGAGGGAGAGAAGGTGGGTGGTGATGGTGAGATGGTGTCACAATACAAGTGTATATATACACAGAGTTGATGAGAAAGAAAGCAGCTAGAAAATAAAATAAAATAAAATATATTTATATATATTACATATATTGTTCCTAGGGCAGGGGAAAATATGCCTTGTGCATTTTTGGTTGGCATCGTAGATTCCATGATTTTAATTTGTGTCATTCAGTGATTATGTATAATGATCAGTCAATACGCGAAGATAGAAAACGTACGACAGAACAGAATCAGCATTCTTCCATTCCACTTTCTACATTCCTCAATCAACGTATCCATTCACGTCACTACCATTAATTAAGAGTTCAATCAAACAAACAAAAAGCAAATAATGGTCAAAAGCTACCCAGAGTTCACTATGCAAATTATGCATGCAGTACAATAATCAAATTCATTTCTATATTCCAACTATTCAATAATTGACGTCCAAGTGTTTTACTATGTATGTAAAATAGGGCAAAAATAGAAGTTGCTTTAACTGGATTAGGAGATCAGAAGTCAAACACTACCAAATTCATTCCAAGTAATATTCATATTCATCTTCTTTTTCTTTTATTTTTCATCCTATTACTTCCCATAACAATCATTTCTTCACTTTAATATTTTCCAACAAGTGGTTCAAAATCATGTCTGCCAATAACTTCTTTCCTTCTCAAAATGGTCGTGAGTTCTAATTGTAGTTTTTTGTTATTTGGATACCGTTTGGTGGGAAACAGACATCTGTCTTGAAGGTGTTAATCAGCATCGTGAGGGAGCACCATGAAAAGTTTACTTAAGGTGCTTTGCTTTACAACCTTTGATTAAAAGAAAAGTTATATTATATATAAATGTAAACGTATTTAATTTTGTGATTTGAACAGTAACACGCAGGCTTTGAACACGTACACATGGGGGTGGTGGGTGGACAGAGATACGTCAAAGTAGCCTGATGAACCATAAATATTGATCCTGGAATAAAATCGTGGGCTACAGTCAAAGCAGTACTCTGAACCATATATCATGATACTCTTTTGCTGTAAATCAATCATGTTTTCTATTACAAGAATCAAATCTGGGGTTAATAATGCCTGTGTTCTGGGACTGGCTTAAAAACCGTCCACAAAACGTTACAAAAGTCAAGAGAATCTCGCGTCACCTTAATATATATATATATATATATTTATATATATACATATAGTCATGTACTTATGCCTAGTTACACACAACGGACCAAATGAAGCAATAGGCTCAAAACACTATTACTGAACACCATTTTTGTTGAATAATTTAAGCAGCTAGGTACAAAAAAAAAAAAAAAAAGACAGATGATCCAACAAAAGTAGTTTTGAAGCGAAGCAAATGCTACAGCCATACATGTTTGAACAAATACTTTAGAGTCAATGAACTTTGTAGTTTGGCTTTCTACTGAGTCCCACCATCAGCATAGCATCATTGGACAATTTGACTAGATTGGCTTGTAGCCAAAGGATCCATTTCACAAACTACAAGTACATTTAGTATAGATGTCTCGTTGAATATAATCCACCTGCATGATCTTAGGATGGACAACATATGTCCGAATTTTATAATTATTTTATATATTTTTTTAATGGGTATATGAAATTTTTATTCTCATCAAATAATTTTGAGTATACTCATATATTTAAGTTTATATCCATCTTTTCACTATTTAAAATATTAATTAAATAATCTTTTTATAAAAAAAAGAACTTACTATAAAAAATCGTGACATTAATAAGTATTTAATCTAAAAATATACATGTTTATTTCCAAAATCAAATAATAAAAAAAGTATACTTAAACAAGAAATTATTATTAGATAAATATCAAAATAAGAACATTATACTAACCGTTGGATTAAAGTAAAATAAATATAAAATAAAATAAAAATAATTATGTATCTTAAAAATAAGTTACGAAATTAAGAATTAAAGAAAAGTCTAAAAATGTTTTCATAATTTAAAATACTAACATATAGAATATATATGCCTGCGTGGTTGAATATAATACACCTGCATGCTATTAGTATATGGAGTACATATGTCCCAATTTGATTATTTTACTTTTATAGTTAATTCTTAGGAAATTTTTATATTATTTTTATCATTATTGAAGAATGGGTTTACTTATAATTGAACATATGTCCATTCTATCATTCTAATATTAAATAAATAGTTTTTTATAAAAATAATTATAATAAAGAAGATAGGACATTAATAAGTATTCAATTATAAAATATACATGTTTTCTATGTCAAATATCAAACCAGAAACTATACTTACATAAATATTAAATAAATACTAAATAAGAGTACCCAACCAACAATTGGATAAATCAAATCATTATAAAAATAAATAAAAATATAAAGTATGTCTTAAAAATAAATTACGAAATTAAGGATAAATGAAAAGTTTATATAAATTTTCTAAACTAATAAACTAAAAGTATTTTCATAATTTAAAATAGGAATAGGTATAAGAATCAAACTAGAATAGATAATCGATAAGGTAGTAGATGTCACATCCCATAAATTTTCCACTTAGTGAGATCCATGTGTCACTTAGAAGAAAGGTGGGGGTTCGGAAAGTGGATTACAGGTGGTTGCATGTGAGTGGACTGTTCGCTTTTGACGGTAGTAATTAAGCTGGAATTTCAAATCCCCAGCCACCTTATGCATACACACCCTTCGTCTTCAACCTTCTGAAACTTCATTTTCTCCTCCTTCTCTCTAAACCTTCTAACCTTCTCATTAGAATTCTAACCCTTTCTTCTACTCCGATCATCAACTTCCTTTTAGATTAATTACTCCCGGTGTCAAGAACTACAATTTGCACCGAACAGATTTCCGTTCTGAACCGGTAAGTGTTTCTGATCTTTGAAACTTCTTGGTCTTCTTACATGCACGCTCATCTTAAGCTTGCATGTGCTTGTTAAACCATTTTTCTGAACTTGGTATATTGTAATTTGACTCTAGACTGTAGAAACCTTAGAAGAAATAGTTGCTGCCAAAGAACCCTAGAAGTTTAGCTGGAATTAGAGGTAAGGGAATCTTATAAATTTAATTATGATTATTTGTGTATGCATGATTTATGAGTATATGTTGTTGAATGTATGATCTTGCTATGGTGAAAATGCATGTTTGAATTGTGGTATGAAATAGGTTATAAGGTTATAAAACTTAGTGAAAAGCTGAATCTGTAATCGAAGAGTCATTAGGACAGTTCGGTTTCCCTTAAAACAATTGATCCGGTCCCTTTATGTTGAAACTTGAAATATTTTGTTTAGTTAGTCGTTCGGAATTACCTATTAAAGGACGTACGGTCTTACACTGAACATCCGGCATTGAATTACTTGGTCATAGACTGAGTATTCGGCCTCATATTAACTATTTAGAACTTTCAGTCATACACTGAGCATTCGGTTTCTATTGATGATTAATTATTTGACAAGTACTAGGTCTTATACCAGTACTTGAATTCTTAAAACGTCTGGTTTATAATATTATTAATTTGAAAAGTGTTCGGTCTTACACTGGCACTTGATTCCTCACAGAGTGTCCGGTCTTGTACTGATACTCGTTTTATTGAAGAGAACTCTTTTATTGATCTTTCCGTCCGGTTTTCATTGGTTAAGTCCTATTTGCTTTCATTGTTGAGTTTCTATTGATCTTTTCGTCCGGTTTTCATTCATTAAGTCCTATTTGCTTTCATTGTTGAGTTTCTGTTGATCTTTCCGTCTGGTTTTCATTGGTTAAGTCCTATTTGCTTTCATTGTTGAGTTTCTATTGATATTTCCGTCCGGTTTTCATTGGTTAAGTCCTATTTGCTTTCATTGTTGAGTTTCTATTGATCTTTCCGTCCGGTTTTCATTGATTGAGTCCTATTTGCTTTCATTGTTGAGTTTCTATTGATCTTTCCGTCCGGTTTTCCTTGATTAAGTCCGTTGGCCTTCATTGTTGAGTTTTCATTGATTTTCTGTTTGGTTTCTTTCTAATTGTCCGGTTCTCATTAACTAGTCCGGCTTAGTTTTTTATTGTTGAGTTGCTCATCGATTCTTTTTCTTCGCTGCCAGACCGTTCGGTCACCTATTAAAACTTCTTGTTTGTTTCAGTTCTCATTCTGTCTCTGACCGTCCGGTCACTTATTGAATCCCTTTGATACTCAGTTTCCTCCTCACTGTTGGATCATTTTGTAGTCGTACTGTCTATAAGAAAAAGAAGAAAAGGATGAATGAGTTTATTATGATTTAAGAGTATTCCAGGGAGGAATAGCTCATGATTGGTATTGTATTGGTAAAGTATGAACATGGTCAGACGCTGTTGTCTCTGATCCTGATATTCCGTGATTACGCCTTCTCAGGTAGAGAAGGGTAACTCATGCGTGGGAATGGCAGGAGGTCCGCGGTCATAAGATCAGATGATCATTGTAGGAGTAATCTCGGGTGGCAGCTGATAGTTCAGGCAGCTACTACACCACACCGGGTGCTAGGGACGTCGAGCTACGTGATTCATACAGTGCGGACAGTATCTAATTGGTTGGATATAATAGTAAAACGTTCGGTTTATCTAGATATGAATGTGTTGATGAATGTGTTGTTTGGTTTGCATGTTTATACGTATGTTAGAAATGATTAATTAAATTTACATAAACTTACCCTTATATATTTTGTCTTACCTATATTGTCGTTCGATATTTAAATATGTGATCTTATCCACCGATGGGTCTTGTTCTAAGCCCAACCCTCTCGTCTGAAGGTAGGATATCCAGAAACCTTAAATCACGGGAACTTCCCCTTTTTGGTGAACAACCTATGTTGGGCTTACTAAGCCCACTATCCTACCTAATAGGGTCATATCTTGTGTCGGGTTAAAGGCGCTTAGTGGAGAAATTGGCAACACAACCAACATAGACTAGAGTGTATATTTGGTTCTCCGTTGATTGAAAACCTTGACTTGCCATCATTCAGCATCACTCCCCGGTCAGTTTAATCCTTAAGAGGCTTAACAATTTCAGCATTCAATCTAACCATTTCTGCATATGTTCAGTTATAGTTAGAATACGACTATTATTTACAAATGAGAACCATTGATTAAACACACACACTCTCTCCTCTTTCATTCATCCTTCTCCTCTGTTCCTACGTTCACCATAATACAACATTTGAAGACTATGTATAAAAATCTTAAAATAATGTAAAGAATTTTTTTGCGGGTAATATAAACTAACAGAACTCATAAGTTTTTTAGCGCTTTAACGTATCCAAGAAAATTAAACCCGATAATAAAATATATTCTTTTAGTGACAAATAAGTATTCCATTCAAATATAATAATATTTATATTATTTATTTTCTAATCAAAATATTAAATAAAAAAATAATCGGCCCTTGCGTAAGCACGTCTCTCAAACTAGTTCTTTTATGAAAAATATGCCTCTCAATTTTAGTAATTTAGAAGTCAAAAGTACTTTCTCAAATTTAAAATTAAAAAAGAATAATATATGTAAAAAGTGACTTCTAAATTGTATAATCGACAGGATACTTTTGTTTTTAGATTAGACAACCTAAATATGAGGTGTTTCCGTATTGAAAAATTCAGAAGAAGAAAAAAAACACTTTAAATCAGAAGAGTAAATTGGAAATTTTCATATTTATGAGAGTGAAGATGAGAAGAATGGGAGTGCAAAACGAAATCTGACATTGGAATTTGGTTGTAAGGTGGGCCTGCGTAACCGACAACAGAGATGGGCTGGGTTCAGAAGATAAACTATTTTGTAATAAAAAAAATAATTTTTTGGTCTAGGATAAATATTTATTTTGAGTCACTATATTTATAATTTATAATTTACAATTTACAATAAAGAAAAAGTTACATAGATGAAATTTATTTTGTATTTAAAATAATTATTATTTAAATTATAATTCTAACCCTGTTTTAATTCTTGATCCGTAAGCTTGAGTTGCTAACGCTATTTTGCGATTTTAGTTTTCGTATTTCTAAATTTAGTAATTTTATTTTATTAATTTATTTAACATTTTTTATGGTGTCTTGTTTGAGGATTGAGTTAAAATGACCGATTTTTAACCTATAAGGACTAAAATCCTGAAAATGAAAATGTAAAGATCAAATGTGAGTGTAAGAAATTGAGACCATATTATCCTTGAGCATAACTAGTTTAAATTATGACAAGAAATTGTATTAAATGAAAATGGATAGACATTTAAAAAACAAAAATAAAGACGTATGATTGAGAAAAAAAAATCATGAAATAGAGAAAAAGGTGTGTGAAATGTAGGTTTTTTTGAAAGTGAAATGGTAAGAATCTCTCATTAGGAAAGTAAAGAGATTAAAGTGAAGATGTTTTTTCAGTTGATTTCTGTCGACAATTTTGTAATTGTCAATAAATTACATCCGTCACTGCCTAACTTTAACAAAGCATATTAAATTGATTTTATGGTATTTCAAAGTAAATTTTGAATTTTGAAAAGTTACGTGTCTTATATAATAATATGGTCGTCCTATCACTCAATCATGAATAGAATCAATAACTCTTTCAATCTTATAAGAAACAATCGATTTATTGTTCCATCGGACTAAAGATAAAATTAGTAACAAAAATAATTACATTAACTTTTTTTAAGTTAAACTATTAGAGTGTGTTCACTTGAGGGTGACAGGAGGTGATTGGGGGAGAGTGATTGAGTGGATTTGAGGATAATATTTTTTTGTTGTTTATTTGAGTGAATTTGGAGGTAAACGAAAGTGAATTTTGAAGTAAATTTTTTTAATCTATCATATAAACTAAATCCTACACCAATTATCATAAATTTTATTTCAAAATTTATTCTCGTTTATCTCCAAATTCACTCAAATAAACAGTAAAAAAAATTACCCTCAAATCCACTCAATCACTCTCTCCCAATCACCTCCTGTGACCCTCAAGTAAACAGGTCCTTAATGTTTGAGTTGTAATTAAATTAATAATAATAAAAAATTCATTTCAAAATCTAAAAATATAAGTTTGATATTCAGAATTAGAAACAAATACTAATTTTAATATCATAATGTTTCTTTAGGTAACATCCAATTTAACCGAATAATAAAGAAAAATGACTGAAGATAAAACTGACATTGAAAACCTCTGTGAAATAAAATTTAACTAAGGATCCCATGAATCGAAACACGTATTATTTGATTTTAAGTTTAATAGGTTCAGAGGTCCTTATATTTGGGGGTTTGTTTCAATTGGGTCCTCCAATTTTGGAAGTGATCAATTAAGTTCCTAATTTTGTCAATTTGAATCAATAAAAGTCTTTCGGTTAAATGCAGTTAATGTCGTGAAGTTTTTGAACATGTGACACGCTGATGCTTTTAAGTGGCACCGTTTCAAGTGCATAAGGGATTTCACTCTTTTATAATCCTTCTATGCACTTGAAACGGTGTCACTTGAAAGCGTCAGCGTGCCACATGTTCAAAAACTTCACGGCGTTAACTGCATTTAACAGAAAAACTTTTATTGATTCAAATTGACAAAATTAAGGACCTAATTGACCACTTTCAAAATTGAAGAGCCCAATTGAAACAAACTTCCAAATATAGGGACCATCCAACCTATTAAACCTTGATTTTATTATATGAAAATAGAAGAGTGACAAACTAAAACGTGTAGTGCTGGAAAAGAATGACTGTGATGAGAAATGGAAGAGTAAATAAGTAAATACAAGATGGAGTGTGAAGTGAGTTGTGGTAACTTGTAAGAGGTGAGTGCAGTGGTCTTTGTTTGACCTCCTTGGAATTTGTTGTCTTCACGGTTACGCTACCTTTTTTTTTTTTTTAATTTTGATTCTTATTCTTATTCTTCTGGAGATGGAGGGGATAAAAATGGCTACCAGCTCAGCTGAAAAAGAAGAATAAAGTTGGATCTCTACATGTGTAATTCGTTTACAGAAAGTGAATTCTGTTTACTTTGGTAAAAGTAAGATAATTCATTCGAGAATATTAACAAGGAGACACGACAATGATAATAATTTAACTTATATATAAAAGATTAACATTACATTCAAATTTTAAATATTAAGACAAGAATACTTTTTTATATTATTTTTAACTTTTTTTATTTTCACTTAAAATATAAAAAAAAAAAGTTGGGTTTTGTAAATCTTAAAATCTTACACTTACACCCATGCCACAGGATTCCATGGCCCTTTTCAGGAACTTTCCTTCTAGCTAGCTACCTACTCCTGCTTCAAAGTTTCCTTGCCAAAAAAACATCATTAACAATCTTCACATTCTCCTATCTCTCAAACCCTCTCATCTTTATAATTACCACTAATATTTAATCCTTGCTTTTTTGTAACAACTTTTGCTTTGTTTTCAGACACATATCTTATTCCTTCGCCCTTTTGCGAAATTTGGCTTTCCGAGTTGACAAATATTTGGCTTCAAAATCAAGGAACTTCCTTCTTTCAAGTGCCCAATCACCAAAGCAAAGGACCACATTCTCAAGGCATCTCTATGCGTCAACATCACCATCACAATTACAAAATAAATAAATAAATAAATAAACAAATAATACCGAGGTCAACTTTGAAATCAATGCAGACTTTTGAATTTTTGTTCTACACAATCTCCTAATTGGACATCGCTGCTTCCTTCTACTCTTATTTATTTCATCCCAAATTCTACACTCATATCTTCTTTTCTACTTTCTTCCACTCCACACCAATCTAAATATCCACCGTCTTATCAAAAATATTAGATCATTTTCAGATATTCATACGCATCACACATCATGCAAATGCTGCGCTTCTGTTCTCATTCTCAATCAATCCAAAATAATTAAATCATATCATCTGCGTACAAAAGTTTATGATGAGTACGATTAACAAGCAACTTTCAAACATAGCAATTGATGCCCAAACTCTAGGCGTAAAATAGAGCACCGTGCGTCACTGCTTGGCAACATCTAGGCTGAGGTGTTCCGCACCCTTTCGTTTCTTCTTTTTTATTTCAAAAAGTCATCAGGTACATGTAAGATGTACAATTCGTTTTCCTTCGACAGCTCCTAACTACAGGTTTTTAGTCCAACACAAACCATAAAAAAAAGGACAAAACCAACACAATTTGTTCGAATAAATAAAACAAAAGACATCGGCGAAATTTATTAACCAACAACCAAACATGCACACCATCATCTATTATTTGAACGCCAAACCTTACCACTATTTATTCCATTTGCCAGCGAAAGAGTTGATGAGTGTGTTGTTGTCTTACAATCAGAAGTATACATTATTATTAATTATATTTATTTTGATTCATGGGTTGAGGTTAAGTTTTATTTTACAAAGAGTTTTCAAATTTTAAGCTTAGCTCAATGTTTTATTTTCAATTTTTTCTATTGTTGTATTAAGTCCAGCACTAGTTGCAGAAAGCAAAAGTTAATATTTATTTCAATACTGTAACAATGAATGGATAATAAAAGTAATCAAATACTTTGATATTAATCTATATTTATAGATTTTAGAACGAGTGTCTGATTAATATTAATTTAATTACGATTCAAACGTTATTAATTTGACTTAAGGTTGATGCAATTATTTTTGTTGTTAATTTTGTATGTAGTATGATCATTCGACCCACCAATAATATCTTATGAAATTGAAAAGGGTATTGATTATTCAGAATAACTGGGTGTATATATAAGCATAATTGGGGAGTGTTGTTCTTATGTATGTCTCCTTACATATGTGAAGATGTGAGAGGGGGAAGTGAGTAAGGATAATTTAAAGGAATGATGGAAAGCTTTTAAAGAGAAGACATATAAGAAAAGAAATAAAAATGAGTGTAAAAGAAACGGAATATAATAAATATAAAAATAAAGAAACTCGTAAAGAAGGGGAGAGGAATGGAATGAAGAAGAATGTTTACTGAAAACACAATAATTGGAGGGTTTGACGTTTCTGTTGTAATATTAAAAATCGGCCATGACAATGCCCACACGCAAACTCCTTTGACCCTATAGGAGGAGAGAGAGAGAGAGAGAGCGTAGGGAACATGAAATGGGAAAAATCAGAGCCGCAATGAGGCATACGAAACCCTTTTTCTCTACTCATATAATTCTATAATAATAATAATAATAAAATGGAAGTGGGTTGGCAATATATTTTTCTTGTGGGAATCTCATCTTAATAAATAATAAATAAATATAAGGAGGGAGGAGCATCGTGAAGTTAAGTTTAGTTTCCTTCAGCTTCCGTTTTGTAATTATTTATTTTTGAGGCGAAGAAGGTTCCCCTTTCCCCACGGAATTGGGCATAGTGAGTGCATTGTCAATGTTTGAGGCACGGGCTTAAGAAGAAAGAGACAAAGAATGTGAACCGTCCCACGTTTTCATGATCCCCCAGGTTTTCCATATTGCGTAAGCACCCCTCTTCTCTACCCACATCCCACAATTCTCCCATGGATGGAAACACTGCGACAACAAGATCGACCAAATCTTCAAATGGGGCATAACTCCAAGCTACCCTCTTTCTCTCTCATCTCCCATCTTACTATAAAACAACCCACACTGCATCTTACTCCATACATACCCTTTTCCTTTCTTTATCTGATAATAATAATAATAATAATAATAATAATAAATAATAATAATAATATTATTAACCCTTTTTCCCTTCTTCCCCTGCGCTTGCTTTCATGGACTTCTAAGAACCCCCGCCACTGCCTTCAACTGTCTGCTCTACACGGACACAACTTTAATTACTACATACAGAGAAGAAAAAGTAGAAATCGAATGGAGAAACTGAATTTTGTGAAGAACGGGGAGCTCCGATTGCCTCCGGGCTTCCGTTTCCACCCAACCGACGAGGAATTGGTTGTGCAATACTTAAAGCGCAAGGTTTTCTCCTGTCCTTTGCCGGCCTCCGTAATTCCTGAGTTTGATGTTTGCAAGTCTGATCCTTGGGATTTGCCAGGTTTCCATTTTTCCTTTCTTTCCCTCTCTCTTCTTCTCAATTCATTTACTCTAATTGCAGTGCCTTGTGGATGGTGTGTTTAGGTGATTTAGAGAAAGAGAGGTACTTCTTCAGCACCAAAGAACCCAAATATCCTAACGGCAACCGCTCCAACAGAGCCACCAGTTCAGGTTACTGGAAGGCCACTGGGTTGGACAAACAAATTTTAACTTCAAAAGGAAACCAAGTAGTGGGAATGAAGAAGACACTTGTTTTCTACAGAGGAAAGCCACCTCATGGATCCAGAACCGATTGGATCATGCATGAGTATCGCCTCTTTAACGCTCCGTCTCAGGTCAGAATTCAGAGCGAGCAAATTAACTCTTAATTATCCTCGCGCATGCATTAATTATTCATACAATTAATATTTTTGGTTTGTTTGTGTGTTCAGGTTCCCATGGAAAACTGGGTTCTGTGTCGCATATTTTTGAAGAGGAGAAGTGGTTGTAGAAACGTGGAGGAGAAGGAGATGGAGAGTTTGAGAGGTGGAGTGGATAATAGGAAAGTGAGGAAGTCGAAGATGGTTTTCTATAACTTTTTGGAACAGAGCAACACCGATTCATCATCTTCTGCCGGCAGTGGAATTACCCATGAATCAGATGAGCATGAAGAGAGCAGTAGCTCCGACACCTTCCCTTATTTTAGAAGATAACCTTCACACCCTCCACTTAAATTCTAGTACTACTGCTTGTTTTAAAATCATCTCGGATCAACCTAAGCTTTACCTCTTTCTTATATTGTCTTTCCCTGTAATTATCTTCTTTCCACCGGCGCTGAGGGTAGTCTAGGTCTGGAGTGTGTAATCCAGTTCTTCTTTTTTTTCCTTCAATTTCTAATACCCTTCATCATCATGCAAATGGAAAGGCAATGCATCTTTTAGCTAGCTAAACCAGCTAAAAGCTACTAATTTTTAGTCCCAAAGGAGATGCTTTCACAGAGCAAAAGAGAAATTATCCACGATGGAAAGCATAACAAAAGAGGTTCAAAATACATATATATTTATGTCCAAAAATAAAGGACCGTTTTCAGGAGAACATCCCCAAAATAAGAACATAACATTTGCCAGATCAGCGTCGCACTAGTTACTACCGGGCTCTTCTTCCTTTTCTTCAGGGAAAGAAGAGGCTGCAAAACAAAGCTATGGTCATTCTTGTCGGATCCACCTAAATTCCTGTTTTTTTTTTCATGGTAATAATTTCTTACAAAATAAACTATAATAGCTTCAGTTCACCTTATTCCATTTCCACCTTCACAACTATGCGTATCTTATCCATATCTCCTTTCTACTTGTAATTCTTAACAAGTCCGCAAGTTGATTTTCTTTTCCAACTTTTCAAATCACCAATATTGACTTTATTAAACATTCGATAATTGTCTGTCCAACATATATATCACACTTACCATTACACGATCGTTCATAATCACAGTTATTTTTCTTTTGTCAGGTTAACCATAAAATACTGTATATATGGAATGCAAAAAGAGTTAGCCTAACATTTCTCAACATTAAAATTTCAAAACAAGTGATTAAGTTTTAACACGTCTAGTTTTAAGCTATACAGAAAGCATGACAGCTACGTTTCCCTGTTGTATACAACACTGTTGTACACCACTGCCGCTACCCCCAGCTTGGAGTTGACCCAAATTCCAACACTACAACTGATCCAATTTGCACCTTTTACAAAATAATAAAATAAAATATAGGAATAATTATACAATATGCAGAATAAATAAACTACCAGCGTGTTGTAATCATCTCCAACATATACTAATGCAGACACTCATAAAATTATAGTTCAACTCTCAATTACTTTATGTATTGATAACGATTTAGTGGTATAAGACATCACTTTAAGGCCACTCAGTCAGAGTGTGTGTCGGACCCAATCCTCGAAAAACACCAATACAACATACGAACCCTGTTTCGGGGAAAGAAGGGACCGCACAATTAAAACTTTATTAACGTTAGCGATTTTCACTCTTTTTTTCACAATTATAAAAAGTAGTTACATAAAAAGTATTGCTCGGATTTATACAAATATCCAATGCATGTAACGATTTGGTTTTTCTAAAACGAGAAAACATGAAGGAATAGCAGTTGTTGATGAAAAGAATTGAATATTTGATGATGACATGGAAACAGTGAGACAAGAAGATCGTGGAAATCTTCAACTGGGGCATCACTTGAAGGTACCATATTTGTCATCTACCCTTAGTCCGACGTGGTTGCCCCTCGTTTTCCAACCAACTGGGTCCCTTTAACCTTTATTCTTTCACCCACCTTTCTCATTTTCTTATTATCATTTTTATTCAATACACAATTTTACATCCATTTATAAAATATCATAAAAAAATAAATTTGTATATTTAAAAAAAAGAATAAAAAAATATATTTTTCCTTCTATTATACTATATATATCTCTCCTCCACCTTTTCCAATTTTTCATTCTAAAATACTGCCTCATTTGTTCTTCATTTTGTTTCTTAAACCCAACCTCCCTCACTATCAAACCACTTTTTCAAAATAAATAATTCTATCAGTTAACATCTTATCTTTTTTCATGGTACTCTAAAGTTATGGTGCGTTTCATGATAAACAAAACAAGTCACTTAACAATCACAACATACTTGAGCATCTCACACACTTCTCCACGATTCCTTAATAGCGGCAACCCTTTTACAAACTTCTAACTTAATTGTAATCAAGTTTTGCTAATTAACTAATATTACCAAGTTATCTCAATTTTCATTTATGAGAGATGGTCGTGTTTTTCATATTTAATCAATTGCACATGTTTATATCTAATTAACTAAACATCTAAAACTCCCAAAGATCATCCTATTGTTGAAAAGTATTAAAATTAGTGGCTTTTCAAGACAAATAAAAATACTAAAAATCCAAAAATACTTAAAAAACTAGTCAAAATTCAATTATTGAAGATGTGCAGATGTGACCTGTGATATTATTGATTAGCATTTAACCCAATTCCATTTTTAACATACTGTGCAACAATTAGAGAGCAACGTGTACAATTTTTAGTTGTTTAAATTGAACTCTAAAATGAGTTCTTTTAACTTTATCATCTCTTTACTATTTACATGATATGTTCGAATGACACATAAAATAATTGTCTCCCTTGAAAGAGACAAGGTAATATTTTAAACAATTGACATCAATGATAATCCCGTATTCTAATAAAGACCTCATAACCAAAGCACAAATTCAAAATAAATTTATTTATTTTTTCTTCGATGAGTATACAAAAATCAGTATGGTCATGAAACTTTTTTTTTTCTAATTTTAATTTTAATAGGCCCGAAAATTACATTTTAGAATAATTTTTTAATAACTTTCATATTATACACTAGTCTTTTAAAAGTAACCGATCAACTATAAGTTGCTTATATAACAACAATCACAAAATCTTATACGGCACACCTAGGTCGATATATTTTATCAATATTCAACAAATTGGTTCTTGAACAAAAAAGAGTAAAGTATATCTATTGGTTTCTTTTAAAAATAAAAACTAAATTCGATATATTAGCTCCTCTAATTCTTTTTGTTTTTTTTTTCAGTCACTTAGATTTTGAAATGCATCATTTTATCCTTCGAATTTAAATAACGTTTTATAAAAAACAAAATTATCTAGACAACGTTTGAAGAATGAAAAGTTCTGCCTTCATAAGTAGAAGGAATAAAAAGAAACAACGTTTTTGAAATAGAACTAAACTTTGGATGTTTTAGAATGTTAAAAGAACATATTTTTACACTTACCATTGATATGAAATAATACGTCTAACATTTTTTATAACATGTTTTGTTGAAATGAAAGGAAATTAAAGCGGGAATCTAGTTACAAATAAAAATATATTAAAACGTTGAATCTGTGAAAGAAATATAATTAAAAAACACGTTGCTAATTGTAACTAAGCATAAATTATATTAGACATAAGTAAAATAGAGATGGATGTTTCAGGTCAACGTTACGGTGATCTGACAAAAATAACAGACTATTTTTTAACCTGTCAATTTAAATTTTCAATCAATAATTAAAAAAAAAGTGTATAAAATTTAGTCTGACTCTCTAATGGAAATTACTTATCTATAAAATAAAGTAGGTAGTAACATGAACCAACGTAAGTGCATACACTATTTTTAGTGACCTATACAAATAAAGTTTTTTGAATTAATAAATTTTAAAAAAGTTCGCCATAATCAGACAGAATTTCCTGATAACTTATTATTTGTGAAATAAAGGAATTAATCAACTTGTATTTTTTCCGACACAGAAATTTAAAAGAAAAAAAAGAGAGAGAGAGTGTTTGACTAGCACTTAATTGAATTTAAAAACACTTGTTCTACACTCCCAAGTAACGTGGACGTTTCCATTATTTAGTGGGAAAATAAAAAAGAAATTAGGCCCACATAGAAATATATTATGACAATTGAGACTGCAATACATAGGATCATGTCTGTCTGGGATAGAATAGATTTTCTCATTGGTTTTATATGGCCATAGTTTTTATGCATGTAGCTTTAATAAGAATATATGCCAATTTGTATGGTTAGTCCATTTGAGCGTGATTTAGACCCTTAAGTTATTGAAAAGCTAACAGAATATTTTAATTGATTTGAAAATGATTTCGCAAGTGTATGTTGTTTACGTTCACGGCTCCTCAAATGAATGTGGTATCAGAAGAATTCATAAATACAATCAATTCAATTTTCAAAAGTGTCTCGGAAACATAATTAACTATTTGTAATCCAAAAGGATATTGAACAAGCGTGGACCTTAATTGCATTTAAAAATTAAAACCTTAAAGCAAATCAAAGCTAAAAGGTGAATTAAGTACCTATACATAGTAAATAATGTTAGAAGAAATTAATTTACTTTGACTATTACAAAGTAGTGTGTAATATGAACGTTGGGTCAGCAATAAACTGAGCGGTCAGCAATTATTTCGATCTTAAGAAAGATAATTAATGGATTAATCAATTAAACTATTTAATAATGAAAATAATTATATCAAATCTAAATCAAATTATTATTATTTAGATAGTAATTAAACTAATATTAATCAAAAAAATATTTTAAATACAAGTTTGATATTTAGATAGTTAATTACTTTTTATTATATATTTATTGTTACAATAATCAAATAAACATTAACTTTAAGATTAAAATTGTTGATGCAAATAGCACTTGACTCAATCGAATGGAAAGAAAAAAGATTGAACATAAAATCCTGTTTGGAAAACATGAAAGGGGATTTGAAAAATAAGATAAGAATAATATTAGTGATGTAAAGTGGAAAGGGAGGGTAAGAAAAGGTAACACCGACAGAATAGGATGCGTCTGAAGTGTAAAGAAGTTAGTAACTAACAAAACAAAACCAAACCAAAAGAGTTGAGTTTTCATGTATTCATTGATATTGGTTTGCTCCCCGTTGAGGGATAGAACAGAAATAGAAATAAGTTAGTGTGAGAGAGGGAGAGGGTTAGTTGTGTACTTTCATCAAATCAGTGCCATGCCACTGATATAGCCTCTTTGTCTTGCCTTGGGTCACCTCCAGCTGTACCCCATCACAAAACCTCACTTCATACACCTCTTCATTTCACTTCAACAGTAAAACCACCCAAATCAAAATTTAGTAAACTCAAGACAAATTTTGTTTCCAAGAAAAAATGGAGAACTTGTTTTGTTTTATCCAAGGAAGAGACCGATCACTGCTTTTTTTGGATAAACCCAACGGAATTCTCCTCCAATCTAATTCCAAGGAACAAGAGGTCGACGGAACTAGGCTTTGTTTTCTTATTAGCGGCCGCAGCCACTCTGGTCTGGACTAACAACTTTTCTCACGAACAAACCAAAATAATAATAATAATAATAAAACCTTAAACCACAGTTAATATAACGTCAAAGTAAAAGAAAGGTTGAGTCTGGTTTACGCAAAATGTGTCGTCTTATTCTTCTCCTTCCTTCCTGTCAGACCCATTTCTATAAAAGAAGCCACACTGCATCTTACTCCATACCCTTTTGCTTTCTTTATCCAATAATAATAACCCCCTTTTCCCTCCTTTTTCTTCTTTCCTTTCCCCTTCTTCTTCAGCCCCTTTCTTTATTTTCCTCAACGCTTTAATGGACTTATAAGAACCCCCACGAGTGCTTCAATTGTCACCCACCCAACTTCCCTGCTCTGCTCTAGTCGGACACACAAAGCTATTCTTACTATATTCCTAAACATATACAGAGAAGAAGTAGGGCGTGGTCGAATGGAGAAACTGAATTTTGTCAAAAATGGGGAGCTCAGATTGCCTCCGGGCTTCCGTTTCCACCCAACCGACGAGGAATTGGTTGTGCAATACTTAAAGCGCAAGGTTTTCTCCTTCCCTTTGCCAGCCTCCGTTATTCCTGAGTTTGATGTTTGCAAGTCTGATCCTTGGGATTTGCCAGGTTTCCATAATTCCCTTCTTCCCCTCTCTCTTCTTCTTAACTAATTAAGTCTAATTGCAATGCCTTGTGGATGGTGTGTTTAGGTGATTTAGAAAAAGAGAGGTACTTCTTCAGCACCAAAGAGCCCAAATATCCTAACGGCAACCGCTCCAACAGAGCCACCAGTTCAGGTTACTGGAAGGCCACTGGGTTGGACAAACAAATTTTAACTTCAAAAGGGAACCAAGTAGTGGGAATGAAGAAGACGCTTGTTTTCTACAGAGGAAAGCCACCTCATGGATCCAGAACCGATTGGATCATGCATGAGTATCGCCTCCTTAACCCTCCGTCTCAGGTCAGGATTCAGAGAGAGCAAATTAACTCCCAATTATCCTGGCGCACGCATTAATCATTCATACAATATTTTTGGTTTGTTTGTGTATTCAGGTTCCCATGGAAAACTGGGTTCTGTGTCGCATATTTTTGAAGAGGAGAAGTGGTTGTAGAAACGTGGAGGAGAAGGAGATGGAGAGTTTGAGAGGCAGAGTGGATAACAGGAAGGTGAGGAAGTTGAAGATGGTTTTTTATGACTTTTTGGCGCAGAACAAGACCGATTGCTCATCTTCTGCCGGCAGTGAAATTACCCACGAATCAGATGAGAATGAAGAGAGTAGTAGCTCCAACACCTTCCCTTATGTTAGAAGAAAACCTTGAGTCCCTTCAGTTATTTCTAGCACTACTACTTGTTTTACAACCATCTCAGATCAACCTAAGCTTTGCCTCTTTCTTTTATTGTCTTTCCCTGTAATTATCTTTTCATTTTCAACCGGCACTAAGGGTAGTCTATGTCTGGAGAGTATGCTACTAAAACTAGTGTGTAATCCAGTTCTTATTTTTACTTCAATCTGTTCTTACTTTTACTTGAATCTCTAACAAACTTCATCATGCAAATGCAATTATGCAATGATACTTAAAAGTTACTGATTTTCAGTCCTAAAGGAAAAGCTTTCACAGAGCAAAAGAAAATCACAGTTTTCTTCACAAATTTTTAAAAATAAATTACAAAAAAAAAAAAACACAAAATGATAAAAATATGTAACGTAAAAAAAAATTATATATATATATATATATATATATATATATATATATATATGTATGTATATGTATATGTATATGTGTGTTTGTAATATTATACGTGTAAAGATTTGGTTTTTTCTAGAATGAGAAAAGATAAAGTAGTAACACTTATTAATAAAAAAAAGTCAACATTTCAATACATGTATGAGTGTAATAATGTTATACTACACGTTCATTTTTTTTTTAAACTTTTTTAATTAAAAACTATTTAATTGATCCATTAAAAGAGGACTTGAATTCTAGAGGCAATGTTATCATGATCATTGAATTTATGTTTTAGTATATAATGAATGATAGTTAGATATCATATTAAAAAAATTAGGCAAAACTAAATAAGAAAATTACAAAAATTGTTGGTCTGAAACTGAATGGCAAGTTTATTTATTTTATATTTTTAATTGTAGCAAAAGTGTTTTCATCTAATTTTAAATGTCTTAAAACAATTTTAGAAGTGTACTAAATAGAAAGAAAGAAAAATTATAGAAAAAAATGTTATATTGATTCTTGTTTTATAATTAAAACTTACTTCTTTACTATTTATAGGGGCGTTTTTTAGTTACAACTCAATTACAATATTTTGTTCAACTACTTCTAATTAATATTAGAAGTATTTTACAATTACAAGTATTCTACGTCCATCTTAATAAGAAAACATTACACTTTCTTTTATGTATAAATAGATAGTTTTAAGAAAACATTACACTTTCTATTATATATAAATAGATAGTTTAAAGATAACAGTAAGTAAAACTGTAAGTTTGTAGAAGAGACAGTGAAAATATTTTAAGAATCATACTGTCCCTCCCATCCCATTTTGACTCTTTGGCATTTTGCTCACAAAAATTGGATCAATCATGCCATTGTGCATAAAAATGGCAGACTACCACGTTGTACATAAACAAATTTAAAAAAAAAATACTATATTCTAACATTAATCTTTTTTAAAAATTTCATATCTTTATTTCATTATATAGATTTACAATTGAAATGAGCCAAATATAAGATTACCATCTACATTAAATAAATATTAAAAGTTAAATATTTAATTAACAATAAAAAATAATTATTAATTAAGTTACTAAAAAATTATAATAATTAACCATAATTTTTCTTGACTTTCAAAAGTTTTTTTTATATATTTTAATGACATTAGGTGCAGTCTTGGAACATTCCATATATTTTACCATCTATATATTTTAATAAACATAGTTTAAGAGCACTTTCAATTTAAAAAATGAATCTGAACTTTAGTTTCAGCATTATATTTTAAAGGTTTAGAAGATTATAAAGTAGATTATAACGCTTTCACGTGGATTAATTTCTTATCCTTTTAAGATTAATGAGTTTAAATCTTGTATCTGAGAATTAATCTAGAACCATGGTTATCATGTTTGTGTTTCTTCTATCATGTATGTGTTCTTACCCCTTTGGGAATCTATCCAAAATCTTCATACTGTATGAGAATAGAGTATTCTACTATAATCTTTTGAGGCTCGTGGTTAACAGTTTGGAATTTTTCAAACAATTCGTTTCAATACAATTCTTCCTGTGTTTTAAGATTGGTGGGTTTTCTCAATTAAACATAGTTTGTGCCTTCATGGATTATTCTTATGGCATCACATAATTGTGTTGCTTTGTACCCATGATATTTATTATATTCAAATTTAGGTAAAATACAATTTATAATATTTTTAGCCTAAGTTCTTTGTGTTTAATTTTCCTCATCTAACTTATTTGAACACAGGACAGAATAAAATAGGCCAACAATAAATTATTAGAACATTTACTTTAGTTTATCTGTTGGACGATGCATCAATGGTTCATATCCTCTGAAACATCAAATGAAACAGACATCTATTTAGAGGAATTTATCATCTAAAAAGATGAACGCAACTGTTTGAATTTTAAAATAATATTTTTATTTTTTAACACATATAGTAACTGTAAATTAACTTTTGAACAAAAGTCAAGTGAAATTCTTCTTAAATCATTGTTTCTAAAATTTAACTTCTATGGTTAGAGTAAAGCTGTATATAAAGTCACATCCTAATTCCACATCAGCCAATCATGATAAAGACAAATTTATTTGGACATATGTAATATAGGACCCCTTTACTTAGTAATCCTATCATTTAATCACAGTTCTAATTACTTAAAAGTGTAGTACTCGAACATTTAAAGAAGGAAAAATACTAGTTCATCATCAACTGCGAATGTTGTTAAGAACTTCTGTATTTTCAGTATGTTTTTATTCAAGTAAAAAAATAGTATATTTTTTAAACATGTTTAAGTTCGATTTTGAAATTCGGATGCAAATTTTCCGTCTAACTATATTTCAAAAAATTAAACTTTGCCTAATGTACGAGACTTCTCTCACTTTAACTAACTCTATATTACGAAAGATAATGCTATCATTACACCCTTTTATCATGAAGTAAAATTTTGAAGGACTCAAAATTATCAAGGGAACTGACTATCAGAACGAAATTCACTATTTCACAAGTCTCTATAAATATAGCTAATATAGTAAAAGAGTGCTGGGAAGAAATGTTAAAAATGTGTTTGGTAACATTCTTGAATTCATTAAACTAAAGAAGACTATAAAAGTTGAGCCGTAGGAACAAAAAGATGAATTAAGAATGAAAGAAATAAAAAAGAATTAATTGGCGAGCGGAGTTTGTTGTTAATAAGGGTATTAGAGTTCTTCACGTCACCTTTTCTATTTAAGTTTCATTTTCATGGAGAAAATAAAGGATGACAAAGAGTGTTGTGTGAATTGCTGACTTAGTAGAACAATGCAAACTTTTGTCAATCACGTGGGTAGCCTATCATGGTCACACATGACCCGACCCATTCACTCCAATCCAAGCTAAACTTGGTAGTAGGCTCACCTGATTAGGTCAATCAGGTTAAGAAGGTTTCCTATTAATTATTATTTTTCCTTCAAAAACTGTCTTGCACAAAAGGCAACATGTCCATCCATCAATTGTGACTATGTCTATTAATGTTGTTTGCCTGTAGGGTTTTACAAGGTTTGCTTAGTATAATTGAAACAAACAAGACGTGTCCATTTCTTACTTCTGCTCCTAACCAAATAAATCTAAGTACATGGGCCCCAATTCCCAAAAGAGATCCAAAGTCCTCTTCTCCACCAAGGCAAAAATGGATTAAAATTGTGAGTGACTCAGTACATGTTCAACTCGAGTTGAGATATACAAAAAAATAAAATAAACATGAATCAAACTGAACTAACCCAGGTTCGTCGAAACTCAGTTGAAAATAAACTGTGTTACTATTCCCCAACAATAGTCTTTTATTATAATTATTTACTATAAGTCGATACTTTGATCTTCTTTAACATTAGAATCATGCTAATAGTGTTAAATTATTTGAATAGGATTTCATTGTTTGTCTAATTGTATATATTATGCTTACTATTTTTATAATAGTATTTTCTAATTTTAGTTGATGTTTGATGAAATAAATAAATAAATACCTTAATTATATTTTTATAAACAGATATATAAGATCAATCTACTTTGCTTCTACTAATAAAACCAAATTGAAAGAAAAACTAAGCGCGTACCCACTAAGAAAAAGGAATCAGTTCATTTGACTCATTTTTATCTCATTTAGGAGTCAACCAGTTGGGGATAAGTTAGCTTGCATCGCATTGACGTCAAAAAGCCAATTTCATTTCAGCCCTACTACAAGTTCACGGGCCATAAATTAAGGGCCCTCACAACACTACGGCCCAAAACACAATTCTCCCTCCTATATATATATATATATAAAAGGATCTACGCCCAGAATGTACAATATCAAATCTCATCGATCATGATAACTAAATTAATAAGAACTCGTTTGTTTGACAAAAATGAGATAGAGCACCTGCTGAACAAGTTTTCACGCAACGATAGTTTGATTAAGAGCTCTATGAAATAAGTTAAAAAATGCTTATGGTTGCCTATAGAAATTAGATAAAGATAAAAGAGTCTGCAGGGAGGTTATATAGAAAACAAAATGAGAGTGGCATTATTGAGCAATTATTAGGTAAGAACAGTCCATAAAAGAAAATAAAAATAACAGTGAAGAGCATGTAACAAGAGTATGGCAGGCACGGCATAGCTAGATTGATAAGAGATAGAATTCAAGCATAGAATATATTAGAAATCAATCTGTAGAAGTAAAGATGGAGTGGGATATTTGAGGGTTACGAATTGGATTTGAAGGAAAAATGGAGTGAGTAATTGAATGATCCTGCAATGATGCAAGAGATGATTGAGAGCATGCCTTGAAGACAGCTTCATTATTGAAATGGATTTCAGAAGAAGAGAATAGAGATGTCATTGTCGAAGAAGAAGAAGAAACCCTAAACAGGAGAAATAGAGAGATAGAGAGAGATGGAAAACCTGCCAAACGCGGAGGAAGCGCTTCTCAGCATTGGCTTCTTCACGATCGCCATCACCCGCGTCCCCCACAGTGCACCACCCATCCCTCTTTCTTTCCGTTGCCCAGCCACCACCACCTCCACCCCTTTTTCTCATTTCCAATTTGGGCTCAACCTTTTCATTTTATTGGGCTTTCTTTCTCTCTATCCATTTCTATTTCCATTCTCACATTTTACTATTTCCACTCTTTCAATTCTCTGTCTCTTATATTCTTGTATCCTAATAATCTAATTTTACCTAAATTAAAAACGTATTTATAGCAAAAAGAAATATATTAGGATAATTATAGATAGATTTCATTTTTAATACAATAAGATAAAAGAAAACTACACTTTCAGTACAACAACTCTTTAATTTTATTAGTTTTTGTATTCAAACAAAATCAAAGAATCATAATTTTTGTACTAAAATAATAATTTTATTAATATACTAAAAATAAAATATATATCTATACTCACCATACTAAACCAATTATTTATCTGAAAAAAAATTATCAAAAAATTTAAATGTATATAATATAAATCAATTTTGATAACGAAGACATAAACATGTGTTTGAAACCAATGATTAAGTACTTGAAGCCAATAATATGTTAATATAATTAAAGTAATTAAAAGGTAAGAAAAAGAACAACTTCCTAATCAGATACTGAAGATAAACAAAATCCAAATATTGATACATTAAAAAATAATCTAAACACATTAGCATATGAAATATAATATTAGCATATGAAATATAATAATGACTTATTTTTAGTTGCACTTGTCATACCATTGAGAATAGCTATTACATTATTTCTTGCATTTCCATACTGATAAAGATCTTAAATCCTTTCATTTGTTTGTCTCAATTTCACAAAAACGAGTTAATACAAGCATTTCCACAAAATCTGAGTAAAAGAAACACAACAATTTAATTACTTCCTTAATATATTTCTAAAACGGAATAAACCTATTAGTAAATAATCCAAAATTATCAAATTTCAATAAAATGCAAGAATCATAAACTATATTCAAAGATAGTTAATATGTCCCCTCTTACATTTAGCTTTAATTTTACAGAGCCTTTAAAACTCTAATATTTGAGTACTCTAATTAACCCAACCACAAAAATCCTATAACAATCATGTAAATATATTACTATCTGTGAATTATGTTGATAAAACTTCTATTTTGATCTGTGACAAAATTTATTAATAAATTCTTCTATAACTGAATTTCTTAAAATCTATTACTAAAAATTTGTCGATGAATTTATCGATAAGGTACCAAAATTTCCATTCTAACTAACAAAGTATATTAATAAATTAATTTCTCGATATTCGTTAGGAAAATGAAATTTCCATTACCTTCAAAAATAGTTGAGAAAAATAACAATAAGAATGAAAGAGAAAAAAGATAAATTAAATCGTAATATTTATCAATAATTTTTATAAATGAACAATTATCTAATGAATTTTATTAATGAATAATTATTCAAGGAATTTTTAATTATTAATTATGGATAAATTTTCTAATCTGTTGATAAAATTTAGTGATGAACATTTGATAGATAGATTTTTTTACTTATAGTTAGTTTTGATTTATCAATAAACGTTATTATTGACAAATTTTAATTATGGATATTTTTTTTTAATGAGATCATAAACTTTTACATTTGCTTCAATCTTTCTGAGATCATAACATTTGTTTTAGTCTTAAACTTACATGTTAATATAAACACTATTAAAAAAGTCTAAATAAACACAACAATATATATATATATATATATATATATATATATATATATATATATATATATATATATATATATATAACTGAAATTGATATGTATGTTTAAAAGTCTAATATATGTTACTATAGTATAAATGCCCTAGTAAATATTTTGAATGATTTTGATGGTTAACAATTATTTATATGCTCAATAGTATAAATATAAATGCACAATTTCTTTAAAAACATTATTTTATACACGTGTTAGAATGACAAACTCTATTAAAAAATAACTGGTATGTCAGTTTTCAACTTTTACATTAATTTCATAAAGATCTTAAGGTTAATACACACATTACCACAAAACGTGATAGTAAAAACAGCAGCATAAAAGCATTAATAATATATTTTAAAATAAAATAAACTTACATGAAAAAAATTAAAAAACCGTCTAATTAGAAAAAAAATGATAGAATAACAATTTGTATTAAAAAAATATTATGTTAACCTTGCAACACAAATGATCATGTAAATAGATTATTGAGCATATATTTAAAATAAGATGAAAATATAAGCAACTCAATGAAAAATATTAGCATATAAATTAAAATAAACACACAAATCTACAAACACTATATTAGTATTACAGAAACAACCTTAGAAAAATATAATAAGATAAAACATAAAGTAATGAAGAAAATTCAGCAATGATGTAAACATATTTACATTAGGATAAGAATAATCCAATATTTTTTATAAACATCAAAAGAACAATAAAATTTTTAGTATGACCTTGCACTCTTACACCTCAGTGTCTAACACACATAAAAGTAGGTTAATATAAATACTAATAAAAAAATTACAAGTAAAAACAACAAATATTGTCCATAGCGTGCTATGATAAAATTGATGTATATGTTTTGAAGTTTGAGTGTATTGTTATAATATGAAAGCTCTAGGAAGTTTTTTAAGATGAGTTTCACAGTTACCAACTATTTTATAAACTTAACAATGAATATAAAATATTCATATATTGCATAATTTTATATAAAATTATTATTTTACATGAGTTGAAATCACAATTTGTATTCAAACATAGATTATATGTTAAGGTTTTACTTTTGCTTTATAATGTTACAAATATCTTAAATACATGTTCTCTAGTAGAGATTGTATTGAAAATATACAAATTTATAAGAACTATAGGATTTATTTAAGTTATTATTTTTTTATTATATATGGATACTGTACTATATCTTGGTGACCGACCGGTTAAGAAGAATCAGACAAACACTAATCAGGAAAGGTAAAAATCATCAATGACCAATTAATATGTTTAATGGTCATATTAATTACAAATATACGTTATTTACGAACAGGTCATATTGTACAATAATATGTATTACTACTGAACAATTAACATGTATCATTGAATTTGATTGCCTGGTTTAGTGACTAATCAACATGCTTGGTTACCGCAAAGCCTTGTATATATATTATTCACCTTCAGGTAAAACAATCTGGAGCTATTCTAAATAAAATATAGACCTCTTTATACAACATATCTGACTTGAGCGTCGGAATGTCTTCTGCAGGTCAACCCCCAACCGGGAAGGATTACATGAAGAGTTCGACTATCGAAGCATAGCAAGGAAGGACGACCGGCCTCGGACTATTCCACCGAAACATTTTGGCACCCACCGTAGGGCCGAGTGACATCCCGCTAAAACTGCAAGAAACCAAGACAAACGCTCTGTCTCAATATCACTGCTTCATATCAACACCATCAACATCAACAAACTTCTACGGCTTTACAGATAACTATTATAACTATTAATATTTATTATTTAATTTATAATTCTTCTAAATTATTTGGAATGTTATTACCCATCTCAACATATAAATGCATCTTTTGTGACTAATGCATAACCGGATAAAAAAATCAATTGTTTATATTATTATTGAGATTTCTTACTTCGAGATTTCTTACGTTGATACATCAAGCTTCATTCAACCATTAGGTAAAAAAAATACTTACACCCTTGACGAAACAATGTAATGTGACGCAACGCAACACGGAGCACGGTTTCATTCATAATCCAGATGTCATGAAAAAGTTCGAAGCTTTTACTTTACTTTAATATTAAGGTATATTTTTATAACACCTTTCATAGTGCAGAACCACCACCCTTGGCTGAGATAGTCATCATCAACATCGTCAACGAGTTCTTTTATATAGGTCACAAGGCTATAAAGCAGTAACATTCCGGCCATAAAACATCCTAATATGGATTATTCAAACATTCAACCAAAGACCGAACGGTCTCGTCTATATTTTTGATATTATGTTTCTCGCAGGTTACAAGACTATAAATCAAAGACAGTCTCCCAGGAAGAATCTAAAGTTAAAGACTGAGCGGTAAATCCCTCTCGTTGAAGAAAAAACCGAGAGGTAAATCCCTCTCGTCAACCAGAAAGTTGAAGACAAAGACTGAGAGGTAAATCCTCTTGGCCGAGAGGTAAATCCCGCTTGGCCGAGAGGTAAACCCCTCTCGTTGAAGAAAAAACCGAGAGGTAAATCCCTCTCATCAGCCAGAAAGTTGGAGACAAAGACCGAGCGGTAAATCCCTCTTGACCGAGAGGTAAATCCCTCTCGTTGAAGAAAAAACCGAGAGGTAAATCCCTCTCGTCAACTAGAAAGTTGAAGACAAAACCGAGCGGTGTGGAACGTTCTTCGTGAACTCCCACTCGTCCTAAACCGAGCGGTGGGGAACGTTCTTCGTGAACTTGCACTCTCGTCCAAATTCGAATGGCAAAGTCTCGTCATCAAAACTCCCGATAATTAATCTTTTCCGCCAATTTAAATTCATCCGGCATATTTAAACCCTTTCGCACCTGCAAAACAGCTGCTCGGGCTTGGGGGACTTAATGTACTATATCCTGGTGACCGATCGACTAATAAGAATCTGGAGCCAGGCAACCAGTCGACGGTCAGACAAACATTAATCAGGAAAGGTAAATCATTAATGACCAATTAATATGTTTAATGGTCATATTAATTACAAATATATGCTATTTAAGAGTGATTGACAGGTCATATTGCACAATAATCTGTATTAATGGACAATTAACAGGTATTATTGAATTTGATTGCCTGGTTTAATGACTAATCAATGTGAAGCCTTATAAATATACTATTCACCTTCAGGTAAAAAAATTTGGAGTTATCCTAAATAAAATATAGACTTCTTTATACAACATATGTGACTTGAGCGAACGGAGTGTCTTCTGTAGGTCAACCCCCAACCGGAAAGGATTACATGAAGAGTTGGACGATCGGAACATAACAAGAAAGGACGACCGGCCTCAGACTATTCCACCGAAACAGATACACATATACTTATAAACAATAAGTATATAAAATAATAAAAAAATCACCTAGTTCATGAAAAAACCAAATAACAAATATTAATCAATAAATTATAAAAAATTAAGTATTTAATAAAATAAAATATTTTATTACATACTAGGATTAAAATATTCAAATTTACCAAATATTTCAAACTTAATTTTCTCGAAATTACAAGTGCAATATTTTAAAGTACAAAAGTAATTGATTTAGTAAGAAAAATATATTATTAAGAATTTTGTTTTAATTATTAATGTGAAGTTTACAAGTGTTGTTTATCGAATGGGGTTGTTGTGGGTGAGCGAGGAGGAACAGCAGCCTGTGTCTGCCTCACCAACCTACTTCGCTCCATGTGGTTGGCGAGTATATTAATTTTTATAATTAAGGTTTTTCTTTGGCTTTTCTTTTTTTAGTTAATACTTTAAAAGATCATTTGTAAGGGCATTTAAAAGCATTATTCTAAAATTATAAAAACAAATCTCAATGGGACAAAAACTGTTAATTTTTTTAAAAAAGTGGAAGAATGTAATATTGGATTTTTAGTAAATATAATATCTTTATCAGTATCATTTTCTACTTTGAGAAATTTCCTTATTCTAAATTATTTTACAATATTCAAATAAAACCGAGTTTGAATAATAAATAAGGAAAAAGAAAAGAGTAACGATAAATAAATAATTATATTGAAAAGAATAAGAAAGGAGGAAGGGCAAGAGAAAAAGGGTGTGTGGGGGTTGTTTGGTTTGGTTCATACTAGTTTGTGTGGGTATCGTTAAGCCAGTGGCGATCGCATCCAGCTACTGTTACAGGTTCGTCTTCTTCTTCGTCTTCTTCTGCATCCTCTTCCAGATCTTTCTTTCAATCCTCACACGCGCCTCTTACTTAGTTCTAGGGTCTTTGTTTCCGCCATAGATGTTTGTTCATATCTGCTTCTCGCGCATTTTGTCGATTAATTTTTTAGTTTTTAATATAAAAAATGAAATTCGTTGATAGATTACGACTTTTGTGACTTTCTTGTTTTTGTTTGCTTGATTGAAGATCAAAGAAGCAAGATGTTCGGTGTAATAAAGCACAAGGTAAGACTTTTTTCTGATTGCAATTGTATTTCACTCTGCTTCATACGATGAACACGACAGAACGCACACTCTTTTTTGCAGACTCAGAGCATTCGCCCTGCCTTCTCCGCTATCAGACATTTTTCTTCTGCCGCCAAAGAGGTTCGTATTATTGATCTCATCTAATCTCTTATCAGATATCAACGAAACCCGCCGTTTCTCCGATTCACGTCTTTCGCTGCAGATCACTGTTCGAGAGGCTCTCAACACCGCACTCGATGAGGAAATGTCAGCTGATCCTAAAGTCTTCTTGATGGGTGAAGAGGTCATCCATTTGTATTCTATTCTATTCTCTCTTTCCTTTTTACATTTTTTTTTTTAATTCTTTTTCGCCCTTGCCCTCTTCTGTTAAGTTTGGTCCTTCATTTTCCTTCCATGTGCAGGTTGGGGAATATCAGGGTGCATACAAGGTTAGTTTACTTGTCTTGCCAACCTCTGGATTTAACAATTGGATACCATTATGTATTACCTCTTAACGTTCTTTCTTCTTTCATTTTAGATATCCAAGGGGCTGCTCGAGAAGTATGGCCCTGAGAGGGTTCTCGATACCCCAATCACTGAGGTCATTTTCCTTGCGCACATTTCGTATCTCTTTCATACTTCATACTTATCCACCCATTTGGTTTGCAACTTATTTACCATCTCCTTCCGTCCCTCCCTTACATTCGTTACACCGCTTCACTGTATGTACTTTTAGGTAACAATGGTTGCAAACTGGTACACATTTGGTACTTCTTGAGGCTCTAACTCTATCCCAGTGTTAGTGTCTATTAGATATAGTACCATTCAAGAAAGAAAAAAAATTTCGCATTGAGAAATTCACAAGTATTCAATTTTTGGTTAAAAACCTATATTTGATTATAAAACAAATGATGAACTCAAACTATACATTAAGTAGACCCTTCAATGTTATTTGTTGCTATTCTTCATTTTCTGAATTAGCAAGATGCTGGCATGACTAACCCAAGCACAATGTTATGAGTTAGAGTTTGCGATAAAGCACATGTGTTTCACCTTGAATCTTCTCCAAATGAATTCTGTAATATTTTGGCATCTAACCACTTCTGAATTTCTCTCTGAACTTGCCAAGGTCCAACTTTAATATGTTCAAAGAGTCATTAATGGAATCAACCTATAAAATAAACAAATTGAAGCTTTAATAATATGATGGCTTCGGGATTCATTCCTTGGAATTAGAATGGGATGTTATTTTTGGGTTTTGTGTTCTTCATGTGTGCCACTTTTCACTTTTTGTTACAGATTGCTCATTGAACATAAAAAAAATTGATCTTTTCAGCTCCTCGCTGTAACATTGTAATCTAATATCCGTGTTTGAATAATGTTTTCAATACCATGGTTGGCTCTCCATCTTAAAAATGAGATTAACAGACTGACTTTTATGAATTGAACTTAACTGCCTATCCCTGTCCAAAAAAGAACAGGATTTATACACAGTTGCATATGTTGGATTTATATAATTTTTTGTGAAATATAATACAGGCTGGGTTTGCTGGTATTGGAGTTGGTGCTGCTTACTATGGTCTAAGGCCTGTTGTGGAGTTTATGACTTTTAACTTCTCCATGCAGGTAGGATTATATCTTTATTGCATCATTTCTTTGTTAAATTTAGTGTGGAGTTAAGTGTTACATTTCTTACAGAGTCAGCACTTAGTTTATGCAAGTGTGTGTGTGTATTAAAGTTATGTGAACCTGGCTGTAAGTGAAGATGATTAGATAACATTGTATGAATTTTCTCTTTAGTGATAGGAATAACTGACTTGAGTTTTTCAATACATGATGATTGATTCCTCAAGGATAAATGTCGACTTGCCTGTAAGGCTGTGTTAATAATCAGGATATAGGTGTGCCTACCCAACTCAAAAATGCTTTGCACAAGAGTATATAAGATAAATGATATAATTAATTTCTATTAGACATATAAATGCTCAAAAAATAAAAATTACTCTGTAAAAAGCATAGTCATCATTCATAAATAGAAGTCATGATGATAGTCCAAAATATTATCATAATTTTCTTAGGCATAATTTTTAATAATTAATAAGTTATTGGCAACAAAGGATCTTAAGGACGAAAAGAGTATCGTGCCAAACCTTGACAAATTTGAGCCTCTGATGTGTTGGAGGGATGACATCATGTGGGGTCTGAAGTGCAAACTAGTCAACACAAAAAGGAGAGAACATCAAAGCAAAAATGAGTTGTCCAAGTGTGCACCGAGGTGACAGGAATGGATAATAGTCAACACCAGCAGGTTGCTGGGAAACAACAGCAAACAATGGGTAATAGCCAATCTCAAACTAGAGGGGGGCGAGGATGTGAAACAATGCCTGCTAGTAAATGGCATACAATTTGAGGAGTCACATGACAAATCACCAATAGTGATCAAGATTTTACATGCTTTGGGCTTGTGATTGTTGCTCTATGAAAAGCTGAAGTGGTTCTCTGTGCATTGCAGGGATGACATACTTAATGTTTTTAATATTCTGTGTCTGACTACCCTGTTAAAGATATAAACCTAAGGATTTGTTGTTGGGCAAAGCTGCCGATCTCAGTATTCAAAAGAGGGATTCAATTTATTGTTAACAGTGGCAATCATATTTGACTTTAAAAATAAAGCAATTCTGTAGTGTTTTAAATAATAGTTTGAACATCATATCAATGCCATACAAATCAATTTAGATTATTAGATGACAGGCTTTTTTGCTGCAATTTGGTTACTTGACAATACTCTGCGTGAAGTAGGGCCTTGTGTTTGTAATCTTAATGTTGGCCACTGGTAGCTTGAATATTGAATACTAATAAATTCAAGTGAATATTGTATCAACATGTGTAATTATGCTTAGTTTTTAGCTTCATTTGTCTGGTATCCAGCTGTGTCATCTTTGGTTTATTAGCTTCCTGATTAATTATTTAACTTCTATCCACTCATTGAATTTTAACTATTGTTGCAGGCCATAGACCATATTATTAATTCTGCCGCAAAATCTAATTACATGTCTGCTGGGCAAATATCTGTACCTATTGTTTTTAGAGGACCCAATGGTGCTGCCGCTGGGGTTGGTGCCCAGCATTCTCAAGTATGGTTCTCAAAGCTGCTTTCTTTTATGTATAAACTCTATTTCACTATTTCGTTAAATTCTGTCTTGAATTTACTCTGCTTTAGAGCTGTGGAGAACTGATAAATACTTTAGATTTCATCTATGTATCTACAACTTTGCTTTTATGCAGTGTTATGCATCTTGGTATGCTTCATGCCCTGGGTTGAAAGTCCTGTCTCCGTATTCATCTGAAGATGCACGTGGTTTGCTTAAAGCTGCTATAAGGGACCCCGATCCTGTTGTTTTTCTTGAAAATGAGTTGCTGTAAGTTTTGCTGCTTGATTTTCACCCACACACAACCCCCTGCCCGGGAAATAAGTTGCTATAGTTTTAACACCAGTTATTATTATTATTATTATTCCGAAGAATATTTAATTTGTACACTATGTCCCCTAGATATGGTGAGTCATTCCCTGTTTCGGCTGAAGCTCTTGATTCCAGTTTTTGCCTTCCCATAGGAAAAGCAAAGGTAGTTATTTATCTGTAGTGTACGAATCCTTGTTTCTAGAGCCATATTTAGTTATTTACTACACAATAATGCATTCTTACTGAAGCCATGTTTGCTTCACGCATTTTATCACTAACAGATTGAGAGGGAAGGAAAAGATGTAACTATTACAGCTTATTCAAAAATGGTTGGCTATGCTCTCAAGGTTTGTTTACCGTGAGATCCTTTTGTGGTGTAGATATGAATATTTTGCTGTTCTAAAAAGTTAAAAATCTCTAACCCCTTCTGTACTACCAAAGTAAAACATTCTTAAATATCTCTTCTTGGTGTTTTAGGCTGCTGAGACACTGGCTAAAGAAGGAATCAGCGCCGAGGTAAGATTTGCAAGAGTTAGTAATGAACTTTCCCCTCTTTCTCCAAAACTTCATTTGGGTTATGATAATGGTTAATGACGTTTATCTACATAGGTTATTAATTTGCGTTCAATCCGACCATTGGATCGATCAACAATCAATGCTTCTGTCAGGAAAACCAACAGGCTAGTGACAGTTGAAGAAGGGTTTCCTCAGCATGGTGTTGGGGCTGAAATCTGGTTTGTCTCTTTGCATTGACTTTCTCTGTATCTTTCTGGTTAACTCTTGCCAATCATGTGACTGTATACTTCTTGAGCAGCACATCTGTCATTGAGGAGAGTTTTGGTTATCTTGACGCACCTGTTGAGAGAATTGCTGGGGCTGATGTACCTATGCCATACGCAGCTAACCTGGAGAGATTGGCTGTTCCACAGGTAATGATTGTAGAATATGATTTGTTTGTTCTGAATATGTCAACTTGTTTTGGAAGATTTGTTATCTTTATTTTGATCCAGAAATGTCTTTTTATTTTGAATGGGAGTAGTGATAGCCTGGACATGATGGTCTTGTGTGATACGAGTATTGATGCTAATTTGTTCAAGGTTTTGGTACAAGTGTATAGAGAATTTAAATCTGATTGTTTTCTGGTATATGTGGATGGACAGATTGAAGATATTGTTCGAGCTGCGAAGAGAGCATGCCACAGATCGGTGCCTTTGGCTGCAGCTGCTTGAAAGTTCTGGAAAACTTTCATGTCCTGATTAGTTCTTTGGTAATCCTTGATGTACCAAAAACAATTTTCCCCCAAATTTCCACCATAAAACAGCAGGAAGAAATTACAACCAAAGAATGCTGGTTTTAACTCGTGGGTTATGCTGGGCTTTGGTTAAAAAATTCTGTTGTATATTCCTAATTTTCAGGACTCACAGATGCCATACATTTTTTTCCCCATTCTCAGCCAGCATATATATGGGAGGAAGTTAAGTTTAATAACTTGGAAAACAATAACACAGGGCGGGAAGTCTTCTGTGCTTTGGTTTCTGATTGGCAATAACTAAGTAGTTAATTTTTTGAATACATTATCGAGTTTCTTTCCAGTGGGCCAGTTCTATGCAAGATCTAGCTTACTTATTTAATTCAATCCCATTTACTGTTTTAGTTACTTGGCAGGCTAGAGATATTTGATTTGATATGAGGTCCGTATCCTTGGGGAGAATAAGGCTATGGATACTTGGTGTTGTGGATTGTGCTTTGTCTTAGTTACCGTGAACCCCCTAAAATTACTTATATAACTATTCTCTGCCGTTCTTTCGGTTAGCAATACCCACGAAATCATATTGTCTCCTGTTAATGTCAGTCGAAGAAATTTCTCCATTTGCGTAAACGAGTTTAACTTCTATCTATGGGGACTTTTCACCGTGAATCATGTGTTGAGAAATCACTTGGACGCTGCTTTTTGATATAATTGTTTGTCAACTTCATTTAGTATCATGTCAATGTATTAACAAAGATAATTTGGCAAATTTGATGTCGTAAACCTAATTATATGCTCTAAAATATGTCACTGACAATAGTAAATCATAATTGAGAGGTCGTTTTGAAGGACAAAAGAAGGTGTTAATTTTAAGTCGTACAAAATATTATATAATTGGATAAATATTTAAAATGGAAGGAAAATATATTAATACTTTGTTTTTTTTTTGTTTGTTCTAAGTTGTTATTTTCTGAATTTGAAAATGAAATATTTTCTTCCCTTTTATTTTCATCCATAACTTTTCAGTTTTATTTTGTTTGCCGTTTTGACATGATAAAATGTTCAGTTCTTATTTTTGCTTTACTAGAATATTAATGTTGTAAGTGGGTATGAAATCGTTATTTCGAACACAAATTCTCCTTTTCTTAGCCCTTGGAAAAAAGTAGTTTCAAATATAAACGCTCGGTTCCTTAAGACATCAACTAACATTTGTTTTATTATATTTAATAATCTTAAATCATTTAAGAGTTGATATGAATGATAATTTAAATATATTTTTTCTTTTAACTTTTTTATGTATTTAATGACATGACTGTAAAAGAATTTTAAAATTTAAACTGAAGAATACCTCAATTCACATATACTGATTGTAATGTATGTACTTGGGTTCGGAACAAAAATTTAAGTGATGATATGGTGATAAAAAATCTTTCATAAATCCCAAAATCTGATTTCTTAGTTCTTTTTGCATGTTATTTGTTTCCAGTGCTTTTTTAGAACAAAATCTCACAGAAAGCACAAAATGTCCTGAAAGTAAACCTGGGGAATTATACATAAAATCTAAGCTTTAATTACTAGAAAATAGCCGAGAATTACATGCAAAATATGCTCGGAAATGTAAGTTATGATATCAAATTCGATTACATTATTCTTGGAGTGGAGTTAAAGTGTGATAAATAGTTGAGTTTTGCAGACAAATGGTATTTTAGAAGCTTCAGTATCCCTTTTTATATCTTCTGTGTCCGAAGTATTTTAATTTAAAAAAAGTGTCTTTGTTTTAGTTAGGGAGCATAATTCTTAAAAATAGTTTGGCAGTTATTTTAAAAGTCAAAGTCGAAAAGCTTACATTTTGGAGAACAACATTTTGTATTGATTCTTGTTTGGAGAAAAAAAAATCGAAAAATTTGTATGCATGGAAGGTGTGGCCTTGACTTTTGACAAGTGAACGAAAGTATATTTAGTGAATAGTTTTATAGTATAATTCAATGATTAGAAGCAGAGAATTGAGAGAGGGAGGAAGAAGAAGTGATGATAGAAGAAGGTTAGGGATAATTGGTTTGTTAATATAATAGTAATGGTAAATAGAAATACAATATTATTAAAAATAAATAATAGTAGTAATTATAATAATAATAATAATAATAATAATAATAATAATAATAATAATAATAATAATAATAATAATAATAATAATAATAATAGAAATAATGAAAGGTTGGGGGTGGTGGAATTTGCGTGGGAGGAGTTGGTGGCGTAAGCAGAGGAAGCGGTTGAAGAAAGAAATGGTCTGATTGGGATGGGGAAGGGGATTTGACCACCTCCTCGTTGTCGTTGTTGGCGGCGATTTCCATTTGTTATTCTTCACTCTAATCCCTCATTCGTTACGAACAAACAAAGCAAAAGTTATTAGAACAAACGATTGCAAGACATCGATGAAGAGCTCTCTGAGGAAATTGCGAGGTCTGGCGCTTCACAATCACAACCACAACCGCACTCGCAAGGATGACTCCTCCAACTCCATTCAACCTCTGGGCCAGCTTGACGAGCTTGCTCGGGCCACCCAGGCACGCACGCCTCCACATTCGCATTTCTCTTTCCATCTCTGTTTCTTCAACATATCCTACCCTTTCATACAATACATCTCTACTTTTAGGGTTTGACGGATGGAATTGATTTGGAATTGCTCTTCAGGATATGCAAGACATGAGGGACTGCTATGACACCTTGCTTTCCGCCGCTGCTGCAACCGCCAGCAGTGCCTATGGTAGGGTTGGGACGTTGGCATATCGTTCATTCATTCATTCATTCTTTCTTTCTTTTCTTCATCCTTTCATGCTTTTCATATCGTCTATTATTCTCTTCTTACAGAATTCTCTGAGTCCTTGCGAGACATGGGCTCTTGTCTTCTCGAGAAGACCGCTTTAAATGACCACGCAGATGAAACTGGCACTCTACTCTTCTTTTACTTCTTCTTCCACTTCCGCACGCACTTCATCACCTTTTTTATTTTTTTCTCTTCCCTAACCCCTTCCGTTGTTCTTTTCCATTCTGTTATTGCAGGAAAGCTTCTCCTCACGCTTGGCAAAATTCAGTTCAAACTCCACAAACTAATTGATGACTACGTCACTTCCTAATCTTCTCTCTATTTCCATTTTATCTTTACTTCTTATTTTCTATGCTTTTCATCACTCTTTTCTTTCCCATTCCAGCGTTCTCATATAATCCAGACAATTACCGTTCCCTCGGAGTCTCTCTTGAATGAACTTCGAATTGTTGAGGTTTCTAATTCTAATCTTTTTTATATCTCTATCTATTGCACTTACATAAACCTAGTCATGCATTACTCTCCTTCAACTTTCAGATTCAACTTTTTCTTATTGCAGTAACTTGAGAATACCTTTACTTTTATATTCTACATGGATGACCTTTTTGAATTTTAATCATTTTTCTTTTCTTTTTGTTTTAAATACTGGACCAGGAGATGAAGCGGCAATGTGATGAGAAAAGGTTTGAAATGATGTTTTTGATCTGGTATTATCTTTGACTGTCACACTGATATACTTCTTGTTGTTGTGTCATATGATATGCAGAGACGTATATGACTATATGGTAGCAAGATACAGAGAAGGAGGCAGGTCTAAAGGCGGGAAAGGGGAAACTTTTTCTTTGCAGCAGTTGCAAACTGCTCATGATGAATATGATGAAGAGGCTACTTTGTTTGTTTTCCGATTGAAATCTCTGAAGCAAGGACAATCGCGTAGTCTTCTAACACAGGCAACGCGTCACCATGCTTCTCAGGTTCTTCACATTCCCCTGTTTCCTTGTAAGAATTGGAGTTTCCTTTTTTTTTTATATGTTATTACCATTGCTTTCTTTTGTGCCCAAACAGTTGTGTTTTTTCAAGAAAGCAGTCAAGTCCCTTGAGACAGTAGAACCACATGTAAAATCTGTAACTGAACAGCAGCACATTGATTACCAGTTCAGTGGTCTTGAAGAGGAGGATGGGTATGAAGGTGACGATGGAGATGATGGTGGTGGTGGTTATGATGACAATGATGATGGTGAGCTGAGTTTTGACTATGGACAAACTGAACAAGACCGAGATGTTTCTACGTCACGAAACTCCATGGAGGTGACTACCTTAAGTAACTAGGATCTTCAATTTTTTTCTTCTCCTATATGTTTTGAATTTATTTAGAAATGGTTGTCTAGTGAAGGCTGGAAAATTACATCTACTAACACGCAAAAGGGAACAGGTGAATGATTATGCACTCATGTGGTGGTCGTTGAAGGGTTTGAATCCTACTGCATGCTTTATATGTGTGAAATCAAAATTAATGAGTGAATGACTACATTCGTGGAGAGAGATTATGTTGTGGGCAAAGTTGTTTTTACGGTCTTAAGCTCAAAAGTTTTGCATATTTGTTTATTTAATTGTGACTAACTGCTCTATGCACACGAGTAATACAGTTTAATTAGAATGCCGCTAGATGGACGATTGAGCAAAAGAACCTCTTCAAGTAAACTACGTGTTTTTAACTTCTTTGATTAATGCATGAAAATGCTATGGAAGTTTTCAGTAATGAACTTCTGATTTTGAAGATTTTGGTTCTGAACAATATATATATATATATATATATATATATATATATATATATATATAGTTTTAGTTTTCAAAGTTTATAGAACACTACAATTAGCTTATATTACTCATCTTGATGAATGGTGCTTATCCGTGTTCACCTCTTTTCAGCTGGATCAAGTGGAAGTTACAGCTCCTGGAGGTTTTACATCCGAAACTGCCAAGGTAAAAAAGACATCTATTATCTTCAGTTTTATTTTTGAGCCTCTAAATTTGAAGTACGTAAGGGCATGCACAATGAATCTTTTGCTCTGTTTGCAGGAAAACTTAGACAAACTTCAAAGGAATTTGTTTTCCTTTAGGGTAAGGACAGGGAGCCAATCTGCCCCGCTTTTTGCTGATAAACCTGATGCAATTGAAAAACTGAGGCAGATGCGCCCATCTTTATCTCGGAAGTTTAGTTCATATGTGCTACCCACACCCGTTGATGCTAAGAGTTCAATCTCTTCAAGTTCAAATAATCCAAAACCATCCAAAGTGCAGGCAAATTTAAGTGAACCTACAAAGAACTTGTGGCATTCATCCCCATTAGAACAAAAGAAACATGAAAAAGATAGCGGTGATGAATTTTCTGGTTCCATTGTCAGAAGTGCTCAGTCAGTACACAAGGAAAGTAACAGTAATACTGCCACCACGAGATTGCCTCTTCCTCTAGCAGATAATCTTTTATCCTCGAACCGGGATTACATTTCTGCTCACTCTAAAAAGATTAAAAGATATGCCTTTTCTGGCCCATTGACAAGTAATCCTGGGCCTACCAGGCCGGTTTTGTTAGAAAGTGTTCAACTGTTCTCTGGACCTCTTTTGCCAAGTTCAATCCCTCAGCCTCGGTCATCATCTCCAAAAGTATCTCCCACTGCTTCTCCCACTCTAGTGTCTTCACCCAAAATAAGTGAGCTTCATGAACTTCCTAGGCCTCCAACCAATTTCCCATCCAATTCAAGGCTTTTAGGTTTGGTGGGTCATTCTGGTCCTTTGTTGTCTGGAGGTCAAAAGGTTTCCTCTGCAAATAATTTGGCTGCATCAAGTGCTGCATCTCCATTGCCAATGCCACCTCAGGCCATGGCTCGTAGTTTCTCCATACCTTCTAGTGGGGCTAGAGTTGCAGCATTACATGTTCCTAGAACACTAGATTCTTCTCATGGATCATCTATATCTGAGACTATTGCTTCTCCTCTGATACCACTAGCATTATCTAGTAGTCAGCCATCATCAGATTGCTGAGGCTGTTGTCTAGATATTTAGACCAGAGGTATTTTTTTAAACCAGGGCCTTTTGTTTACTTTTTTTCTTATTTTCTATTATTTTTGTTTTCCTGGATTTATTTGAACTTTTTTTTAACTGTGAAATTTAGACAACGTAGAAAGTGTTGAAATTTCATTTATAGACGGCAAAACCTCTGTCTACATTTGCCTGTTTGGAATGGGATAAAATGGAGATGGTTAGTACGTACTTCTATGACATCAAGAACCTGTAAGAGCCTGTGTATAGGACACCTATTTTTGAGCGAGTTCTATCTTCAAAGTTCTTGCAATATATAAATGATTTCCGATTCCCCCTTGTGGAATACAATTGTCAAATGAAAAATATCTAATACTTTTTATTGTATCTTTAGTGTAATTTGGAGTGTGTGAGTTTATCACTTTAGACTTAATTAATTAGGATTATGATAAAATATTAGGATAAATAAGGGTTAGTGCTTTATGTATTGTGATTGCAACATGATATTTCATGTCATATGAAGTCAATTCTAATGTCATAATGTTCGGTTTTTATTCTCTCCTTTTCCTCCGGCAATACCTTAATCTCTCTTAGCACTCCCATTCTTCTAATAAAGTGTCGAGTTTAATCACAAGGCATGTGCACCTATGTACTATCCATGCTTGAAACCCAAAGGGCATTTGGGTGAAGGGATGCGTTCTAAATTTTGTTTTCATCTAACCGTTTAAACTTTTGGAATAGTTTGGCATATGACAAAATAAACTACGTAATCTTCATACAAAATACTCTCTACTGGAAAGGCACGTTGGGATAGAGAATATTTTTTGTGCAAGCATCATCTATTTTAAATGGACTTAACATTTTATTATGTACAAGTACTTTACAATGAGGTCACACATGCAGAAACTCACTTCATAGCTATTTTTTTCATCTTCTCCTTAAAATAGCACGTGCAATAGGTGGAAGTGTTTATAATTGATGGGATGAATAATTTACGACATGATAGGCCAGTTTTTATAATGCATTGGAGAAATTTCAATTCCAAACTAATTGATATTACCATTGTAAGATTTAGAAATTGCTTTATTATTGTTCCTTGTTCCTACTACCAATACTGTTAGAAAGTTTAGTTTAACTTACATATGATTTAATTTTCATTTTCTGTTTTTCAGGGATGTATGTGCATGTTTTGTCTAATGTTATGCGATGAACCCAGGTATAGTCAATGGATACTTGTGCAGACTAATTCTACTTACGTTTGAAGTTAGCCTTTACGGCCTGGCAAATTAAGCTTAGGGCCAAGAAAACTTAGGTTAAGTTTTGCTTAGTTGCAAAGATGTATATATTCGTTTTACCTAATATTCGTTTGTCTGTCATAATCATTCTTATTTCAACCTTATGGGCTTTTTGTTTTCGTATTTCGAAAAAAATGCCCATCGGCTTTATTGTTGAGATATGCATTTATGCAATGACGGTAGCCAATCAATCACGCCTCCCCTTTACGAGCAATCCAACTGTGTAATTAAGCTGTGTACCTTTCAGTAAGTGCAATTTGCTTTCATATGTTTTCTTAACTAAACATTTCTATGAACACATGAAATCAATTCTCGGAGAATTCGATTCATTTCTGGATTGGCATTCATAAATCATGCTTTTGATTTGTCTGCAATCTGGTGGAGCAGGACGAGAAGAGAGAATAGAATTCATGTAATGTAACAATGTCGCTTTTGTTGTTGAACCATTATTTGGTTAATAAAACGTTCACGTTGCAATAATAAAAAAGGGAGAAGTGAAGTGGACCTTCGTGCAATTATGCTCTAGCAGGTGTGAAACCACTCTAGAAGTTGCTAATCACTAGCTAGGTACCGTGGCATTTTCTATGAACTGGTAGAATTGGTTTGAGTCAGACAAATGGGTACTCTTGTTGTGGACTTATTGGGGTAATTTTGTTTAGAACATGAATGCCAAATCCAAATACCCAAATTTAACCGGCTTCTGTCATTATCATTATAATTAATCTATATCTATCTATATATTACAAATGGAGATCACAAACCATCCGTACTAGCTGTACAGATTTGGAAACAAAGAAAAGAATTGCCGATGTCCTAATTCGAATGCAATGCATAATATTGGTAATTTGGAACGGTGCAAGGAATATAGACATTTCCGATGTGCGCTGTTTGGACGATAGAGATTGGCTTCCTCCTCGTTATTTGGTAGATATAGTCTTTCATTTGCAGCTTTCTCCAGTATCATATCTGACGAATCCCATTAATTCTGGTCCTTTAAGTCTTGTGTTATTCTTGAAACTGCAGGAATATAAACTATTAGCTCATGCTCTCACATTGAAATCAAATACTTGAGCATGGATCTAGAGGTCAGAGAAGCATGAAATCATAACAGGGGAATGTCATTATCAATGTTATATAGAAGCATGAAAGTAATAGCTAAATTCTACCAATGATCAGCATCGAAAAGTAAAATGTAAATTATAATCGCCATTTTCCTATTTTGGTGGTATTTATATAATTTCTTGTCACCAATGATTTGAGTTCAAGTCATCTGTTATTATTACTGTTATCACCCTGCAGATATAGCGGCTTAAACTTATTTACAGAATCTGTGACAAAATTTGTGCAAGTAGTAACGAAGTCCACCTTGTGAAGTACTCAGATTAATAAGTTTTAGATGGACTCACCTTTGTTCAGAGAACTTGGAAAAAGAGCCGGATGTAGGGAAAGTACCACACAGATCATTATTTGATAGGTCTCTGCATAACATAAGAAAAACGAATTTAAACGTGAGAAATTAGAATTGACGGAGAAGAATGAAAAGATGTGTGATATTGAAAAGTGTAGGACAGAGAGACTCACAAGATCTTGAGGTTTCCCAACTTAGTGAGTTCCCTCGGTATTCTTCCAGTGAGCATGTTGCTGTTGAGCCGCCTGTAATATTGTATCATAGAAGGCTTAGGCTTGATGAACGGTCCACTTGCTATTTATTTTAATTAACTTACAAGAATTTGATGTTGGAGAGGTTGGACAGGCTGGCGGGAATGGAGCCAGTAAGGTTATTCTGGTAGAGACCCAAGCTAACCAGGTTCTTGAGGTCTCCAAGTTCCTTTGGTATTGGACCCTTCAAATCATTTTTGTACAGTTCTCTGCACATTGGCAAACCAAATCTTACGTTCTGTTTTTGCATAACACATTCAAAAAGGAACTTTGGAGAAATAAACCCTCATATTTGATCTTTAGTGATGTCTGTCAGACATTTTCAGAAAATAGATAAATACAAACTTCGCTACGGGGCTTACAGAAACTGAAGGCGCTGGAGCCTCCCTAGTTCTGGAACCAAATGACCAGACAGTTTTGCGTGTCCGAGGTCCCTGCATGAGTACGCAATTATCAGACTTAACCCAACCCAGTGAATTAATCAACACTTATAAAACAAACATGTTACAAAGAATACATAATAAAATAAAAATACAAAGAATACATTCCAAATAAAAACGTGAGAAACTGTAAAGACAAGATGGAGTTAATTACAGTCGGGTTACTCTCTTATCATCATCACAGGTAACATGGAACCATGTACAAGGGTCCACCAAAGTTGGATCCCAGCTCTGCAGAACGTTATTTGGGTCTTTCACAGCTCTTCTGAACGCGAACAGAGCATCACCTGTTCGTTTTCAAGTTCAAAAAAGCAGAATATACTATGGTGACAAGATTCTTCAAAATTTGTGGCTGGATACATATGGAACGCATATATACAAAAGGGTGGGTTTACCTTCAGAGTTTGCATTTATAACAGCAAAAGGGTCTGATAGGAGAAGAAAAATGGCAAGAACGTAAAAAGGTACCCTCATGCTCCTCTCCATGAAGTAGCAGCCCTGAAAGTTGGTAGAGAGAGACTTAACTGGAGTAGAGATTTTAGAGCCTCACCCCTCACACCGGCTGACACCAATAGATGGTTCTATTTGTAGTCGAAGTGCGCCTAATAGTAATAATACTAATAACAAAAACATGTAATAGAGACCAAATCTTCCTCTTTCTTTAATGCAATTATGCTTTTGGAATGGAATCACAGATATATGGAGAATTTTATAGTGCCCGTAAATAGATATGAGATGCTACCTCTTTAGTTTGTCTATTCACACTCAACTAGTAATGTAGTCTTACGTGTAAATATCATTACTCTTCTTCAAAAGATAATTAAAATTGTTATTCTCGATATATTTAGTTAGGTCAAAGACTATATACACTATTTGAATTTTTAGTAAGGAAAATATTTACGTGCATTTAAAAGTGAGATATGTTCATACTTATTATTTTGTAATTTAAAGGAGCATTTCTGGAATGCATGTATACGAGAAAAGGATTAAAAAAAAATACGTTAAAGGTAAAGATAAACTGTACCATATCAATTAGATTATTCAGTATTCAAGCAATAGAGTTTAAGGCTATCGCAGTAGCAATACAAAGAATGTTTTACGCAATTACACAGACTAAACTAAATCGTTGTTCTTCCTCTTGTGTGCTTGTATTTGAAAAAAAAATAAAAAAAAAATGTATAGTTTAGATTCGATGATGGATGGTGTGATTTCAAAGAAGGAGAATAATTGTTCATTCTGTTTTCTTTTATTAGAAAAAATTATCTCTGACACAAAGCAGCAAGGAATATTAATAATGGTATTGAAAACTGTAAGTAAAAAATTGATAAAGATGATAAAGTTAAATTGGTTTTTGATTAGTCAACCATGATGGCAAATTAGTTAACTGGAAGCATCATAGTAAGCTTTGTGATTGGCCACGTAAAAGTAAGGCACTAGCTAGGAATGAAGAAAGTGAATAGAAAGATTATAGATGCAAATGAAATACTCGTCTTTTAATGCATTTTATGTTAATGGGTCCAAATCCAACACTATAGTTTTGACTTGGGACGGCTCAATGGGTTGAATTGGTTGACAGCATGGTTTGTTCTGTTTGAAGTTACTGTACTTTGTATCTTCTTTTTTGATAGTGGGAGGGACACAAAAGCATGAAAGAGTTCCTTTGTGTGATCTTAGACAGATAATGCAATGATCTTCTCATTAAAAGAAGTGACTTGGAGATTTCAGACTTAGACCACATCATGTTAACTCCTTTTCATTCTCACACTCACCAACCATAAGCTTGGGAAAAAGTTATTATAGTATTACTGTACGAAACAAAAAGCCCTCTCTACTTAGTCTCTCTTTCTTCGGCCAAACGATAAAAGCTTTCCATACGCATAATTATTGTTGAGTGTATAATCAACACCTCACGTGTAAAAGAAATTATAATGGTCTTTTGACCATTGACCACCACATTTACAAAGATGTAATATTATGCCCCACCAGTTTTCTTTTTATGCTTAAGAAAGGGGAAAGGGAGGGAACAAAATTTTGAACTAGAAAGTAATTAAAATCTTTCTGTAATATTGTGTTAGTTAATGACAGGATAACATACTTTTACATTTTTTATACCTACTACAGGATAAAATGATGATATATGAATAAACTTTATATTTTTTTTTTCACAAAAAAAGAGACTAAAAAGTAAAAAACAAATAATATCAAATGAATGTAAATTACATGTGTTTCATATTTTTTCTTTCTATTATGTACTGTGAACATTTGGTTAGGAGTGACAAAGGAAGATTGTTAATATTGGTTTTTAGGATGCAAAAGTATTAGAAAAGTGATACTTTTACACATAAATTTTTTACTATTATTTGTTATTTTTTATTTTAAAAGTACAAAAAATTATTTTTTTGAAACCACTTTATTTTTGTACTGTATATTTTAAATAAATGTAAAAATATGTCGTTATATTTTAAGGTAATTGTATAGGATGGAATAAACGCTTGTCATGCATATTCACATCAATGGACCCCAATTCCCGCCATTGATATCTTCAAATCAAATTCAATCCAATATCTTTTCGAAACCGACTTTTTGTTCGTTATCAATGGCTATGCAATTTAGGGATTTTAATATCATCGTCATGTGCTCTCATAGACATTGATTTTCAATTATTGGCAAATAAAAGAGATTAACTCTTTGAACGGGCCTTAACACAAGATTTCTTTATAGTTCAGTTTTATATCAGGAGCTCTATAGGTGGGCCTTTGAGCCCAAAATAATGTTGGTACAAATCTTGGTAGTATTTGTTAGTTACTAAGGAATTAATCGAGACATCATAATTCCTTTATATAGATATATTATCATAAGTTTCACTCATTTTTTTACTTTTTAATTTTTTTGAATTTTCATTTTCTCTTCTATTATTCATTGTTATGGATGATTATAAGATTAATCCCATTATTAATCTTATAAGATTAATCCTTCATTACTTGTTTTTATCTTGATTCTTGAGCTTACCGTGGAAGATCTTAAGTTTCAAGATCCATTTTGATGAAGTTTTCTTGGAGTTAGGAATATTCAAACAAAAAAATGGATTTGAACCCAAATCATTTTAATATTTTAAGAAAACAAACAAAATAAAAAAGGAAAGCAAGGTGGATTAAGAACAGAAAATTTTCGGGATCTCTGGCTATTTATGATTTTAGGTTTTTGTACCTTCATAGGCAAATTTGTCTAAAATATTACCAAAGTAGGCAAATTCAAAGTCAAGGGGAAGTCGTGCGACCCCCTAACGACTTCAAAAACAGAAGTCGTGCTACCATGGCACGACTTCACACTGTTCATATGAACAGTGTGAAGTCGTGCCACATAAAAACGACTTCAAGCTGTGGTAATCGATTACGATGGAGCTGTAATCGATTACCAAAAGCTGAAGTCGTGCCACCCCTGCACGACTTCAACTTTGCAGGCCAAAACCACACTGGTAATCGATTACTTGGACTCTGTAATCGATTACCAGCACTTTAAATTGAGTAATTTCCATGGTAATCGCTTACCAGTGTGTTATTGTCCAAAATTTGCACTGGTAATCGATTACCCCTGGCTTGTAATCGATTACCAGTTGCTTGTAGACACATTTGCTTTGTTTTTGGTGTAGTGGACGAAGTTATAATAAAAAAAAATGAAAAGGTATAAGAAAATTGAAATGAAATATTAATTGTCATTAAGTAATTAATTTTTGAATGGATTACAAAATGGTAAGATTAAAACTATTAACGAAATGGACAATTTCCCCTATGATGACCTTCGTTGCGACAGTAAGAGCATTTTCTTTGCTGATCTGGAGTGGACTGATCCATCTCATTACGAATCCTATTTGTAGATGGTATTCCGGATGCCTTGCGTCGCATTTTAGGATCTGGTATGAAGTTTGGACCTGTATACGCAGACCAATAATCTTCGTTTTGGATTGGGTGGAATTGTACTTCGTATGCCTTGAAAATGTTGGTAAGACTGTACACTGGGTCGATTACCTGGGTTAGTGGTATATGAGAATTAGCACAAACAGCAACAACGTGATGACATGGGAGACGAGTAGCTTGGAAGTGACCACAATCGCACCACCATTCATTTAGCCTGACCTTATAGGAAAGTGGATGTGGGCGATATTGGTGAGGTGTTGAAATTTCTTGAACTTCGAATTCTGAATTTTCACGGTTGTAGCGCTGAACAAGACAATATGCAGATTGTTGTTGATTTTTCCTAATAATATCAGCAATTTCTTCAGGAAATTGGTGGCCTGCTTGTAGCATGTAGTTTGCTTTTAATCCTCGTTCAACATACCATGATTGTGTCCTCTCAAATGTTTTTCTGATGAGAGCACAAATTGGTAATGAACGTGCTCCCTTTAAAACGGAGTTCATGCACTCAGCAAGATTAGTGGTCATATGTCCATATCTTCTCCCTCCATCAAAAGCTTGAGACCATTTCTGTAATGGAATTTTATCTATCCAAGCAACTTGTTGTGGGTATTGGTTTCTTAGTGCAGTAAGCTTTGCGGTGACAGTAGGTTGCTTGACCTCGTAAGCTGTAAGGACGTAAAAAATAAACAAAAAAAATACGAACACTGAAATTGGCAGTCAAATAGATAGTGGTAGTACCTAAATTGATGAATTGCTTTTTCAGGTCCTGATTTTTGAATTTGTTGTTGAAGTTGGAGGCCAGATGACGTATGCAGTAAACAGAGTTCATACCATCTTCTTCCCAACCAACTTCTTCTGATCTTAAAGCGGATAAGATACCCTTTCCTCTGTCAGTGATGATGCAAATATTTTGTCCAGGGCAAACATGTTCTCGAAGTAGTTGAAAGAACCATATCATGGCCTCCTTTGTCTCACCTTCTACAATCGCAAATGCCAAGGGGAAAAGATTTCTATTGCCGTCTTGAGCTATGGCGGTCAGCAAAGTTCCATGATATTTCCCCGTTAAAAATGTTCCATCAACTTGTAGAATGGGTTTACAATATTTGAATCCTTGTATGCAAGGACCGAACGACCAAAAAACTCTTTCGAGAATGTAGGAATTATTGTCAATTTCTCCATCAATGTTGACTGGAGAACCAGTACATTGTAAAATTGTACCTGGGTTTGCATCCTTGACCGCATGTAACCACCTTGGTAGATGGTTATAAGACTCTTCCCAATCACCAAACTCCATCGCAAGAGCCTTTTGTTTTGCGATCCAAGCTTTTCTGTAGGACACAGAATATCCGAATCGAGCTTTAATATCTGCTATCAAACTCTTGATGGGAATTGACGGGTTTGTCCTTACAGAATTTGATATGATTGTTGCAATGTGAGTACTATCAAGATTTGTATGATCTTGAGATAGTATGTTAGAGAAACAAGTATGTTGGCCGTCGATGTTTTTGATTTCCCAATATTTACGCACTTTGCTATAGCCTGCCCTCAAGCGCCATTGACAACCGTTGTGGTATTCTACACATCGAATAACATAAATGTTAGGCTTTGATTCGAGTACCGTGTATTTGTAACCATTGCTGATGTGATATTGTTTGATTGCAGCAATAGTTTCCTCCTTTGATTGGAATTGCATACGGTCATGCAACTCCGGAATGACAACCTGAGATGACTGTATCATTTCGTGGTCGTCATTATGTTGATCGTGAAGTAAGTTGTCCAATTCATCATCTGTGCTAAAATCATCAACATTATCCAATATCACTGGTTCTTCATCAATGATATGTGATGATGAAGATGCTCCGAAGTTCCACGATGCCATTATGAAATTGTTGATGTTGGAACCAATAGAAGAGCAATAGAGGAGTGATACAAGAGCAATAGAAGAGCAATAGAGGAGTAATACAAGAGCAATAGAAGACCACTAGAGGAGTAATACAAGAGCAATAGAAGAGCACCGAGGAGTTATACAAGAGCAATAGAAGTGCAATAGAGGAGTAATATATTTCAATGTTAAATTTTATTGTAACTATCTTAATTAAAGTAGAGGTAGCATGCATTCAGCTTTCATTTCCTTGGCAGATGTTGCATGCATTGTGCATTCACCTTTCATTCACCTTTCATTTCCTTGGCAGGTCTACCTCGTAGGTGGTAGTGTTGCATTCAAAATAGATTGGAAAAAAATTAAAATATGAAATGATTAAGGTTTTAGGTTTGTGGTAAATTTTAAATAATTATTTATGGTGAACAATAATTTTTTCCATTAATTAAATAGTTAATTTATATGAAATTTTGAAAGAAAAAAAAAACAAAAAATACAAAAGTGAAGTCGTGTGAGGGTAGCACGACTTCACCCATTGAAGTCGTGCTACCCCAACACGACTTCACTTTTGTATTTTTTGTTTTTTTTTTCTTTCAAAATTTCATTTAAAGTGTAGTTTTAAATTTTTAAAAATTCATAAATATTATAGAAAATTGTTAAAAAATTATGGTTGAATTATTTAGAGGTTATACAAGTGTTGTATATTTTTTTTTTAATAAACTTATTAATTTGGTATTTAATTTAATTAAAATTAGTTGCCAATATTTAAAAGTAAGTAAAAAAAAATAGAATTAAATATGGTAAAAATTAAAATATTAAATGATTAAGGTTTTAGGTTTGTCCTAAATTTTTAAATAATTTTTTAGGATCAAAAATTAATTTTTAAATAATTTTTTCCCTTAATCTTATTTTAAATTTTGAAAGAAAAAAAAAACAAAAAATGCAAAAGTGAAGTCGTGTGAGGGTAGCACGACTTCACCTATTGAAGTCGTGCTACCCCAACACGACTTCACTTTTGCATTTTTTGTTTTTTTTTTCTTTCAAAATTTCATTTAAAGTGTAGTTTTAAATTTTTAAAAATTCATAAATATTATAGAAAATTGTTAAAAAATTATGGTTGAATTATTTAGAGGTTATACAAGTGTTGTATATTTTTTTTTAATAAACTTATTAATTTGGTATTTAGTTTAATTAAAATTAGTTGCCAATATTTAAAAATAGGTAAAAAAAATAGAATTAAATATGGTAAAAATTAAAATATTAAATGATTAAGGTTTTAGGTTTGTCCTAAATTTTTAAATAATTTTTTAGGATCAAAAATTAATTTTTAAATAATTTTTTCCCTCAATCTTATTTTAAATTTTGAAAGAAAAAAAAAACAAAAAATGCAAAAGTGAAGTCGTGTGAGGGTAGCACCACTTCACCTATTGAAGTCGTGCTACCCCAACACGACTTCACTTTTGCATTTTTTGTTTTTTTTTTCTTTCAAAATTTCATTTAAAGTGTAGTTTTAAATTTTTAAAAATTCATAAATATTATAGAAAATTGTTAAAAAATTATGGTTGAATTATTTAGAGGTTATACAAGTGTTGTATATTTTTTTTTTAATAAACTTATTAATTTGGTATTTAATTTAATTAAAATTAGTTGCCAATATTTAAAAATAGGTATAAAAGATAGAATTAAATATGGTAAAAATTAAAATATTAAATGATTAAGGTTTTAGGTTTGTCCTAAATTTTTAAATAATTTTTTAGGATCAAAAATTAATTTTTAAATAATTTTTTCCCTTAATCTTATTTTAAATTTTGAAAGAAAAAAAAACAAAAAATGCAAAAGTGAAGTCGTGTGAGGGTAGCACGACTTCATTGAAGTCGTGCTACCCCAACACGACTTCACTTTTGCATTTTTTGTTTTTTTTTTCTTTCAAAATTTCATTTAAAGTGTAGTTTTAAATTTTTAAAAATTCATAAATATTATAGAAAATTGTTAAAAAATTATGGTTGAATTATTTAGAGGTTATACAAGTGTTGTATATTTTTTTTTTTAATAAACTTATTAATTTGGTATTTAATTTAATTAAAATTAGTTGCCAATATTTAAAAATAGGTAAAAAAAATAGAATTAAATATGGTAAAATTAAAATATTAAATGATTAAGGTTTTAGGTTTGTCCTAAATTTTTAAATAATTTTTTAGGATCAAAAATTAATTTTTAAATAATTTTTTCCCTTAATCTTATTTTAAATTTTGAAAGAAAAAAAAAACAAAAAATGCAAAAGTGAAGTCGTGTGAGGGTAGCAGCACTTCACCTATTGAAGTCGTGCTACCCCAACACGACTTCACTTTTGCATTTTTTGTTTTTTTTTTCTTTCAAAATTTCATTTAAAGTGTAGTTTTAAATTTTTAAAAATTCATAAATATTATAGAAAATTGTTAAAAAATTATGGTTGAATTATTTAGAGGTTATACAAGTGTTGTATATTTTTTTTTAATAAACTTATTAATTTGGTATTTAATTTAATTAAAATTAGTTGCCAATATTTAAAAATAGGTAAAAAAAATAGAATTAAATATGGTAAAAATTAAAATATTAAATGATTAAGGTTTTAGGTTTGTCCTAAATTTTTAAATAATTTTTTAGGATCAAAAATTAATTTTTAAATAATTTTTTCCCTTAATCTTATTTTAAATTTTGAAAGAAAAAAAAAACAAAAAATGCAAAAGTGAAGTCGTGTGAGGGTAGCACGACTTCACCTATTGAAGTCGTGCTACCCCAACACGACTTCACTTTTGCATTTTTTGTTTTTTTTTTCTTTCAAAATTTCATTTAAAGTGTAGTTTTAAATTTTTAAAAATTCATAAATATTATAGAAAATTGTTAAAAAATTATGGTTGAATTATTTAGAGGTTATACAAGTGTTGTATATATTTTTTTTAATAAACTTATTAATTTGGTATTTAATTTAATTAAAATTAGTTGCCAATATTTAAAAATAGGTAAAAAAAATAGAATTAAATATGGTAAAAATTAAAATATTAAATGATTAAGGTTTTAGGTTTGTCCTAAATTTTTAAATAATTTTTTAGGATCAAAAATTAATTTTTAAATAATTTTTTCCCTTAATCTTATTTTAAATTTTGAAAGAAAAAAAAAACAAAAAATGCAAAAGTGAAGTCGTGTGAGGGTAGCACGACTTCACCTATTGAAGTCGTGCTACCCCAACACGACTTCACTTTTGCATTTTTTTTTTTCTTTCAAAATTTCATTTAAAAATTTTTATTTAATTGTTATAAATTAAGATAATTGTTAGTAATAATTATTTTAATGAGTTTATGGTTTGTTTCATTTATTTTATTTTTGTTATTATTTTTTGGACAGCCAAATCTAATTTTAATATTTTATATGAAAGAAAATTATATATTGATGGGAAAATAACAATGGAAAGCATGCCATGCTTTTGTGAGAGTGCGTGTGAGTGGGTGAGTTTGCAATCAATATCACCCCAACTCTCGACAACATTATTCAATGGCAATAATGTTCCATTACTTTTGCACATGGTAGTGTAAGGCTTTGTGTAAGGTGTGTAAGGCTTTGTGTAAGGTGTGTAAGCCTTTGTGTAAGACTTCACATGGCAACATTATGAAGGGAATCAATTCCCTTCCTCCATAGTCTATATAATTTGATTGATGGGAGCATTTTGCAGCCATTGACGCATAAGGATTCTTTCCTTGCTGCAACACATATTTCACAACCATCCTTTCACTTCCTCCAAACAATTCCATATCTCTTTTTTTTCACAAACTTAGAATTATTGGTTATGGCTTTTGCACGTCATCTACCAGTTGATATGTCTCTTTTGCGTCTCCAAGACAAGCACGTGGTGAAGGCAATTTGGGAAGGAACTGAAAGAGTTCTTCGACCGAGAAGACATGCAATCTGGATATCAAAACATGTGGACGAGCTCGATCAACGAGTGATGAACATCCTACAAGCAACCGGATTTGACCATATTTTGAAAGTATCAAATATGGAAATAAATCACGTACTAGTCACTGCTTTGGTGGAAAGGTGGAGAATTGAGACTCATACTTTCCACTTCCCTGTAGGAGAAAGTACAATAACACTCGAAGATGTCGCACTCCAACTAGGTCTTCCGATTGAAGGTAATGTTGTGACTGGCTTGAGCAGTGGACCTCTACATTTATTTTGTGAACAACTACTAGGACAACTTCCTCCAGAAAATACCGTGAGAGGCAACAGAATCAAATTGTCGTGGCTCAATAATACGTTTCGCCAATTACCTTATGATGCAACAGATGTGGTTGTTCAACAATACGCTAGAGCGTACATGATGATCGTGATTGGCAGCATACTAATGCCAGATACATCTGCGAGTATGGTACACTTGATGTATCTTCCACTTTTAGCCGACTTGGAGAACGTTAGAAGCTATAGCTGGGCATCTGCAGCTCTTTCGTGCTTGTATCGTGCCCTTGATCACGGTACAAGACTCGATCAGGACAATATCGGAGGATGCATGATATTGTTACAGTCTTGGGCATGGGAGAGAATAATATGTCTTTCTCCGCAAATACACGAGGTAACTCAGGAAGACATCTCCGCCGGAACTGTTTTCCCATTGGCGAAAAAATGGTGTCGAACAACACAAACAAGACGCCACGACACCACAACAGTACAAGAATTTCGGCAAAAATTGGATGACCTTTCACCAAAACAGGTATTGAACATTTAAATCTGCAATTTAAAAAAATAGTACAACAATTTTAACTAACAATTTATTATATTTTTTCAGTTTTTATGGACGCCATATACACGGGATGAAATTCGTCAAATTATTCCAGTCCAACTCCCCCCCACTTGTCGAGCAGTTGTGCCTCTAATATGCTTCTCAGTTGTAGAATTCCACCAGTCAGAACGTGTGGTGCGTCAATTCGGATTCCGACAACCTGTACCGCAACCACCGTTAAATCTCGATGAGGTTCATAAATTAGATATGAGAGGACGAGCAGACTGGGATTGGCAAGTCCACCATCAACAGTGGATTGCTTTATGGAATGACCGACACAATCGTATCTTCACCGGTGTTCCATTTAACAAAAATGGTCACTTGCGCGACGATTCAGAGTATATGCAATGATACATAAGTCATACTATCCGGTATATAGCTCCAATAGAAGATGACTCAACAGACGAAGAGGTAGAACAATAATTTTAATATTTTTCGTTCTTTGATGATTGTTTCTTGCAACCAATATAACCGAAAAATTTGTTTCCAACAGTATGACATGGATCATCAACGACATTTTCAACCAACATCCGCAGTCCGTTCATCACCGCCTGACCACGTCCGACAAAGGTCTTCCTTTGACTACATGCAGTATCCATATCCATCTCCGTATACTCAAGGGGGAAGCTCGTACGGTGTTTTTCCACCATCAACACCACTAGGCACAAGTCCGTCAACATTTTCTGCGGGTCCTTCAAATCACTTTGGAACTACCACAAGCACTCCACCGTCTGCATTCCAACACGCGTCTTCGTCACAAAACGTTTATCGACCCACCATGAACTTCCTTTACGCTGAGCAGTCAACTCAAAGTCAGCATGTGGATGAAGACGAAAATACGCAGACTCAATCACCCCAACAACAGAGACGAGGACAACGCCCAAGAAGAAGACCAACTTGTGGGACTGGAGGACATAGATAGACATAGACAAACATTATGATGTACTTGTTTTAATCATTAAATAAAAATTAAATGACATGACAAAATTGTGTCCCTTTCAAGTCATTTTCAAGTACTGTTTAGAGATTCTATCCAAAAGGACTACAAAATTTTCACTATAAATACAACCACAATTGTGTTATGGATATCCACAGAACTCACAAAATACATTGCTCTAACTTTATCTTTCATCATACTACATCATCTCTCTGAAAATGAACACCTACGAGAATGAAGATTTTGGCATGAACGCCACAGCCACAGAAAACATATACAACTCATACCTTGCTGCCTTATTTCAACACGGCGAAATAAGGAATGGCGAAAATGGAGTTGAGTTCAGATGTCAGAATCCTAAATTGTTTCGCATCCCATTCACCTGCACCCACAAACAACTTCAAGAAAAAGTTTGCATAGCCTCTGACAAACCAACTAACACAGTCATCGACAAGTTGTACTTCCGTCGACCGAGGCTTGATGATAATCAAACTGTCTCATATGAAGCATTCACACTAAGATCGGACGAAGATGTCACAGAAATGATATCATGTAAGTCCAATTTTCCCATTAACGCAGTCATGGAAATTTATGTTACATGGGTAAGATCTCCGGACGAAATAATGGGTCTTATGATTCCTACAAATGCATCATCTTCATCTACGACACCCACAAATGACACTCCAAACTCACCTGCAATAATCTATTTCGGAGGTCCGCTTAAAGGCGCTGGAATGATAGAAAGTCGCTCTGGTTACGGGATCGAATTCCGATCAGATGCAAAGGTTACCACGTCAATCAATCACAATATCTCATTCAATGAACTTTTTTCTCAATTAAGTGAAATTGTGCAGTGTGGAGACAGAAGAGTTGTGACCCATATTGATTATCGTCGTCCCACAAAGGTACGTAACAACCACCTCATTCATGATACAACTTCCATTAAATGTGATTATGATATTGCACAAATGATTGGACGTTGGCAAAAAGCACAAACTATTGACAGGTCTGTTAAACGTCCAAGGACGTCTCAGTATATTGAACTTTTCGTCCAAACAATAAATATACGTCCTCCAACTCAATCTGAGCACTATGAGGATCTGAAAGATTGGACCTACATAGATGAAGATGGACAACGAAGAACAAGATTTATTTACCCTATACGTCCATAAATATTTGTAATGTTTAAGACTCTTTTCTATTGTTCTGTATTGTTTAATAGTTGTTTAGACTTCTATTTGGATGACTGTAATAATTACTTCTTATGTTTGACACTTTATTTGAACATGGATGAATGTAATAAAACCTTATTATGTTTTATATTCAGTCCAAATATTTTTTTATCGCAAAAACCACTCTGGTAATCGATTACAAAGTCTCTGTAATCGATTACCAGAGCTTCCTAGGTTGCAAAACTGTAACAGGCCCCTGGTAATCGATTACATCAACCTCGTAATCGATTACCCGCCAACCCTACCCTATAAAAGCAACTTTTTCTCTCTCATTTCGCACACCCAACCTTTCCCAACCACTGCAGCGCCGTTTTCCACCATTTTTACACCACCAAGACCTCCAAAATCTCATCTTTTCCCACTTTTCTCACTTCTAAACACCATTTTCACATTCTACTCTCTATTTTCTTCAATTTCTACCGATTAAAATTTCGAAATGGCGGATTCTTCCAAAAGGCAAAGGGTTAGGGGTTCAACTTCTACAGCTGCGGGACGTAGCCGCCGTGAACCTTCACCGATTCAAAGGTCCCTGTCACCCTCACCACCAGCATCACCGATTGAATCCGAACAAATACTTCAATTTTCAACTCCTGCACTGGCAGAAAGGTATTTCACACTTTTTAGCGATCGTGACGTCATTGAACCAAAATTCGTGGATAGAGAATTTTTTGAAAGACAAAATCTGCAATTTTTTCAAATGCTCACAGATTTAGGCTTGGTTGATTTTGTCTGTCATTATGGTAGTGGTCATGGCTACTTTCCTGAACTTGTACGGATTTTTTATAGTAATCTTAAAATTTCCGATAATGGAACCATTACGACTGAGGTTAAAAATGTGAAAATGATTATCAAACCCAGTCTATTTGCCTCCATAGCCGACCTACCCTCTGTTGGTTTGAAATTTGAAGGAAAAATATTAGACCAATGGGTCGATGAATACAGTTTAGATGCGGCAAAACATTTGATTATTTCGCCTGACAAACGTGTAGTTGGTAGAATTCTAGCGGGATCCATGACTGTTGACGCTAGAATTTTACATTACATTATCGTTCGTGTTTTGTTGCCACGTGTTTCTAACATTGCCCAGGCTACCGAGGAAGATATTATTCTGTTGTGGATTATAATGACGGGGAAGCAGATCAACTGGCCCCATCTCATCCGACATAGGATGAAGAAGGCTTTGAAGCAAAATGCTCCATTACCATATGCATTTTTGATCTCCCGTATCTTGGAACACTTTTCATTGGATTTGGATGATGAAATTACTGCCCCAATGACAAGGCAAATGACAATTGCCAATAGTTCACTAGAATCCTTTGGATTTAGGCAGGATCACAACGACGTCTGGGTTCCTCAACGCCACATTCAAGCACGTCCTCCACAACAACAACCACCACCACCCCCCATTCCTCAACACCAAACTTCATATGATGATTTAATGAGGGGGATGAATGATCTCAGAACATTTGTGGGGGACAGCTTCAACAGAATGAATGAGAACATGAATGCAAGATTTGAACAACTCGAGATCAACATGGGAGACCGCTTTGATACATTGGAAACTCGAGTTGATCATTTGGAGCATGAGGTTATGCGTCGTCATTTTGGTCCAGGACCTTCCTCGTAGATACTTAGCAGTGTTATTTTGCTTATTTTAAGTTATTATCGATATGTAATGCATTTTCAATTCAATGAAATATTTAAACTTTTATTTCTGACTTTCTTTTCTATTTTCCATTTATAATTTGTTTAAAAATAATTACTCTCCCGAAACACGATATATCACAAATTATAAAACAAAAACAAAGCAAATGTGTCTACAACACAACTAAGACGTCAATCAACATCTACAAGCAACTGGTAATCGATTACAAGCCAGGGGTAATCGATTACCAGTGGAAATTTTGGACAATAGCACACTGGTAAGCGATTACCATGGAAATTACTCAATTTAAAGTGCTGGTAATCGATTACAGAGTCCAAGTAATCGATTACCAGTGTGGTTTTGGCCTGCAAAGTTGAAGTCGTGCAGGGGTGACACGACTTCAGCTTTTGGTAATCGATTACAGCTCCATCGTAATCGATTACCACAGCTTGAAGTCGTTTTTATGTGGCACGACTTCACACTGTTCACTGTTCATATGAACAGTGTGAAGTCGTGCCATGGTAGCACGACTTCTGTTTTTGAAGTCGTTAGGGGGTCGCACGACTTCCCCATTTTCGTAATTTTTCCCAGATTTGCCTATTTGCGTAATTATTGGGTCAAATTTACCCATTACGGTACAAAAACCATGATTTTACAAACCGTTTCATCACATATCTCCAAGTTATTCTAATTGGCAAACGGGCTGAAATTGAAAACTTAAGCTTTCCGTAATAACAAGAGGAAATGCCAGAACTGCTCCACGAAATTAGGCATACATTTGAAACACGTTTTGAACTTGAAGTACCTCCTATAGGAGTAGGGGTTATTTCAGTATACTAATTCCGAAACAGATGTATTTGGAACAATATTGGAAACAAAGGACTATGAAATAAAAGTTGTCTATCATAGCCAAACAAATCATTTTTCAAGAAAAAAATAGTTTATTATTTCTTAATGATGACTTTAAAAAAGGAGACAAAAAAAAATCATATGATTTTTAGTTATTTTGTGCTATCTAACTGGACTAAATGAACAAATGGAATATTTTATAGCCTGGTATTTCAGGGTAGTAGTTGCTGAGATATAAATTGCTTTTAGGTATACAAAAGAACATGAGCACTTGGATTGTTACATAACATAGCCACAGCTTTATTATAAGCATGCGGTTGAATCTCCTCATCACCAAGCAACTGAGTTCAACTATATATTTTCTTAAATAGGCAAAAACAAAGCATGCAGGATCATGGATGCCAGCAATTCTCCTTGAAGTATAATATTAACAAAACATGAGTTTATTATAGCTGTGCAACAAAAGACGTACAGGTAGATAATTATAATTTCGATGAAATTCGAGAACGGTAAGTAACAAGTATTCATTTTTTGTCCAATTCTTAAGATATGACTATGTTACAGGTTGCAGAAAATGCAAGCACAAAAGGCAGAAGCAGAATATGATCCTACCCAGCCAATGCAAAGCTCTCCTGAGTCCAGTGTGGTGGATCCATGACAGCACAGGGATCTGATTTCTCAAATTCAGCGACCTACAGATGAACATTTCCAGTAAAGATATGGAGTTGCAAACGTACATTTGGAAGAATGGTATCGATTGATTTTAAGGCCAGAGACGGAGAATCCAATAGAGGTAGGTACCTTTTCTTGACAGTTAGGACAGTAGTGATATTTATGCCAAAGGCAGTCCATTGAGGGGCAAAGAAAGCAAACTCCAAGCATCATCGGCATCAAGCATCCAACAAATGCAGCCAGACTGGGCTTCGATCTATTTTTGGGAGCAAAATTTCAGAACAATAAGTGATGTATGTAAAAATTTGTGAATGTTGGGAATGAACAGAAGTTAGAAAATCGTTCTAAGATGAAACCAAAATTAACAAATCCCAAATTGAGTAATTGGCAGTGAAGTCGATGTGAAGTTAGTTCCAAACCTAAAATCTAAAAATGAAAAACAAATATTCAAACGAGATTGGATGAGTAGACAACACCAACCTAAGCATAAGTAACAAGATCATAATTGTTTCGTGAAATTCTAATTTGATCGGATAATAGAAAACAAATTTGATTTGATCGGAAATTGAAGAGTAAGAGAATAGCATACCTGACGGTAGTGAGAGCGGTGGCACCACAGTAAGGGCAGTTGAACGGAGCAGGAGTGTCTCTGTAAATGGTCTGGTGGATGGGGATGCCCTTCGGATCTCCGACCACCGCGTTAGGAGGAATCACCCCCCTCTGGTATTGGTTTTCGTACACCGGCACACCAACCACCACTTCATCCTTTTTCTCCATCCTCTTCTACCAAAATGTGCCAAGAGTAAATATTAAACTATATAAAAATATACACCAAAAATGTTATGGAAATTTATATCTATATAAATAAATAATAAGCCGGTTATTCCAACGCGTTTTTTCCTCTTTCTAGATCAAATACCTGTTCGACACGCCAAAAGTTCAAATATTACCTTTTATATTATACTCAAACAACGACTATATATTCAACGCAAGCGCTTTTAAGTCTTTTTAATCTTTTATAAATTTCTTTTATATTTAGTTTAAGTTAAATGAAATATTTTCAAAATTATCAATGATTAAAATTAAGTTAATGATACTTTTCTTAATTCCTTTTTTATAATTTTTTTTCTTTCGTATTTTAAGCCTCCACAATTTCAAAAATAAGTTGTAATTTTCATCAAATCTTTCATTTTTATTTTACTTGTGTTTTTTTCTATCCAATTAAATGTTAAAATCAAATTATTTACTTAATTTGTTATCAAATCAATTTAATTAAGTAAAAATTAAAACATTTAAATATATGTAACATTAAATATTAAATTAAAATTACGAATTCTTAAAAACATGGAAACTAAGATTGAAAAAGATAGAATAATGAAAATCACAGCTGAAAAGTTAAAGCACAATTATAATATTCTGAAAAATAACATTATTTTTTGGTATAGTTATTTATCACAGATATAAAATACAACTTTTATATTTAGATAGTATTTATTTCAATTTTTCATATTTAAATATAATATATTTATATATTTAAACATATTTATTTAATGTACATTTTAATTATATAAAATAAACACTCTAGGAACTTAATTCCGTCAAATGAAAATTCAGCGCACCACAAATTCTCATGCATAAGCATGGCAGAGGAAAATACCAAGAAATTGCTTCTTTTTTTTCTAGAAAACATTTTGCTTTTGTTAACCCGAAAGAAAATGTTTATGGTGATGAAAAACGTGAAACTTTGTTTGAAAAAAAACTTGACAGAAACAAAAATTATATATATATAAAATAAATTATTATTGCTATATAATAATATTGTTGTTATTATTATTACTATTCTTATTATTATTATATTACTATTATTTATAATATAATTATTATGTAATAATATTAATAGCGATATTATTATTATTATTTCTATTTCAATTATATATATTATTATTTTATTTAGGTTTAGTAACAGTACTCTTCTTATTATTAATAATAATAATATTATTATTAATGTTATTTATATATTACTATTGTTATTACTATCATTTATTTACTAGTTATTATTATTGTTTCAATTATTATTATTTATTACTGATATTAACATTATCGTTATTATTATTTTATAATATTAAAATTATTATTACTATTATTATTTTTAATATATACATATTATTATTACTATAATTATTATAATTACATTTATTATTATTATTACTAATATTATATTATTATTGCATATTAATTATTGGATTGGGAGTGTAAGGGCCTTATTTTTATAAGGCCATTGGGTCCTAATAAGGTGTAGCAGGCATTAGAATTGGGCACTTGGTTTTGAGAGGGGTCTCTTTCCTAACATCAGATTTTCCATTTTCATAATCTCTTTCTCTTTCTAAAAGAGAAACCCTTGTGCCCTAACTCTCCTCCACCCTCTCTCTAAAATTTCAGAGTTTTGAACCGTTCAAATCTTGTTTTGGTGCTGTCAATCTGTTCCTGGTGAGAAGGGCTTCCAATTGAACCGAACATTTCTCAATTCCAATTGGTAAGTAGATTTCCCCTATTTTCCTTCAGTGTCCTAGACCTAGGGTTTATCTTTTTTTTGAATTTTTCTTGTGTCTTGCAAAAATTGTTTTTCATTCTCAGTTGTTCCCAACTCCAAGAGCTAAAATCCATCACCAATTTTGGTGATTTGTAGGTCCTTCGGTGCCATAGTTGTTGGAGCACCATAGGCACGTTTGAGTGAGCTACTATTCTTTGTTTCCAGGTGAGGGGAGCTAATTGTATATCTTAATTTTTGATTTTATAATATGTTGGTATGTAGTGTTCTGGATTATGCAGATTGTGTACTTGCTTATATTATTTTTACGTATATGCAAATGTTATCTGAATTGTTGAATTGGTACATGTGAACCATGATATTTATAACTTGTTCCTTTTTATAAATTGGTAAGATGATTGGTTGGTTGTGATTGAGCATGGGACTGGAACTAATTTGTTTGAATGTAATAGACATTGAACATTGATGTACTGGGATCATGTTGGCTGTGGAAATTGTATTGTGCTTATAAATTGTTGAGGGGACATGGGCTGTGTAGAATTTAGGTCTGTGAGTGGAAGTGAGGTACTGATTAAGGGTAAATGAAACCTAGAACACAGTAAAGCGATTAGGATACCTTAATTGAGCCAAATTCATATTTTTAGGACGCCTTCTTTGTTGGTAGGATAGAGGGAACCTAAAAACCAGAGCTGGCACGTCACTGATCATAGAGCAGCCCTGGCCTGGTCCAGTCAGTTGTGACTAGTCATACATGTTGGTGACGAAGGTGAGTCCGCTGCGGTGGACATTTGTTCCCACCCCGGTGACCAATTGGGGTATAAGAAGGGTGGGAGAGAGTGGAGCCCTTAGGCGGTTTGAGGATCAGTAGTTGAATTGGGTTGAAATTGGGTTGGGAAGAGGGGAGTGACATAGTGATTTTGGGGATTTGGGGTTTGGGGTTGTGTTAGAGTATTTAGGCATCATAGGTAAGTCAATTATGACTTATTAGAAGTGACAAAGATGGTAAAAACAGTTTCTAAGTGGTAAATTTAGAATTTGGTATTTTGGTTGATAAAGATGGAGATTTAAAGTATAATTTTGTGCTTAATCACTAGGTAACGAGGTTAGAAAGTGTTAAAATTGATCAGGCAAGTTTACTTCATCATGTAGATCAAGTTATGAGTGTTATAAATTCACCAACAAGCCTAAAACGAAATTGTCCAAGTGAGATTTAAAGTGTATCTATGGGAGGTTAGTTTCTGCTCTGCACAATTCCACGACCCATGGAAAAATCCACAATCTGCTTGTGGACTTCTTTGTTTTCAAATCCACTGTCCCGAAGTAAATCCAGAGGTTGTGGAAAAAGCCACAACTTAGTTGTTGAACTTATTGGTTTTTAATTTGTTCTCTCGAGACAATTCCACAGGTTGTGGAAATGTTCACCACTATGTTGTGGACCTCTCTGGTTTCAAGGTCGAGATCGCCCTAGTTACTTTCATTGCTTAGGTTTTAATTGAATTGTGATGCATTGTTGGATTTTTTATTGTACTCTGATGTATGATTCATGTATGGTTTTGTATGAATTTATATGGTATGATACAATTGATTAGATGAGGTTTGTGATTAAAACAAGGAAGGATTGTGTTATATGTGATGTGGTTTAAGAATCTAAGTTGTATCTCTCGTTGAGATTGTTGTAGTGTTTAAAATGAAAGTAGGGGCTCAGCCTTGGGAGTCATTCTGATGCTTCAATGGTCAATCATGCTCACTTAGAGAGGTTGAACCATGTGGTGAGAAGTAATAGGAGGTCCTTAGTCTTGGGGGCTCCCAGTATGCCTCAAGGTCCGGAATGGACTAACCTCGTGAGTGTGGCAGGGTGGGGAACCCAAGTTTCATAAGTCACCACGGGTGCAAGACTCGCCATAGTCCGACTATCATTTTAAAGTCCGGACGAGTCAAGTCTAGAAATTAACATGCTTAGGTTGTGTTTCTTAAACTTTTTGATGTGAAGTTGTCTCTTGTATGTTACACGCTTAAATTGAGTTGTATGATGTTATATAATTAGTTCACCCTTGCATTGCTTGTGTCTGTGTATGTTGTATGTTTTCCTGTTGCGATGATCATCCATTTTTGGATGTGAGCAGAGGAGAATGAGGTCTCTGTGGAGAACGCTATGGAGGAGAATGAAGACGCAGCTGCTTAGTTTCCCTAGGAATTCCATAGCTCCCAATGTTATTCGGATATTTTTTTAGCTTCTGTATTTTGAGAAACTTTAGTATTTCCATGTTTTTAATTTTGTCCGCATGTGGATGACTGTAATCCTAAACTAAACTCCTTAATTATTCTTGACTGCTTTCTATTATCATATTTGATGACGTCTTTAATTTATATGTATAACGCAAATATTATTGGAACGTCACATGAAGCATTTAGATGTTTGCTTCTAAAAGTCAGAAAGTGAGGAAAGTTCTATAGTAAAAAGACTATTTTATTTGTATGGTTATATAGATTAAAAATATGCTATTATAAAAGATATTTAATGGATATGTAAATGATATAATAAAATTATTGAGATTTTAGTGATGGTTTCCTGTTGGGTCGCTGGAATATTTGGATTGGATATGTATATAAATCCTCCAGTCACAAGTTTAATTTAGCTTCAGAGATGCTCGTAATTGCTTGTGGTCGAACTCTGCCGACTTGTAGAGTTTTAAGTGAGATTGGTCATTTAACCAAACTCGTATATCTTTCCAACTATTTGACCAAGCTTACAAACTATTTGATCGAGCTTACAACCATTCGATTGAGCATGCAGGTAAATTGATTGCTCGATCAAATTCTTATATTGTTTGGTCACGTGACTGAGCTTGCAAATGTACTTATTTGGCCAAACTTTTTTATTTTATGGCTACGTAGCCAAATTTGTTTGTAAGATGACCACTTAGTCAAACTTTATTAATAATTTATTGATTAAGAATAATATTTCAATTTTGTGTTTTGATGTGATAAAGAAAAATTAAATATTTTATGTGAAAAAAATGGAAAAGTTTAAAATTTGCGCTGACACAAAATGAAAACAGAGAATAATTAACACTTGTTAATTTATTTTTTTGTTCTTATTAATGCTAACACATCATTTACTAAGTTCAGACCATTTCTATTAGTGTAGATACTTGTTGATTGAAGACCGGTTTCAACTAGGTATTTTACCCGTACATTTTGATCAGGATGAGTCATATACTACCTATTATATATATATATATATATATATATATATATATATATATATATATATATAATATAGTCTAACTTTAATAAACAAATTTATTGGTTAAATTTGATTTTTCCTTATACATGTATCTAAATGATTAAAAAATAAAATATATAATTATACCAAACCATAATAAAAATTACATGAATAAACTATATTTATAATAAATAAAATCTAAAAAATAAAATATTAAACTATTTATAACTATGAATTAAAAATAAACTGATTAAATCATCAACACAATGACACGAAAAATATAAAATTCTTTGAACTGAATATATTTTAAAAAAATACAACCATGATCGATGTTATTTCTCTCTAAACTTAAAAAGTAACTATTAAAAAGGAAAAATGTGAATTTGAAAAAAATCTAAGTACTAGAATTATGAGACTGATTAGATTTGAATCGATTAATTTGAAAATTGCGATATGTTTATGAGTAATTTGAATAGAAGAAGTGTTAATGAAAAAAGTTTTGAAGAGAGTGTAACTGTAAAAAAAAGTGGGTTGAGAGAAAGAAGAGTGGGGGCATTACAGAGGCATTGTTGTCAGATGACCCGCAATAGTTCAGAACAGATTCCACAAACAGAATAAGTGCAGACGGATGTGCATTGGGCCTCTCCGCTACGCATTAGCATTTTCTAACTAATCCAACGGCTCCAATCCAATCTTTATTTTCCTTTTAACAGTACAGATGTTTATGAATAATTTTCCCTCCTATCCTAATCCTATCCTAATTGTCCCATGTATTTTCTCTCTCACTTTTCTTCTTCTCTTGTGTGTTTCTCAAGTTTACCTATTAGTTGCCACCACCCACACCAGCACCAGCCCCGATACATTCGGCCATGCTCCTGTCCGTTTCTGTGCGTCCCACTCTTGCACTTTCTTATTCTCACACTCCCAAAATTCTCTTCTCTCTCTCTCTTTCTTTTATATTTCTACCATTGCAAATCCAACCCAACCCAGTTCTATCAAAAATTTTACTCTTTTTATCACTTTTTTTCCACTATACTAAAACAAATATAAGAACAACTCTCCACAAAAGCTGTTAGCCCTGGATTCCTAATTAAAACCTCAACTTTTTAGTTCCGCTTTAGTAAAAAGTCGTCATGGAAGAAGATATACTTTATTTTAAAATAAATAAATGAAAAGATATAAAATCAGAGAAACAATGTGATAACAAAATATTAAAAGTCATATATTTATTTCAAATAATTAATAGTTTTATAGTCTTATTTAATAACAAATTATCCTATACAAAAAGATTTTAGTTTTAAAAAATTATTTTAAATTCATACTTAAAGTGTGAATCATATAATTTTACTATTATTTCTCACCAATTAATTTCTACAATATATATTAAGAAAATGAGTTTAATTATAGTGTGAGATATAAAAAAACGATATTTGCAAAATAGTTTTATGAAAATGATTTATTTTTAATACTTAAAATGTTTGGAATTCTGTTTGTTCAAATACATTAATTAAATAAAATTCAAATGAAAAGTAGGAAAATATTAAAGAATTAAAATGTTGAAAGAAACTATTAAGAAAGATTATAAACGGTTTCAAGAAAGTGCCGGCATTCTTATGGGTAACCACGATTCTAGTTCCACTTTATGTTATTTTATTATTAGTATTATGTTCAGTTCTTGGACCATCTCAATGTTTCCCAATCCCCTCAACATTATTACGGGTAATTTTTGTGATTTTGATGATGTAGTGAATTATAGTGAAGTAAGATTTGCACACAAAAGATGAGGTTTGAGTTGTGGAAATGGATGGAGATATTATGAAGTAGAATTGTTAGATTAATAAATAAATAAATAAAAATAGAATGGTATGGGAGTATTATATATGATAGTTAAAGGGAGGTGGAAAAGCGCGTGAAGTTTGCAGCGAAAGCAGCGAAGCGAGACAAAATGCAACCCACAGTGGTTCCCTGGAGCTGACAGCTGCTACCCCACATCGTGAAGATGAGCGTCGGACACGCGCACGGGGAGAGCGTGTGAGATGTATGTATTTCTACCCTTAAATGAACAACAATGTCAATATCTCAAGCCTCCCTCCGTAGCTAGTTAGTTCTCATTTGTATTGCTTCCAAAATCTCTCTGTGGGGGGTATGTGCGTTGTTCAGTACAACTAGTTTTGGTGCAGCTGTTCATTTGATTTTGCTGGCTGGCTGGCTGGCGAGCTTCGCAGTCGCAGGTAATAACGGCGCATCTTATCCGATCAGATAAATTAATTAATTTATATATATATGTATATATATATATGGTGGTGGCTAGCTTTGTGTTGTGGTTTCCATTAATTGTTGTTGGCAACAATGACAGCTCCAATCCAAAAATATGGAGGCGATCACTGCTTCCTTAGAGAGGTCTCTTCAAAACTGTTCTTTAAACAACGATAACCACCAGAGCAGGAGGGAAAACGGGTCAGCCGCAGATGCAGCAGTGCCACCAGGCTTAGGAATCTCATCCACCTCGGACCATGTCCCGGACACGGATAATAATCATAACTCTAACTCCGACACCACCTTAGAGCTCAACTCTCACATCTCACTCCCTTATCACTGGGAACAATGCCTAGATTTAAAGGTTCAATCCCCCTTTCCTCTTTCTCTTTTTCCCCTCCCCATTTATTATTTTTTTCTTCTCTTCTCTTCTCTTCTAACAAATCATAAAACCTATACTCCCTGCATGAAACTGGATCTTGCCTCTAGCTCAAGGTTTGGAGCCTGTCTACGTTGTTGTTGTTGTTGTGTATCCCGTGCCCTTCTTTCCAAGACAACAGTTTTCCACATGTTTACCACCCAAAACCCTAGAAAAACGATTTTTTTTTTTTTTCATTTCCTTCTTTTTCTCTCTATTAGGGAAGCAAGATGCAACTTTTCCGAGTTAGACCATCCTCAAGTCACAGACAGTATTTATTTCTTCTTTTCTGTTATTGGGGAATTTAATTTGTGAATACGTATACAAGGTGTGTGTGTGTGTGTATATATAGAGAGAGAGAGAGACAGCCATGTATGTATGTTCTCTAGTCATTAGCCTTGGAGTAGAGAAGGACCAGGGGAAACAGTATGATTTTTCCTTTAATATATCTTTTTGATCCTAGCTATTTGTAATTCTGATCCGGGTAAGAGGGGTGTGTTATTATTTTTGTTTCCTATTTCCGTGATTCCTTGGGTTGGTTCATTTGTTTGTTTTGAATTTGTTATTTGGTGAAAAGAAGGTTGTACGTTCTGAATTTGTGAGTGTGAATGAGTAATTGATGAGTTAACATATATATGGAACAGACGGGGGAAATTTATTACATTAACTGGAGGAACGGAATGAAAGCAAAGGAGGATCCAAGAGCAGCAGTGGCAGAGTATAGTGTAAGTAGGGATTGTGAATCCGAAGAAGAGAGCTGGTACGACAGCGAAGAGTCTTCATCGGAGTCATGTCCTTCTTCATCCAAGGAGAACTATCAGGGTTCGTTAGAGAAACAGAATGTTTTGGTGGTGGCTGGGTGCAAGGGCTGTCTCATGTACTTCATGGTGCCCAAGCAGGTTGAAGACTGCCCCAAATGTAGTGGTCAACTCCTCCACTTCGATCGATCCGAAAATGGCTCTCCATGATTTCCACTTCTCTTTTTTGTTCCAATTCCACCCTTCCCCCTCTCCTTCTCCTTGTCTTTTTTCTCTCCTCTTCTCAGTGTGAAACTATAGTTCTTTCTCTTTTTTGTTTATTATTTTTAGATGAAATTTTCAATCTTTTCAACTAAGAGACCCTTCTGCACTTCGATCTTCACCATAGGTTTTCTTCTTCTTCTTTTTATTAATTACTGTTATTACTTTAACATTTTGTGTTTCTCTCGGTCCTCAATAAATAAAATGACATATATTCGGTCAATATCTACAGTGCTGGCAGTAAGGTCAGTTTTAGAAGAACGAAAGAATAATATTTGTAATGATTGCGACGTGTAGCGTTCGTGCCTTTTCTTATATTACTTTTAGAAAAAATTAAATCAATGTATTGTCTCTTGTAGATTTTTGTTTTACCGTCTAGGTCCACCTTAGTTATTTAGCGCCATTAGTTTACTATATCATTTTTGTTATTGTTATATATCATATGCATGATTCAAAATATTTTTAAGAGAATTATTTATTTTATTGTTGTATTATTTAATATTTTTAACAGGGTAACTCGAGAGTGAAATTAAATAAAAAGAAAGAAAAAGTCATAATATTAAAAAAAAAAAGAACGTTTATGCTTAACACGTGCACTTAGTTTGAAGGGATTTTGAAACATTCTTTTTGGTGAATAAAATAAGTTATCTCAACAAAATAGAGTAGAGAGATTTAGAATTGGTAACATTTGACCTAACAAAGCAAGTTTTTTCCACTCATATTCGATATTCTCGCCGAATGAGCAGGGTTGGATTTAAATTCAAATGTATGTATTCTAATTGCAGGGATTATTTTGGAATGTGATTGATAGGATACACGTTAGATCAAAGTCGCCGTTTATGAAAGTGGCATTGTTTAAAGTTAAGTTTTTGGTAAAGTAAGGGTTCGCTCTGGTCAACTGCTTAGGCGTGTTTGACAGAACTTTCTGAATAAAAAAGTAGAAGAAGATTAACATAAGGAGGGTTCGCGATGGTGGTGGCTGAGTCGTGAGTTGGTGTGATTCAATCATTGCCCACTACGAAATTAAGAACAACAAAAAAGTATATACTTTCACATACATTATTTTTTTCGCATTTATTTACTATTATTCTTTCCTATTTTTTATTCTTCTTTTTAATATATATATATATATATATATATATATATATATTAATATTATTTTATCTTATATGACATAAAAGTGTATCCTTCTATTATTATTTCAACAAAGCTTGCCACATAACACCGTCTTCAATAATTAATATATTGTTCAACATTTGATTACGGGTAAATTTATTTCATGTATATAAATAAAAATAACTTCCAAGGTAAATTTCTCATCGTACATAAATTGTTTTAAGTATGAAAATTTTCCTTTTTACTTTATTATGTAAAAATCTTACGATGTTGTGAAATATCAAGGATAATATTTGAGGAAACTTAGAAATATACTTTTCAGCTGTTTTTATTGTTGAAAAAATTTATTATATTAAAACCTAAATATTTGGGAATTTGAATGAAATATATGCTTTTTAAAATAAACCTTTTTGAATTTTCAATTTTATAATTTATTACGTTTTTCTTCAACATGTTTTCATTATTTTATTATATAAAAAAATTCTTCTATTCCAAATAATATTAATTCTAACCACAATCCATTATAATAGTTATAATAATCAATTATCGGTTAATATTAAAATAACTTAATATCTATGAATATTTCAAACCATTTCTGATTTCTGATTTTTTTTGTTCAATTATCCATGGCCAGCTACATACATTATTGGGGCTATATTTTCGTTTTCTACATTTTTTCCGACATTTTTCCTTTTTGAAGAGAGGTTTTGAGCATTGGTCATAGGATATCGGGCTAGTCCTGTAAAAGAAAAGGGATATGTTGATTTTCCAAGCCATCTTAAAAATGCAATCACTACTTCCATGAATGCCCCAATCAAACATATCAAATTTTCACTGCCCAAGACGACCACAAAACAAATGCAATATTTTCCCTTCATCTCTACCAATAAGCTTCCTCAACAAATTCCTATCTTCCTATTTTGCTTCAAGAGAAAAAATTGATAATATATATATATATATATATATATATATATATATATATATATATATATATATATATATATATATATATATATATATATATATATATATATATATATATTACAAACGTCTTTACTTCCAGAATTATCCTTTTAATAATATTATATAATTATTATTTTTTATATATATAGAAAACTTCTTATGTGTTTTGATTCCAAATACACTAACACTCTTTAAAATAAGAATTTAATTCAAATTTCATAACACTCAATTCAGAGTTAGATTAAGAGTGAAACATACACTTACTTTAAACCTTAAAAAAATGTCTCTGAAATTCCTTTTTAGTATTAATATTCTTTTATAAAATTAATTATAAAATTTTATTTAAAGAAAAATATCTTCAAATTTCTTTTAGTATTAATATAAATTAATCATAAAATTATGTTTAAGAAAAAAAGTCTTAAGTTTGGTTAGCATTAATATACTTCTATTAAATTAATTATAATTTTATATTAATAATAAAATTTAATTTGTTAATTTTGTATTGGTATTCAAATAATATTTAACAAGTTAAAACATTTTTTTTAGATAAAAGAGAATGATTAGTTATTTGTATTATCTTATAATAAATTTTGATTTCTATTTTCTTTCTTTATCTCTATGTAACTTTTCATCTATTGATTTCATTTTTTTTCTCTTCTTACTTTTTCTATTCTATAAACATTCTTTTTAAGAGTTTTGACAAATCTCATTCTTGAATTTCATATTGTTAATGTGTATCGATTTATTTTTGTTAGTGTGTTTTTCTTTGTATGTGTTATTGTTTTTATTTTATTTACTGAATTTGTATTAGGATCAGAAAGTATTTCTCTTGTCTGATTTTATTTTTTTAAACTTTTCGATTTATGGATATTTTGAGTTTTTTTTCATATATTGATGAAGAATTGAAATTTTTGTTTAGATTGAATTGCAGAATTATGAAGTAAAAGTTAATTTTTAGTCTTTTGGTAGATAATGGAAACCAAATATTTAGTAAAATGTACCATAACAATAATTGTAATTGAAAGATGAAAATTAAATGAAATTAATTACGATAATTTAATATATAATTTGGCATAAAAAAGTTGAGAAATAAATTTTAAATAAAAGACTTATTCTTAAGTTTGATTTAGGTCTGTTAAACTATTGAGTTATTTTTAAATCTAGTACAATAATATAAGAAAATTCAAATACAAATTTAAAGTGTCTTTAACTTTAAATGTCTAAACATTATGAATCTTAGCTTTATTATATAATTACTATGTATAATGTTTAAACTTTTTTAAATAAATAAATAAATTATAATTTAAAATTAAAATATATCAAAATTTATAATAAAAACAAATTTTTATTTTACATAATCAAGTTTAAAAATTACAAAACATATTTAATCTATAAAAAATTAGTACACGTTTTAATAAATTCAAAATTATGTAGTACATGCAACTCTGCATAAAACAAAATTAGTTACCAAAGTGATAAATGCCCATTCTATCACAACTTCTTTAGTTGTTTACCATTTCTTTTATTAATTAAAATTTTGTTTTAGTATAGGTAAATATAAGTTATTTAAAATTAAACTTTTTGTTTTTAAGAATTCATATTAAAATGAAAAGTTTATTTATAAACACATATTTTGAACAACTCATATTAAAATGCTCTTAAGAAACATTTATAAAGGTGGATACACTAAAATAATTTGTCTAAGTAGTTCATATTTTAGTGAACCTCATTTCTCTTGAAAGTGCAAAAGTTGTATACATGGATAGACTTGCAAACCAAAAAAAAAATACCTGTTAGAATATGATACGAAATATATTCAAGTATACAAAAATAAAGTTTAACTTCAACCTACATCTAAATAAGAAAGTTTAAATTTAAATTAAAAGTACATTGAACACTAAATTGTATAACAAAATATAAAACAATAAATTTTGTATGTGATATTTAATCCTGGTCATGATGTAGTTTTTCCAATTTTTTATTATTTGAATATTTGTCCACATCATTTACAATACAATATATTATAAATAATAAATAATAATTTTAAATATATTAAATATTTTAATTGAAACTTTAAATATAAAATTTTATATTATTTACTTGAGTTCTAAATATTATTAGTTTCCTAAATCCACATATTAAATAATTTAATCTATCAATTATTCAAATCAAACTATTTTTTTTTATGTAAAGCATACTAAAAAAATCTATACTAATACGTGTTTTTAAATTTTTTTATTACGATTTTATTTTTAAAATGACATATTTGAGAATAAAAAAAGAAAAATGTATTTAAATTATTATTCACTTCAACTCTTAAATAAAGTACAATTATTATATGTATTAGAACAAGCTCTTTAGTTGAAAGTTAAAGAATTTTTTGTCTCTTTGACCTCAAGTCTGTAGAGATAAGTTAATCACTTTAACTGAGAAATTATCCATTTTGGAGATTAAAACTTATGTTATGTTTGCTTTCTTAGATAAATGTGACTTTTTTATCCAGAAAAACAAAATCTCCTTCTTAGCCTAATCACAATACAAGCCTTAAAATAAAAGCCTTTGTGATGATAACGTGCTTGTGAATATGTTTAGCATTATTAAAACAAAGAGCAAAGTTGAATTGTGTGAAATTATGACGATAGAGAGAATGACACACATACTTATACACCAGTGTGCTTTAGTGAAACACTTCTTTAAGGAATGGCTCCATGCGATTAAGGAAAATATTTTGCCATGATTGTTGACCCCTCATAAAACTCTTACATTTGCTTAGTCAATTTTGTTTGTGAGCACCATAGTTGAAGCTTGATTTGTCAAAAGAAACACAATTTCTCTAGAATTTTTTCAAGAGGAGCAAGCATGATTGATATTTATCGTGATTGTTTGAAATTGTTTTATTGAGTTGCCAAACCATTATAGATTAAATGTTTTCAAGACTAAGTTACCTTTTTCTTGAGGACAAACAAGATTCTAAGTTTCAGAGGGTTATAATGTTAATTTTTACCATTATCTCAGTCTTATTTTATTAAGAAAATCATGTTTTTTTTCTAACTTTTAACCTTTTTTATCCTTCACTTGTCTTGTTTTTGTAAATAAATACATTTTGGGTTACACTAATTCATTTATATACCTAATCCCCAATTTTTGTATCTAATTCAGTTACAAGAAGCTTTTGTACCAAACCAAAGAATTGACAACCAAGGAGAAGTAAGATGAATAACAAAAAATGAAGTTCATCTGGCGTTAAGTGCCACCTCCTTGTCGCTAAGTGCCACCTTCTTGTTGTTGAGGACCACCTCCTTTGTATTTTGCAAATGCTTTGAATATATTTATGCCTCTTCCATTAAATGCTAGTATTCTTCTTTTGTACTTAATGTTTGCTTTGATATGACCATTCATAGCTTGATGCTTGGTTCATTGGGTATTGAAAATATCTTTTGAAACATAAACTTGGAACAAGATACCTAAAGGAGTTTGTATATAGGGATGGAACTTAACCCATTAGTTATCTTAAATTCTAATTCATAAAGCCAGTTTGCTTATTAGGAGTTCAAAGGATTGACTCATAATAAAAAAACTTATGCTCGTTCTTTTGAGGAATCAGGGTCTGAGTAGACTTGCGGATTGACATTAGTATATTAATGTTGAAGATGCGAGTTTTTATATGCATGAGAGTGAAGTCGATGAAATCTAGTCTCGAGAATATCAATCCATACTATTTATAGCCTTTTTTCATTTCTAAGTATATGTAACTTCCAAAGTTCATCTTTACTCTTTATACATCAATTTACTTTATTGCACATAATCTCAAATTATAGAATTGCTCTTTAATTTATATTAGTTATTAATTGTATGATTATTTATTATTACGTAAGTCTCTAGGGAAAAGATATTCGATTTTATCGGTTTAGTATTTAAATTATGTGATACTTTTGTTATGGAAATTAGAAGAGATATAGATAGTTTTAGGTTTAATGTATCTGTAGGTTTAGTATTTAAATTATGTGATACTTTTGTTATGGAAATTAGAAGAGATATAGATAGTTTTAGGTTTAATGTATCTGTAGGTACGTATTTTGGTCTGAAATTTCAAATAGGTCCCTTTTTTTCCGGCGTCTTAATTGAGTCTTTTTCTTTTGTGTAAAATTGAAACAATTAAAGGTGTGCCGTCAAATTAGACAAACGACCATTTAATTGTTGGTTATATGACATGAACAAAGTTTACATTAATGAGACGTAGCATTACAAAGGAATTTTTTATTAAAAATTATAAATGCAGAGTTGTGTAAGTAGCTTTTTAAAAGGACAAATTAGGAATAATTGAAATAGAGACCTATTTATCATAATCTTTTTCTAATGAATAAATTTTCGATGTCTTTTTTTTATTAGAAAAAATGTAAGAACCTGTAGAAGAAATCTAAAAGTTGATGGTTTCAAAATAATAAAATGCCATAATATTTTAATAATAGAAAATTTAAACTATAAATAGATTTTTAATAATTAAAATTTATTTTTATAAAATTACAATATATAAATATTGTTTCTATATTTTTTAAACCTTCGTCTATGTTTGTATTTATTTAAAATATATAAATAAATATAATAAATTTTAAAAATTCACTTTTTAATATAAATCTCAGCAATCTTCCACTTTTAATGATAATAAATATTTAAGCACAAAGTAATAAAATAATAAGTAGCATATGATCATATTAAAAAGTGTAATTACTTTATTTTTCGACCGTCAGGTCATTGGGCCTTACAATGCAGAGACATAGTAACTGTGACCTACAGTGATCAGTGTTAATTTAAAATTGGAAAATTTGATGGTGAGAAATAATGAGGAACAATGAAAGTGAAGTAATAAGTAAGTAAGCGTCCAAAGACGTTAAACTTGTGGAATTTAATCAGAGTTGTTAATAATAAGCGAATAAATCGAATAGATTATGTAAATGTGATGGTGAAAGAAATCTAGGCATAGTAATTTATGAGAGAGAAAACATTTAAGCCTATTTCATAAATGATAAAAAACTAATTAAATTGGGAGAATTTTGTGTTGTTTTATTTATTTAATAATATGTATTAATTAATATTTGTACTTGTGTAGGGAGGCCCGCGGGTGGGAAAGATTCGAAATGAATTAGAATGCAGATGAAGGGAGGTCCAAAAGGACAGGACTGTGGGTGTGTCTCATAGGCATAGCTGGAGTCTGAGAAAACAAAGGAATCTTTTCTTTTATACAACAGTGGGGAATCTATGGATAGAGGCTGTGGTGACAGTGGCAGCAGTGTTGTACAGAGATAGAAAGAGATAGATGGAGAAAAGGAAATATGTTTTTATTTACTTTATATCAATAGTTCAGTTGGTCAAAGACAAATGGCACCGTCAACCTCAGCCTCAGGCTGCTGCTTATTCATTATATGCTGCTAGCTATAGCTACTTCCTCACAAATGTTGGTTAAAAGGAAAAACGTAATCACGGGGCATAACATAACCCTTGCTTTGCTTCGTCTTGTGTGTTATAGCTTCCGCACATATCATTCTTAATTGGGTCTTGTCCCATGTTATAGCTACCCTATTCTCAAGATTCGCCATTGATCCGCTTATATCTCTTGAAGGCGACCCAACTCCATTGCTTCCTTTCTCCTCACCACATTACACTGTTGGGTTTGTTAAAAGGGAAGTTTATTCAGAACATACAATATCAATCATCTCAGTCAAATTATACTTTGGTATCACTGGTTCGATCTACCAAGAAACAATTTTTAGAAAAATATAATACCAATACAATTTAAATTTAATTACATTGAAAATTAATATTAATTTTTATTCAAAATTTTAAGACAATTAAATTAATAGATCTTTAATTTTATATATTATTTTATTTTTTTTATATTTTTTGAAATCTTTCAATAACGACCCAACTCATCATAATCACGCAAAACATTCAAATCAAACATGCTTACTGTTCCTGCTTAAAATATTCTATTCAACCTTTCCGTGTCACTCTGAATTCATATGTAGTTCTATTTTTTATTTTAGATTACTTTATGACGAAAATCGTCCAGGGACGAGTCTTCATTTGTTTACTAGATTAATTTAGAATCTAATTATTTAATAATAATAATAATAATAATAATTAGTTAAGATCTTTAGAACATTCTCTCTATCCTCAGAAGTATAATGAGTCCACGAGCATGTCAGTTATATTCTAAATTAGTTTCTTTAAAATTTAATATAAATAGTTTGATAACTAATGTTAATAACTAATTTAAATTTTAATATAATGATTTATTTATTTTTCTTTACATTATTTATTATTTAATAATTTTTTGTGGTGATTTTTAATATTAATAATTTGGTTCATTGTATATATTTGTTTTAATTTTTTATTTTCAGCTAATATGACATTTGTTTATTATTTTAGTTATAGCTTTTCTATATATTAGTTATGACTAGTTTAAGTAGCATTGAGTTCTACATTTTCAAGAACATAGACACATTATCTAGGTTTGAACTTAATTGCTATTTTTTTATGATGTTTTGAAGTTGAGAGAAATTTGTTGAAATTTTGTAAATGAATTCATACATGTCCAATTCTCTTTTTATTAGCTTAAAAACTTTTTAACTGGGCTTATGTGATGTTTTCTCTCAAATGAAATCAAAGATACTATGTTTCTTTAACTTTTTGCAAGAACACAACCTAGGTTGAGTCACAGAAGATACATATTAAATATTATTCAATCTTCATTATTGTTCTTGTACAGATTAATTTGGGGTTTAGGGATTGAAAAACATGAAACAAAAATTGAAAGATTAAAAGAAAAATCAAAAAAAGGAAAATGAATCACTCCACAATTACAAACAATATGAAAATAATAGTTCTTCAAAGATTCACGTCAAGTTTCAACAACTTAGTTTTCTAATCAAGTTAATCAATTTATACAAATTAAATTTCAATATCATTCAATTTAATTTGTATTTAACTATCAAATCACTATTCAATTGGTTTGAATTATAATTTTAGAAACACAAATTAATATCTTAAACAGAAAAATTTAATTTATGGAAGAAAAGAAGAACTCGAACAAAGAATAACTAGTGCAAATGTCATTTTATGTTGATTTATTTTAATTCCGTGAATTGATAATAAGTCTAAGAACTCTTTTCTGAAAACACTCTCATTCTTCAAACTATATTTTTGCAAATTCTCCAACCTCTCTCCATCACTTTACTCACTGAATTCTTCATCTCCAATTCCAGAAGAAGCTTGAAGAATCCTGATGTTACGGGTCTTGATATCACCAAGCAGTTTGGTGTTTCTCTCCGGTGAGCATTTCCATTTCTTTTTTTTTTTTCATCTATGAGTCATGATCATGTAGACAATCTTGCTGCATGTAACTCAATTTGCCATTTTTCCCAAATTCCTAATTCATAATAGGTTCTAAAACCCTCTTATACTTCCAATTTTCTGATTTCTAGGTAATTCTAGAAATCCCTAATCTGTGTCTCAAACACTGCAAATTTCATCGAGAGAATTGAACGATCCGACTGTCCAGGTAAGGGGAGTTAGAATTCCTTGTTTGATTTCTGATTTGAATGCATGAATGGAAGTGATTGTGTGAAAAATTGGGAAACAATGCATAGGTAAAGTGAAATTGCATGATTCTATACATTAACGTTGAAATTGAGTGATTATTATGTATGATGACATAGAATTGCAGATTTATTGACCGTGAGTGTGTGAATTTCGTTTATGATTGTATGAGTGTGATGCTTGGCTGAATTGAGATTGTTGTAATGGATTAATTGAGAAGTATATGCAGTTTTATGAAGAAATATAGGTAAATTAGGCACTTTGAAGGAACTAGGGTAGTCATAATTTGATTCTATAATTATACCCTGTATTGGCCAGTTTAGAACCTTTAGACAAGTCACATATGACTTATAGGAAGTGCCTAAATGATCTAAAATGATTTAAAATTGGTAAATTCAGAATTGGTACCTTAAGTTCATGAAAAAGAGTTTTTAGAGTAAAAATCAATGCATAAGAGCTAAGGAATTGTGTTAGGATAGGTTAGAAACATCTAGACAAGTTTAAATCATCATATAGATCAAGTTAGGAGTGCTAGAAATCCATCAAAAGGCCTGAAACGAAACTTAGGATAGTGTGTTCCGCAAATTCTGCGGAAAAATCTGCAGAATTCACGCTGGGCGCCCCAAAAAGGGCGCTAGGCGTCATTCCCTGCTGTTTCCAGCAGAAATTCACGCTGGGCGCCCCAAAGTTGGCGTTGGACGTCATTTCCTGTTGTTTCCAGCAGAAATTTCACGCTGGGCGCCCCTAAATGGCACTGAGCGCCGTTTTCTGCTGTTGCTTTTGTTTTTGATAGTTTGGGGGGTTCCGGATGTCCGTTTTGGACGTTCTTTAGGTCGTTTTGGGGGGTTTTAGGCCCTTCTGGAGCCGTTGGTGATGGTTTCAAAGCTGTTTGAATTACTTAAGTATTGATAATTAAAGTTCATAAAGAAATTGTTATTAATAGATGATGTTTCCGTGAAAATATGTAATGTATGAGTTGTTTTTATGAATGAGTTGATGTTGTATGATGTGTGTATGACTTAGTATAGCCTTGGATGATGTTGGTAAAGTGAAAACAATATTGTTGTGCAAAATCATGAACTTTGAGGATTTATCTAAGATCTCTAGGTGAGATCATTTAGTGTAAGAATGAATATTGAGGCTCCTTCAAGGGAGGTTATCCCTAATACTCTGACGGTCTTTCATTCTCACTTAGAGAGGATTGACGCGGGCGGTGAGAGTAGTGGGAAGTCCTAGGGTAGACGCTTTCACTAGAGGTCTATTCCGCGGTAACGGACTAGCCTTGTGTGTGGTCGGGTAAAACCCCTCGGCAATGGCTTTGCAAAGCAGTAGAGTCCACCACAAGTGCACAACCTGCCCAAGATCAATATTCATTCCTAGTCCGGACGAGTCTAGGTCAAGTAGGAGTTATTTATGTTTGATTTGTTGTTGCTTGTATGCTCTGTTTCTTGAAAATGCATTGAACATGTTTATGTTTTGAATACTAGCTCACCCTTGCAATGTATGTTTGTGTGTTTTGTATGTTCTTGGTTCTTCCTTATTGCGATGATCATCCAACTTTGGATGTGAGCAGAGGCAGCAGATGACACTCCACTAGAGCATGCACTAGATAGTGGCGATGCGGTTCCTAGCTCGTAACTTTTCTTTAGGTTTTTATTAGTTTTCCTTCGTTGTATTTTGAAAGACTTTATACTTATATATAAAGCTTTTGAATTATTCATTTTGGATGACTGTATATTGATACACTATCATCTGATGACTCCGACTGCTTTCTAGTATTATAATTGTTGCTTTCCATGTTTATATACTTGCTATATATAATTTTAGAAATTTAGTTCTCTATTATTCAAGCACAAAAATTGCATGATAAAAGTGAAGATGAAAAGGATAAAAAGAAAATAAAAGAGAAAAATAAGAAAAACTAAAACTCTTGAAAGTTGGTAAATAATTTCTTTTTTAGACATAAGAAAAATTACGCCTTATATATATAGACTCTAAAAAGCTGAAACATTTTGGGGCCTAATCATAAATTGAAATCAGTTTCATAAGGTCAATTACAAATGGTAAGATAATAAAAGGAAAAGTTAATCTTTAGAGTTCTTTCACAAAATTACTGTAAATTTGTCTCAAAATTTGTCTCATCTTTTAAAAGTCTTAGAAAATAGCACAAAAGTAGAAATCTAGTACTCCATGTATTTATTTTGATGTCTTGAGAATTTTAAATCCTATACAACATGAATTAGAAAAAACCAATATTTATAGAAAAGTTATGATGAAAACAATAAATATTAAATGAGTTGAAAATACAAATATAAGAACTAAGAATAAAGTATATGAAAAGAGCAATCACGTTATTCTTTATAAAAAAAATAAAGAGAATATAATGAAAAATATTAATGACAAATAAAATAGATTGGATTTTAGAATTTCTAACCTCTATCATTTTAATTATTATAAAATGAATGACAAGTCTATAAAGAAGGGCACAAAACTACAATATACAATCAAGTAAAAAAAAAAACAATTAAGAGAACATTCGAAGTTAAAGTACTGAGTGTATATAGGCAAATTTAGTAAAAGTTTAGTGTGTGAAAACACGATAGATTGTAAGTTAAAATTTTCCAATTATCTTAATATATTTTTTTTTTTCCTTTTAAGTCCTTATTCTAACCAACGCAACTACTTTAATGTTGAAATGAAAAGCATTAATTACGATAACCAAAATAATAAAACACTAACATAATTTTAAATTATTTTATTTTTCAGAAATGTGAGTCAAGAGTAGGTGTATTTTTTTAAAAAATAAAAACTAATATATATATATATATATATATATATATATATATATATATTAATTTTTATATATTACGAACACTAAGGCTTAAATTATTTTCGAGAAACAATTACTCATTTTTTTCACAAAAATATTGTTTAAGGAATATAATTACACATAACATTCATTGATTTGAAATTATTCTTTTGTATTAAATATTTTACTTATGAAATTTTATTGATTAAAAGGGATATACAATAATAATTTAATTTTTACATATTTTTTTGATCTTAAAATTACTTATTTAGTGTAATGACAATCTAATATATTTTTACAATATTCTAAATACATTTTGCTGGTGATAATTCTTTACGCATAAAATTATAATATATAACGTAATATAAAATTAAATAATATATGCAATGAAAATTTGAAATAATATTTTATGAAAAAAGGTAATTATTATTTAACAAGAGTACTGCAAATTTATTTATTTATATTTATAATTAAAAAATAAATATACGAATATTCTTCTTCCAAAATAATTAATTGCATTAATTAATTAAATTGCGTTTCTGTAAATAATTGTTAATTGTCTTGTTTTTAAAATATTATTTTTATTTGTGTTATGTTATGTTTAGTGTTAAACAATTTTAATTAAAGATAAATAAAAATACACTACAAATATAAGAGTTCTGAATTATTTCTTTTAAGGAATTAAATTTAACTAGGGTGATATTTAGATAAACTTAAGACATATAAAATAGTAATTAAATTAAAAATTGTAATTATTGATATTAATTATTTAAAAATAATATAGAAAATTGGATGAAATTCAGATGACTTAAAATGTAGGTGAATCTATTTTTAAAATACATACATCCAAACTATTGCGAAAGCCACAAAAAAGGACATCTAACCGAACAGTGAGATTCGATAAGTGATGAACAAACATCCTTAGAGTTAGAAATTAGAAATTAGAAATTAAAAATTAGAAATTAGAAATTAGAAATGCACGTAGTTATTTGTGAAAACAAAATCACAAGGGTTTGGTTTTGGTAGCCAACACTACCTGCGTCTTTCGCCTGCGCAGCGTCTGTACTCTGTCTGTTATTGTGAGTGCGAAATCGGGTTAGTTGGGTTGTCGGTGCGGGTCGGCATCACAGAAAAACATGGTTGCCGAGATGAATGTCCGTGAATTGTCCATATCTAAGAATGACCGTACTTCAATGCCTGCCATTGCCAATTCCAAATTCCTTACTTTGCCCACCATCTTAACTCTTGGCCGTGTCGCCTCAATACCTCTTTTTGTCGCCAGTACGTTTGGTTTTCTATTTTGCTTGTTATAATTGAATTTTTGCCTACCTCGAAACGATGCTATTCAAATTGTCTCTTCCTAATTTTTTCCCCAAATTGCACGTGCTTCCGTCTTCTTGATTCAATGACTTGTTACAATGCTATATTGTGCACCGATTTCATGTGATCAAATCAAAATTTTCCCTTATATTTTGCTTAGCCTTCTTCATGGATGGTTGGCGAGGAACAGTTGTTACTACAAGTATCTTCACCGCTGCAGCAGTTACAGATTGGCTTGATGGTTATATTGCTCGTAAGGTACCTACTCTTAATTTTTCATACTCTCTCTCCTCCCTTTTGTTACACCTAACGTAGGAAGCTTTTTCGGTTTTCAACTTACTAATGTATTAAAACAATGTCTCTTACTTGCAATGCAGATGAAAATGAAATCTACATTTGGTGCCTTTTTAGATCCAGTAGCTGATAAGGTAATTTTCTTTAGCTCCAAGTTTCTCTCACCAATATGTGAATTTAATTTTTGCTGAAACTGAATGCAGCTCATGGTTTCTGCCACATTGGTCTTATTATGTACTAGACCTTTGGAAGTTGCTGTGTTTGGACAATTACCATGGTTATTGATCATACCTTCAATCACCATAATTGGTAGAGAGGTAATGCTTGCATATCTCGTATATGCAATTTCAAGACATTGATTACTTGTGGAACCTTTCAGGCAATGAAATTTATAGATCTTAATTCTATTGTATTTCCTTAACTTATTCTATCTTGTTTACTGTATAATGTGATTCTTTGTTATTAAATTAGCCTCAAACCAGTTTCTACTACTTGCCATGGAATCTGAATTATTAATGGTTATTTTATCACACTAGAATGCGCTAAAACATAGGTTTGGTCAAATTCTGTGCGTGAATATCAGGCAAATCCAATGCTTTATTTATCAATAGCATAATTCTGAGTCTGTAAATTTCGCTTCACTTATGGTTGCCGTGTGCTTGCTCTCATGGTATGACCATTGAGACTACTTGAAGCTCCGGAGGACAGAATCAATGATGTTGTGATAATGTATCCCATCTTCTTTCTGTAGTGTGCAAAATATCTTTAATATTTGTGTTGATGATTTAAATCATTATCCAAAAGCCACCAAACCTGTCTCTGACTTTCAGATCCATTCTTCAACGTGAGAATAGAAGGGAATATCAACTGAGGTGTTACTCTGTGTGTATATGTACTCCCATTTCACCTTACCAGGAAAGTTAGTATGATTGTTTTTTGCTCGGGTGTAGAATTGCAACACATGTATAGACCCCAGACCTGAGTTCAGGATAAATTAAGACTCGTAATCATGAATAGTCCAGATAGCGCTCTTACATCTGGGGGCTATTGCTTATCCAAGATGGAGGGGTAATTATTCTAGATCCCTTGAGTCTGTGCATGTTAGCTTGCATGTATGCAGACGTATTTGTTTATATACGATTCTAGTTTTATATAGTACTTGTGTTTTCCTTTTCATCTTCCATTTGATTTTCCTTTCAAGTCATCATGCCTTGTCTGCTATAGTCAGTGATTTGGGAACAAATGTTTTACAATTTCTTCTTGTAACATGCAAATAGATAACCATGTCGGCACTGAGGGAATGGGCTGCTTCCCAGGGTAGCAAGCTTCTAGAGGTTTGTTTTATTACCTATTCTCTTGAATCAATTGCTTGCTCTACATCCCAAGTTATGAGCTTGTATAATTAAGCAAAATTTACAGGTTGTTGCAGTTAATAATCTGGGGAAATGGAAAACAGCCACACAGATGTTGGCGTTAATTATCCTCCTTGCTACGCGGGACTGCAGGTATTTATTTTCCTTGCATTTCAAGGAAACTGTTTTATTTACAATCAAAAGAAAAACTACTGATCCTGTTTCCGTTTCATACTTTATCAGTCGTGGAGGACCTGCCATTTTGGTAGGATCTGGTGTTGTCTTGCTTTACATTTCAGCAGGGCTTTCCTTATGGTCATTTGTAGTATATACGAGGGAAATTTGCAAGGTGTTGCGGAGGTAGAATGGTTGCTTGCTCTTTGCTTTCACATGTATCCACTTCTTTGGTGGCTTTGATTCTTTTGATAATTTCTTACGTAAAAAGTTTGGTTAGTGATTTCATGGAAGGAAAGCACTCCTTGTGACAACATATATATAACGTTTACTTTCAAAAATGTCCAACTCTGCTTGCAAAGTAACACCATTTTTCCAATTCTTGAAAATTGTATTGTTTTTTCCCCGTAGTCAACCAAGGTAAAGAAAAGAAGAAACAAAGAAAAAAAAATGACGTGTGGATTGAATTGGAAGAATCCAGGTTACTAGTCATGCAGATCGAATTCCTATCTACATTTTGGAGCCCATTAAAGTTTGCCACTCGAGAAATTTCACTAGAGGAATTATTGTATGGTTGTTATTGACTCTTAGATTGGTTTTCTTCAGTCTATTATTTGACAATACTTAAATACAAAAGTTATTTTTCAGTGTCTGGTCATGTTTGAATATTCCATGCCATTTCACCTTACCTTTCTTTTTATGTGTATTTCCATTTTACTTTGGGTCCTATGCATTTATGTTTTGAGTGAAAATAGTTGATTGAAGAAAATAGTTGATTGAAGATGTCTTGAAACGCAGGAACCTTACTTATTATTCATAATTTTATTTGAATCAACTTGAACATTAAAATGCTCTTATCCTCCGTATATATATGGTTGATAGAGAAGTTTTTAATGGAGAAGTCAATGACAAAATCATAAGACTTTTGTTCAGTTATTCGGTGGATTTCACAATGTTAGATGCCCTTAATTGTACTTGACACTTCATCAGTAATTTAGCTATTTAATATTGTGATGAGACCTGAATTTAATTTGAAAATATCTTTAAGCTCCACCAATGTTCGCAACAAATTCAAACTAATGGTGTGACATTTATTGGAATCTTTAGCTGTGGAAGATGATGAGATAATTGGTCTTTGGAGCCTAGTGATAGAATTTGTTACATTTATTTATTTTTTGTCTTGCCATGAATTTCTTCCCCACCACTTGTTTATAATCATGTTTGTGGTACATTGATTGTCATTTATTAGATTATTTTTTTATCAACTAATATTTTAGTCACGAAGGTGTTGATATCACGTAATTTTTTCCTAGTGTTGAAAGCAAAAAGTTATTATATATGTTGGGGAGTTCCTCATAATAAGAAACAAGTTCGACCTTTGATGGGTAAGATAAGTTTTCTTCAAAGATTCATCTCCAAAAGAAGAACCGAAAGGTTTTTAAGAAATGCTTAACCAATGATGATTACTTCTATGAAGACTAGAGAACCGAGAAGCTATCTTAATTAAACCGCATAAGTCAATAAAGCTGTGATATGTTTTTCAAAAACTTAGGATTAAATATTTTGGGTCCAACAAGTTTTGGGCTGAAAAAAAGTCTAGCTCCTATGACTATTTAAATCTTCCATATCATTTTCTCCTTTTCATCCGACGCCTAACAAGTTTACGTATTAGTGTATTATTTTTATCGGTATTCATAATTACGAATGAGAAAATATCACATTAAAATAATGAAATATGTCACAACCCATTAAATATTTGTCTTTGGTGACGGCCACGTGTCGACCGTCCGTTCTCCCCTGGTGAGTGGGAGACAAACTCTGCAAGCATTTAATTCCCGTCCTTCGTAATCCGTGCAGCAGCAGCAGAGCAGGGAAACCCTGAAAGTGGAAACCAGATGGCACGCTAGGAGTAGCCGGACGTTTTAGTGGGAACCATGTGGCAGCCAGAGAATGGCCGACCGTTCGTTTTGGAGGCAGTATTTAAGGTAAGAAGAAAACGCTGAGGTTACGTTCTGCATGCAATCTTCTTCTTCTTCAGCAAACCCAACTTTCTGAAACTTTGTTTTTCTCCTCCTTCTCTCTAAACCCTAAATCTTCTCTCTAGAACTTCGACCACCACCTCATCTCCGATCACCTTGCCCCTTTCAGATTTAACACTCCTGGTGTCAAGCCCTTTCATCCTAACCGATCAGTTTTCAAATCGGAGCAGTTTGGACGTTCGGTCGATCTTAGCGTAGAACTTAGAAGTTAGCCGGAATAGAGGTAAGGGAAGCTTATAAAGTTAAATTTTGATTTTCTGTATGTTTTGAAGGTATGTTTGATTAATGCATGTTTGATACCTAAGTATGTTATTTGATTTTATGAATGGAATATGATATGTGTAGTATGAATTGTATGATGAGTATAAACTTAGAGAAAATGTAAATCCGAGACCGAAGGTCATTAGGACCGTTCGGTCTTCCCCTAAACGATCGTTTTTGGTGTTGTTGTATCGAAACCTTAATGACTTGCTTATTTAGTCGTAATATTTTATCTATTTCAGAACGCTCGGTCTTATACCGAGTGTTTGGCTTTCACGCATTCGGTCATAGACTGATTGCTTAGTCTCATGTTTACTATGTTTATTATCGTAGCGTTCGTTCCCTCTGAACGTTCGTTTTTATATTCCTAAATGTTATTGAAAGTACTCGGTCATAAACTGAGAACTCGTTTTCATAATTAATTACCTTTGTTATTCGAAACGTACGGTCTTCCACTGAGCGTTCGACTTGTAAGAGGGATCTCTTATTTGATAAATATTAAGTTTTATACTCGTACTTGAATTCTTAAAACGTCCGTTTTATAATAATATTATCTATCTGAAAAGTGTTCGGTCTTACACTGACACTTGATTCCACATGGAGTGTTCGGTCTTGTACTGACACTCACTTTATTGAAGAGAACTCTTTTATTTATTGATGTTCGGTCTCAAAAACGTTCTATCTGAATTATATTGTACTCGGTTGTCCTCAGTTTTCGACCTTTGGGTCAATCACTAAAGTAATCTTTGATAAACAAGTTCATCCTCGGCGTTAGTCCGTCCGGTTTGTTGTTTTTATAAGAGAATTCCAAGGAGGAACGTCTCATGATTGATTTTATTTGCTATAGTATGACCGTGGTAAAAGGCTCATGTTTGACTCTATCCTGATATTCCGTGATTACACCTTCTCAAGGAGAGGAGGGTAACTCATGCGTGGGAATGGCAGGAGGTCCTTTAGCCTCAGGGTATTTCTATACCGAGGTGGTTCCACTGGACTAACCTCGGGTGGCGGTCTGTTGAGCGTATCCCAGCCAGGTCCACCCGGGTGCAGAGAGCGGCGAGCATACAGGGTCATACCGTTCGAACACTGTTTAGAGTAATTAAATTTGATGATGTTGTCGTTCGGATTTTGAATGAGAATATTTGGATTTATAAATTTTGATTGTGATATTGGTGTTAAATGATTTTCATTGAAGTTTATAAGCTTACCCTTGTCTACCTTTGTATTGTCTATGTTGCCGTTCGGTATCCGATCGTACGGTTATTCTCTTCACTGCAATGATGGTCCTGTTGGGTGTGAGCAGAGGGAACTCAAGACGAATCGTTGGAAGAAGCCTTGCAAGTTGAGCAACCCCTGGAAGTGCTACCAGAGAGCTATGCTGGACCGTCCGGTCCTTAGTTTAGATTTTCATCTTTTGATTATTAGTAAATGACGTTCGGTTTGTTTATTTTGTAAAACCGTTCGTTTTAGACTTTATCTTTTGGTTTCAGACTTGTATAGTTTTGAACTGTTAAATTTTATGTTAGTTGACACCTTTCGTCCTATTCTTTTGCTCGTTCTTTTCCACTGTTCTTTTATATTGTTCATGATAACTCCTAGAATAAAATATAGCTTTTGTTATATATTATTGGGATGTTACAAAATCATTTATAAAAATAATTAAAATATTAAAATACAAGTCATTTTTTAATGAGATTAACTGAAGGAAAAAAAAACTGATAATAGATTGAATAACTTTTTTTGGTTGTTGGAAGATAGATAGATAAAAATAAAGAATAAATAATTATCAAAATATTTTATATTTAATTTTATAATAACAATAACATATAAAAAAATAGGAGAGTTTTCACTTGATTAATCTTTCAAATTAAAAGAAACTTTCTTTATTATTAAGGAAACCTTTTTCCTGGTGTAGAAATGGTGTGAAAAGGTGTAGAATTAGAGTATAAAGGGTGTATAAATGATATTCAAAGGTTGTAATAATGGTGTACAAAGGGTGTAGGAAAGGTGTAGAAAAAGTGTACAAAGGGTTTACACTCATTCTATATCTTTTTACAAAATATGTAGAAAAACAACAGAAGGGGTACAAATGGTGTATAAAGAGTGTACAAATTATTTATAAAGTGTGTACTTTCAAAAGGCTACATAAGGGTGTACAAATGGTTTACAAAGGGTGTATAAAGGGTGTATAAATAATGTACACCCATTGTACATTTTTTTAACCAAATATGTAGAAATCTTACAAAAGGGTCTACAGAAGGTATACAAAGGGTATAGAAAGGGTATACACTCATTCTACATCTTTCTACAAAATGTGTAGAAATGTTGTAGAAAGGTGTACAGAGGGTATACAAAGATGTAGAAAGGTGTATAAAGGGTTTAGAAAGGGTGTACAAAGGTATAGAAAGATGTGGAGAGAGTGTACAGAGGGTATACAAAGATGTGGAAAGGTGTAGAACGATGCAAAAAGAGTGTAAAATGTGTATAAAGATATAGAAAGGGTGTACAAAGCGTATATAAAGCGTGTACAAAGGATGTGCAAAGGGTGTACAAAGGGTGTATAAATGATGTAATAAGGGTGTACACCCATTCTACATCTTTTTACAAAATATGTAGAAAGGCTACAAAAGGGTGTAAAAAGGCACACAAAGGGTATACAAATAGTGTAGAAAGGATGTACAAAAGTTGTAGAAATTGTGTACAAAAGTTGTAGAAATTGTGTATAAAGAGTGTACAAAAGGTGTGCAAAGTGTGTACAACGAGTGTACAAATACTGTATAAAGGGTGTACTTCCATTCTACATCATTTTACAAAATATGTAGAAAAGTTGTAAAAGGGTGTACAAAAGGTGTATAAAAGATGTGCAAAGGGTGTACAAATGGTATATAAAGGGTGTACAAAGGGTATACACCTATTCTAAATCTTTTTACAAATTATGATGAAAGGATGTAGAAGGGTGTACACAAGGTATATAAAAGGTGTAAAAATCTGGAAATGTCGTCAACCGCTGCTCTATATCTTATGCTTTCTTCTCACTTTGTAATATAACCAAAGTTCAAAATGAGAACTTTTACTTCACTATCATCCCAAATCCGAACCACAAAATTTAAGCTTTGGTTAATGCAATGGCTCAACTCTGCCAAAACCATTGATCATCTAAAACAAACCCATGCTCTTTTTCTCAAACTCCTCCCTCAACAACCACCCTATCATTTTTATCAATACATGGGTCGTTTGTTATATTGAGTTCTCCAATTACATGGCGAAGACGCCAATCTTTGCTATGCCCACCAACTGCTTGACACAATGCCAAACTGTTCCAATGGCTTCCTTTGGACCTCCCTCATTCGTGCATTCCTATCCCATCGTGCCCATCTTCACCATTGCATTTCTACCTATGCTAGAATGCATCAAAACGGGATTTTGCCTTCCGTGCTCACCTTCTCTTCAGTACTTAGCGCGTGTGGACGATTCCGGACTTTGTTTGAAGGAACACAAGTGCATGCCAGAGTGGTGCAGTCCGGGTTTCTTGGAAACAAGATTGTGCAAACTGCACTCCTTGACATGTATGGAAAATCTGGCTGTATAAGTGATGCACGCAACGTGTTTGATAGGATGGATGACAAGGATGTTGTTGCTTGGACGGCGATGATTTATGGGTATGCTAAAGTAGGAATGATGGTTGATGCACGATGGCTCTTTGATAACATGGGAGAACGCAATTGTTTTACTTGGACTACCATGGTTGTTGGATATGCAAATTGTGAAGACATGAAAGCTGCTAAGGAATTGTATGATTTAATGAGTGACAAGAATGAGATCACTTGGTTTTCAATGATAGCAGGTTATGGTAAGTTAGGTAACGTGGAGGAAGCAAGAAGAGTATTTGATGGAATACCTGCGCTGCAGTCTGCATCTGCTTGTGCAACGATGCTTGCTTGTTATGCACAAAATGGATACACAAAGGAAGCCATTTACATGTATGAGAAAATGAGAGAAGAAGGGATCAAAATCACTGAGGTAGCAATGGTGGGGGCTATGTCAGCTTGTGCACAACTGAGGGACATTAGAATGTCAAACACTCTAACAGACCATCTTGAAGAGGGTTACTGTGGAAAGTCCTTTTGTTATTGCATTCTACCCATTTAGGTAAAGAATATCTCACGTACTGACCTGGAACCCATTGTTATTTTATCTCAGATAGAACACATATTGTTTCCAACGCATTCATCCATATGCATTCAAAATGTGGAAACATAAACTTAACACTGAAAGAATTCAGTATAATGAGATACAGGGATATGTATGCCTACAGTACAATGATTGCTGCCTTTGCTGAGCATGGAAAATCTCGAGATGCTATAAACCTTTTCTTTAAAATGCAAAAGGAGGGGTTAAAGCCAAACCCAGTCACATTCATCGGTGTCCTCAATGCTTGTAGCTCTTCTGGTCTTGTTGAAGAAGGTTGTAGAATTTTTCAGATTATGACTGAGGTATTTGGTATTAAGCCCTTACCTGAGCACTATACTTGTATAGTTGATCTCCTTGGGAAGGCTGGGCAACTAGAAAGGGCGTATGATCTAATAAAGGAGAATGTAACCACTGCTGATGCAACAACTTAGAGCTCTTTATTAGCGGCTTGCAGGCTTTATGGCAATCTAGATTTGGGTGAGATTACAGCCAGACATCTCTTTGAGATTGACCCTGACGATTCGGGAAATTATGTGCTTCTAGCAAACACTTATGCATCAAAAGATAAATGGGAGCATGCACAAGAGGTTAAGAACTTGATTAGTGAAAAAGGAATGAAAAAACCTTCAGGGTATAGTTTGATTCGGTGAGCAATCGAGGAACACTATAAAGAAGAACCACTTTGATTAAGCAGTGTATTCTCTCAATCAGTATAATGATGATGTCGTGAACAATTTTGTATTGATCAACACTGTTGAAGGAGTAATTGCTGAATAAGCTTTGAATTCCCAGCTTTATTTTCTGAGACATGCATGTAAGATATCAATATAATCATGTAGGTGTATGACCATTTAGTCATGAAGCCATTAAGCGAAGCTGCTAATCCATCTTAGAACAGGAACGAGTTTCGTGTGGTTGTTGTGCAATTATATTGGCCTCAAGGTGCAAAAGTTTAGTTCCCTACACCTTTGAATTTGTATGCTCGGGATGAGGATGAGGATGGGAGAGTATAGGATATATGTCACAAAATGGGGTCTGTTAGGGAGTTAATTGTATATAGGAGGAGTCTCAGATGAGAGGGTCAGACTTAGCCTATTCCCGTTCTCGTTGGGAGGAAACGCCAAGGATTGGTTGCACTCATTTGCTGAAGGGACGTTCAGAAACTGGGATGCGTTGGCCAAACAGTTTGTCACCAGATTTTTTTCGCAAACCAAGATTCATCAAGGGAAGCTCAAAATCTCCTCATTCAAGCAAGGGATGGAGGAAACTCTCGGACAGGCATGAGACAAATTCAAAGGCTTGTTGAGAAAAACTCTAGGCCACGGATTTGACAAGACTGCTTATTTGCTTGCTTTTCTAGGAGGGCTTAACACTCAGTAAAAAATGATGCTGGATGCCTCAGCTGGAGGCAGTATAAATAGAAAACCTGAGAATGAAGCCTATGACTTGATTGAAGACATAGTTCTGAATGAAGCTTCCCAAAGTGAGAGGGGCGCACAGAAAGGAGGAATTTTGCATCTTCCTGCTAGTGATGCAATGGCTGCACAGAATCATATTCTTAACCAGAAATTGGACAAGCTGACAAAGGGCCTCTCTGAACTTCCAACAGGGTTAAGAAATATTTCTCAAACACAACAACTTTGTGAGTTATGCGGTGGTGACCACATCAATGGTCAATGCGCTTTCACTAAGGAAATGCAGGAGGATGTTAACTACATGGGGGCCCAGTTCCAATACAAACAAGGTAATTTCAACCAAGGTAATTCTGGGCAAGGTTGGAAGAATCACCCCAGTATTGGACAAAATCATAACAATACTTCTGGGCAAGTAGGAAGCTTCAGACAGCAACAACCTTCACCATTATGGCATCAAGTGAGTAATTTGACTGAGTCTGTCAGGACCTTAAGTAACCGATTTGATGACTTCTTCAAAAAATATGAGCAGCACTTGAATAACACTCAGGACAGTTTTAAATGACTGGAGTCACAGATTGGACAACTGGCAACAAGAATAGAAATTACTGAGAATAACAACAATTTTTATTTTTGTTATTTAATTTTTCTTTTGAACACGTAAATTTTGGAACAATTTTTGGGTAGCATCTACTGAGGGATGCTAAACTTTTGGTATCTACTGAAGGATACCCGGAAGGTATACCTATTCAAGGGTGTTGGACGACTAACATTTACTGACAAATGCTAAACAGGTTTGGGTCAGGCTCGTGACGTTAAACAAGCGCTACTAGGAGGCAACCTAGGATTTCTTCTTTCACTTTTGAATTTTAAATTTTTGAATTTTATTTTTCAGCGTGTATGCTTGACTTGAATACTTTTTCTGAAGATGTTTGACTGACTACTTTACATGATGAGTCTATTTGATAATGATCTGATGTGAATGATTATTGAGTTGTATGCATGTTAACATCCTGTGAAACAGATGTGTGATGAAGTATGATTGTGGTCATGATGCTAAACAGGATGTATGAATGACTGTGCGTGAGAAAGCATGTTGTGTGAGGTATTGAGCCCCAGAGTTTTTATTGTTGTATGTATTGTTCACATTGAAGCATAAATTTTATTTCCTTAATCTTGATGATTGATTGATTTTTATGTGAATGTCAAATGATCAAGGCCATGTTTGAAAACCCTTTTCTAGCCAAATTTCCACCTAAAGAGCTTTAAAGATTATATCCTTTTTGAACCTTAGCTTGAAACAGGATGAAACCCTTTAATTTGAAATTACTTATCTTGAGTTGGGTTGAGAATAATTGTATGGAATCAAAAGGTTCAAGTTTGGGGTTGCATGGGAAAAATGGAAAGGCAAAAGAAAAGCATTGAGCTCAAGTGTTGAAAAGCAAAATACATGAGTAGAGAAAAAGAAAAGAAAAGAATAAAAGCATGAAGATGAGCTCAATGAAAAAGAAAAAGGGAAGAAGCTGGGAATGAGTGAAATTGGTGGCAAAGAGAGAGTTTAAATTTGAACATTTTCATTAATGAAATAGTTCTTTTGACTCAAGAATTTTGTGATCCAGAAAAACCTTCTTGATAGCCCGACCTCATTATAAGCCTTGGAAAAGTCCTTTTGATGGCATTTGCATGGAAAGGTGTTGATTGTTTAAGATGAATGACAATTTTAATTCATGTGACTTGTGAACAATAAAGAGTGGAGTGCTACCCTAAACACTTGAGTGATTGAGTGGAACACTTGCTTGGTGAGAACTTCTAAAGTTCATGATTGCATTCTTTGTTTAGTGGACTGATCATTCATACTGTGTAGCATCTGTTGAGGAACGCATGAGCTAAATTAGGTTGAGAACAAGCATGCATCTTGATTTGAGTTCACTGATTATATGAAATTGAGTAAGTTTTGTCATTTACTTTGGAAATGTTGAATCATTGGATGAAAGGGTAGAAAGTCAAGCTCTGTTTTGTTTTATGGTTTTGTTTTGTTTTGCTTGAGGACAAGCAAATTTCTAAGTTTGGGGTTGTGATAACGGTTGAAAAACCGTTATTTTCATATGCTAATTTGGACTAAATTATGCCCTTTATCGCTTAGAAGGAGCTTGAAATCAAACAAAACTCGATAAATGAGTCAGTCGAGAGTCAAAAGCTGTTTTTAGCGATTTTATGCTTGTTTTGCATTGTTTTGCAGCAAAATTGACAGAAGTGAAGATTGGGAATAAAGATGAAGGTCATAGACTCAAGAAAAGCGAGAAAATCAAAGAAAAGAAGAGTCTAGGCACCGCCCGACGGTAGACCCCTGGCGTCGGGCGGTCAAACGGGAGGAGAAGACACCAGCATTGGGCGCCGGGTGGTTTTGCGGCACGAGGGAAACCGCCGGGCGGCAAAGTGTGACGCCCGGCGGTGGTCAACTGGGCTTGGGCCTATTTTTCTGCTACGCTTCTCACCTATAAATAGCCCTGTTACGAATTCCAATTCATTCTTTTGACAGAGGAGGGCGACTAGACCTACTTTGCACTCTTTGGAGAGAATCTCTTGGATGCTTAGGTTCCTTTTCATCTTTTCTAGGGTTTGCTTTCCATATCTTCCATTATTTTCATTTTGGTTCACCATGACTATGGTGAACTAAACCCTTTTTGTTGTTAGGGGAACAATGTAATCTTTTGATATTCTCGTTTATTGAAACTCTTGTTTGAATTATATGTTTTTCATATGCGTTTATTATCAATTGTTGGATTCTCATACTGTGCTTAATGCCTTTATCGTTTAACTCATTCGGTAACTGATCTTTGACTTTATTGATACAGGGACGTACAGTAATGGCACGAAATAGTGAGATTTTCCTTGGTTAAGTAATACCGCCTAGGGATAGGGGAGTAGGACGACCAATTGTATTTGCTTCTATTTGTAATGCGTTGCTAGTTGCTAGGGGAGGCTAGAGATAGCAAGTCGGTAATTAGTAATAGGCCCTTTTCACCGAGGGATCGGGTTAAGGGGAGGCCAAGAAAGTTTGCACGCAATTAGATAATAAAGCTATTTAAACAAGAGGAGTAAATAAAAGAGAGATGATTAGATGAAATTGTAAACACCCAACAACTCCATTCATCCATTGCCTAAATCTTGTCAATTGAATCACACATTGCATATTTATTTTCTGTCATTGCATCCACCACAATTATTGAATTTTTCTCCGCAAGTCTTACGATTTTGATTCACGCGAACGATAAGGCCTTTCGAGTCTCATGGGAAGAACGATAATGGGTTTTACCATTTTTATTACTTGATACGATTTGGTACACTTGCTAATCCGCTAACAGAGTTTCGAGATATTACTGGGTCAGACCCAGGGCTTGTCGGAGGAGTTGATTCTGGGTTTCTTCCTAGCGGGGTTGTAGGAAGACATTAAGGGGCAAGTCAGAATTCAGGATCCCCCAGACTTGATGGGAGCGATTAGGGTTGCGAGAGACGTGGAAGATGCCATAAACCGTGCATGCGGAGGAGTTTGGAATGGGGTCAAGGTGAATCATGCGGGTAACCGAACCTCTGCGTCAATCGTGAGGAGCGATGGAGATCGCAATTTTGCGACAAGGACCGGTGGGATAGAGGGAGTGGTTCCGGCCAGGAGAGAAGGGTCGACGATGGCGAATAGCACCAACGCGAGGGGTAATAACCTAGCCGGAGGAGAAAACAAGAGTCGGATGGTCAGAAACTTACCTTACCCGGAGTTTCTGAAGAGGCGGGAAGAAGGGAGATGTTTCTGATGCGGCGGAGAAGAGTTTACGGGTCCTGTTACTAGCGGAGGACGAGGAGGAGGAGTTGAAGGAAAACTTTAATCCGGAAGCGAGACCCCTGGAGCTGTCGGCATGCTCGGCGAAGGGCCTGACGCCTCCCAAGACCATGAAGTTGACTGGGTTGATAGGAGGAAGGAGGGTGGTAGTTTTGATTGACAGTGGGGCCAACCAAAATTTCATTAGCCGGGGTGTGGTGGAGGAACTGGGACTACCGGTGGCAGAAACACCCACTTACACCGTAAGCTTGGGCGACGGTCGGAAGAAGTGGACAGGTGGACGCTGCGAGAAGGTGAGATTGCAGCTGGGAGACGTGGTGGTGGAGGAAGACATGCTTGTGTTTGAACTAGGGGGAGCCGGTCTAATATTGGGCATTGCTTGGTTGGCGAAATTGGGGGAAGTGGTTATTAATTGGGGAAATATGTCCATGCAATATGTCGTGGCGGGAGAGAAGATGATGATCAAAGGTGATCCAGCTCTGGCAAGACAGCTGGTGAACCCAGGAGAACTAGCAAAAATAATGGACGCTGACTCATGGTTTTTGCTTTGGGAAATGTGCGTAGTGGAGCAGGGGACAAGAGGTGACGTGTTGGGAGACTTGACTGAAGAGCAGCAGGAGGAGATCAGAGCAGTTTTGCGGGCCCACTACCGGGTGTTCCAGGAGAGAGAAGGGTTACCCCCTACACGTGATGCCCAACACCGAATAGTGCTCAAAGATGGTATAAATCCTATAAATGTCAGACCCTATAGATATCCTTATCTCATGAAAGAAGAAATTGAGAAACAAGTTGCTGATATGCTACGAGCAGGGGTTATAAGGCCGAGCCAAAGTCCATTTTCCAACCCTGTGATTTTGGTGAAAAAGAAAGATGGAAGCTGGAGGTTCTGCGTCAATTATCGGGCATTGAACAAGGCAACCGTTCCAGATAAATTTCCTATCCCGGTGATTGAGGAGCTATTGGATGAGCTTAAGGGTGCAAGGTTCTTCTCTAAGCTAGATTTGAAGGCTGGTTATCATCAAATACGCATGGGTGAAGAAGATATCCATAAGACTGCCTTCCGGACACATCAGGGCTTGTTTGACTTTTTGGTGATGCCCTTCGGGTTAACGAATGCGCCAACGACATTCCAAAGTGCCATGAACAGGTTAATGACGCCTTATTTGAGGAAATGGGTGCTCGTTTTTTTTTTTACGACATCTTGGTATACAACCCCTCATGGGAAGAGCACCTTCACCATTTAAAACTGGTGCTGCAGCTTCTAGAACAGAACAACTAGGTGGCAAATAAAAAAAGTGAGTTTGGGAAACGGAGGATTCAATACCTGGGACATCGGATATCGGAGAAAGGAGTGGAGATGGACCAAGATAAGATTAAGGCCGTGCTGGAATGGGAAGAACCCAGGAATCTGAAGGCACTGAGGGGATTTTTGGGCTTGACGGGATATTATAGGAGATTCGTGCAGAGATATGGAGAGTTAGCAAAACCCCTCACGGAATTGTTGAGAAAGGGGAAGTTTGAATGGACAGACGAGCCAGGACAACCATGGCTACTTGAAGTCTGCGATGACATCTGCACCTTTTGAAGTGTTACAACAGGTGGGGAAAGTAGCTTTTCGCTTAGAATTACCAGAGGCAGCAAGAATACATCCAATATTCCACGTTTCCCAACTAAAGAAAGCAGTGGGTGAGAAGAGGGTTGAAAAGGAACTTCCGGCTGAGTTACAAGCAGACATACCCCTATTTTGGCCAGTAAAGATTTTAGACAGAAGGACAAGGCAACTGGGATTGGAATAAATACCGCAGGTGTTGATAGAGTGGCAAGAAGGGGGACAAAAGGGCGCCACATGGGAAGATGTGGCGACTATACAAGAGCAATATCCGAAATTCAACCTTGGGGACAACGTTGTTGGAGGAGAGGGGAGTAATGTTAGGGAGTTAATTGTATATAGGAGGAGAAGAAACGCTACTTAGCCTAACTGCCAAGGCAATTAGGAAATGGGGGGTTGGTTTCTGTTAGTTCGGTTAACCGTCTGTATAAAAGGGGAAAATGGGTTGTATATACTTTAGTTTTGGAGTCTTATTGATTGTGTTGGAACTCTTGGAGTTCTGTGGGGAGAAGTTAAGCTCTCTGAGTACCTTGTATTCACCATTTCTTGATTCTTTTGCAATAAAAGGAGGCTGTACAATTCAGAGGAATTGTTCTGTATTGTGTTTCGAGTGTTTTTCATAGGTTCTTGATTAAAATAACCTATCAGGGTCTCTATACAGGGTAGCTGTTGAAATGGTGGAGACAGGATCCACATTACTTTGAAATGCAGCTGTTGTTTTGTACGGAGATGGAAATAAGGATTCTGTGTTGGAGTTTTATTTGGATGCTTTGAGTAGTAATTATCAACAAACAGATATAAGGACAAAGATGATTCATCAGGGAAAGAAAACAGGAGGATCTTCTCCCTTAGAAAAAGGGATTACCGCCCAATGTGGGCATGCAAGGAACAGTAGAGGGCTAAGAGTACTCAAAAGTCTTCTCAATCTGACTCAATGTTGGCAATAAAACAGCAACAAATATGTTTCTTACATTTAGGAAGCTTCTTTTCCTTGTGCAATATCTTTCTTTTGCCTATTATTTTGGATATCTCTTTGTGATTGTTGCAATCTATTAATATTCTGGTATATAGGTTGTTAAATAACTTCAAGGAAATGAAGTTATCTATTGAAGGTTTGAGAGTAAAAGAAGAGCTATTCCTCAAAAGCCAAAATTCCTTGTTTATTATTGATAGAAGAAAGTAAAGAAGGTGGAATCTCATGTTGGACATGTCAATAAACAAAAGATGACAAGTGAACCTTCACACATACTCTGTAAGTTTCCACACTAATGAAGTAATTGTAAAACTGCATGAAAGTAGTGTTTTTACATAGGTTTTCTTAATTTAGTTAGTTAAGTCTGATAACAATTACCATGTACTAAATTGGAAAATGACAAAATAATCTCTATCTTTTTTTATTCTTGGAAATATATATTTCTTGTCATCTACTTTATGAATTACATTTAAATTTCTTATGTTGTTTGTGTTTCTTTTATTTTTTTTCCAAGTAACTTTTATTTGTCACTCATTGTTTTTGTGTCCACTTTTATGTTTAAGATTTATTTCACTGAACTTTACTACTTAAAATTCAAGTTGTTTGTTTGTTTAGTCATTTTTATAACTGTAATTTATTGCTTTAGTTTTTCCTAATCATTCTTTTTTTTAGAATAATGTGTAAGTAGATTATTATATGTTATCTGAAAAAGTGAAATATGTTATATAAAGATAATCATTAAAAGGAATTCTATTCGAGTCAATTTATGTTATAAATGTGTTTGTTTTTCATGTTTAAAGTTAATTTAACATATTTAAATTAAAAATTATTTCCACTATTAACATAAATTAAAAAAACTAAATAATTTTATTCATTTTATTCAAATTATTATTTATCGGTTATAATATTTTGGTTTAAACCTTCCATTGGTCCTCATATTTGTGTGCAAATCTCAGTTTGGTCCTCAAGTTTTGAACTGTCTTAATTGGGTCATAATTTTTGTAAAAATGCACACATTTTACCCTAACCGTTAAGTTGTATCAAATGGCGTTAATTGATGCTAAGATGTATTTTTTATTTTAGGCTTAATCCCTCCCTTAGTCCTTATGTTTGTGTGAAAATCCATTTGGAGTGGCACCAATCACAGTCATGTTTTGTTGCTTCCAATAAGTAGAAGATTTTTCTATGTGTGTTTAATTATGCATAAACTTTATATCATTTTTTTTAATTTTAATATTTATCATTAAAAAAAAGTCATGTATACACATCAATAAATAGACTCAATGTATACTGTGATAAAAATATAATGAAATGTGGTGTAGATGCACAAATAATGCATGGAAATTCTGTGATTTGTGAATGTTTTATTTACCCTGACTTAATTTAAAAATGAAATTTATTAATAAAAAAATGGAAAATATATAACACAACCCTCCAATAAAAAATCAACATCAACATCATCAATTATTTTATTATCAAGGTGGAAAACAAATGAATGAACATAGCAATGGGTGAGGGAGAGTATGGAGACGAGAGAGAAACAAATTAGATAACCGAGGAAGTGAATTAGGATTAGGCAAGTGTTTCTGATTTTTTTCAATTGGGGCTATAGTAGGGATGACAGAGAAAATGTTGGAGTGAAAGAGATGAAAAAGAAAGGGTTGAGAGGAATGAGAGATGTGGTTAAGGGTTTGGAGACTTTCTTGTTTTTTTTTTTTTGGTTTTGAGAAAGAAAATTATTGAAATACCCTTTACCTTAAACTTAGAATTGGATATTTTTGTCTACTAAAACTCGATACACATTGCTAAAATGTATCAATTGAAAAAAAAGTATGCAAGTTAGCAAACCCTTTTTGTCTTCAATTATTATTTTAAAGCTTAAATAAGTTTTAGAATTCGCAATATATTCATTTCAATTTTTTCATCAAGATTCTGAAACTGTCTTTATTACAAGGAAAATGAGATCAAATGTTTTTAACTTTTTCGAAAAAACAAAGCTTTTACTTTTAGAAAATTTCTCATACACTTGTGTTAAATATGTAAATATTCAGTTAAAGAAAAACTTAAAATTGTTTGGACACGTATATAAATTTTTTTAATAAAAAAGATTTCAAATCATTATACAATTTACTTGTTTTAGTTTATCGATGATGTGTCACATTGATTCTCTTTTCTTATTTAAAATATATATTTAATTAAAGGTCTTATATATATATATATTTTTCCCGAAACAATACTAGAGTATGGAGTTAAAAGATTTATAAAGACAATACCTACACATAATACTTATAATCTTAAGAAAAATAAAATAAAATTATTGCAGTGGTAATCACCCTCTCAAACCAGTTGCTAGATAGGTTTCTTTGATTATGATATCATACTTATGATTTATGAGTTAAAAAATTACCATTTTTTTACTTGTGTGAATGGTCCTAGAATACATATTAGAGCATTTGTGATATCTTCCCTTGATATAGTGGCTTAATCACTTTTAGTTTATTTCTTCTGGCATTAAGTGCTTCTCTATTATAAATCAGGTTCTACTTTTCTAAGAATAACTTCTTTTACAAAATTGTCTTACTTAAATTAGTTTACGTGTGATGTCTTCTTTGGCATGAAGATTCACACTTACAACAAAGCAATGAGATAGTGAATCACTACATGCATGGTTTGAACAATTTAGTTTTATTGTTCAAAAATTTGGGTTAAAACGCAGTGGAGTATACCATTCAGCTTTTTATTGTCATTCTTTTATTGGAAAATGTGTTTACTTAATAATATATGTTGATGATATAATCATTACAGGAAATAATGTTGTTGGAATATCTCAACTGAAAGAGCACTTGTGTAGACATTTTCAAACTAAGGATCTTCAAAGTCTCAAATACTTCTTAGGCATTGAAGTAGCGCAATCAAAAGATGAAGTTGTAATCTCGCAGAAGAAGTATGCTCTTGATATATTACAAGGAACAGACATGATTGATTGTAGATTGGTGGACAGTCCCATGGACCCAAACTAGAGATTAAGGACAGAAGAAGGTGAATTATTCTCCGATTCAGAGAGATATAAGAGGTTGGTTGGAAAAATGATTTATCTCACTATTACCAGGCCAAATCTATCCTTTGCAGTTGGAGTGGTTAGTCAATTCATGCAGACTCCATGTGTTGACCATTGGAATGCTCTCCTTCGCATTCTAAGGTATGTCAAAAAGGCTCCTAGACAATGATTGTTATATGAAGATAAAGGAAACATTCAGGTCTTTGGGTACTGTGATGTAGATTGGGCAGGTTTGCCTATTGATAGACGGTCTACTACCGAATATTGTGTTTTTTTTGGGAGGAAACATTATTTCGTGGAAAAGTAAGAAACAAAATGTCGTAGCTCGATCAACAACTAAAGCCGAGTATATGGTAATGACCTCACTGACATGTGAACTTATATGGGTGAAACAATTCCTTCAAGTGGTTAAATTCTCTGACATCTATACTATGAAGATGTATGGCGATAATCAAGTTGCTCTCCACATTGCATCAAATCACGAGAGGACTAAACATATAGAAATTGATTGTCATTTTATTCGTGAAAAGTTATTGACTAAAAAAATATATATTGAGTTTGTTGGGTCAAACGATCAACTCACATATGTGTTGATCAAGTCATAAAGGGTCTTCAGATTGAGTTTATTTGTTCTAAGCTTGGTACATACAATTCTTATACTCAAACTTGAGAGAGAATATTAAAATATTTATTATCATTATATTGTGTCTAGGGTTATCTTATTTATCGTTATTATATTCTAAAGTTACTCTATTTATCATATACTTTGTATTAAAACTTTCTAATATATAGAATGAGAGTGAAAAACATCTTTAAGGCTTCAAAAATTATTTTACAGTTCAATCTTTTATTTATATATATATATATATATATTAACTTTTATCTTTAATTATTATTTTAAAGCTTAAATAAGTTCTTAGAATTGGTAATATATTCATTTTAATTTTTTTATAAAGATTTTGAAACTGCCTTTATTACAAGGAAAATAGTTGAGATAAACTGTTTTTAACTTTTTCAAAAAAAAAATATGCTTTTACTTTTAAAAAATTTCTCATACACTTGTGTTAAATATGTAAATATTCAGTTAAAGAAAAACTCCAATATTTATTGCGCACGTATATAAATTGTTTTAATGAAAAAAAATTTCAAATCATGATACAATTTACTTGTTTTAGTTTATCGATCATGTCTCACATTGATTCTCTTTTCTTATTTAAAATATGTATTTAATTAAAGGTCTTTACTATATATTTTCCCGAAACAATACTAGAGTATGGAGTTAAAAAATTTATAAAGACAATAGCTAAACATAATACTTATAATCTTAAGAAAAATAAAATAAAATTATTGTAGTGATAATCACCCTCTCAAACCAATTGCTAGATAGGTTTATTTGATTATGATATAATAATTATGATTTATGAGTTAAAAAATTACCATTTTTTACTTGTGCCAATAGTCCTAAATACATATTAGAACATTTGTGATATCTTCCCTTAATATAGTGGCTTAATCACTTTTAGTTAATTTTTTCTGGCATTAACCGCTTCTCTATTATAAATTAGGTTCTACTTGTCCTTTCTAATAATAACTCCTTTTACAAAATTGTCTTGCTTAAATTAGTTTATCCATGATGTTGTCTTGTTTGGCATGAAGATTCACACACACTTACAGCAAAACAATGAGCTAGTGAATCATTTGTTCTGTTCTAAACATCTTATTCTAAATATACTAGTTCCAATTATAACATATATATGTCTCTGATGTTTTCTTTCCCTTTAGTCCATTCACTTCATTCAATTTATCTTTCTCATTAACTCTTGAAGTTTTTTATAAGGATTTAAATTGAATTTGTGAAATGGATGTGGATACATTGTTTGCTTCAATTAATCAGATCAATATTTCTGATCATACTGCAAAATGTGGTGTTTGCCTTAAGACTCCACCCAATATTGCATCAGATGGCCTATGGGGAAAACATAGCACAGAAGGGTCTCCTTTAAAGTCATCTATGCCAATATTTCTACTTCAAGTGGTTTTGATTTACACTGTAACACGAACTTTGAATTACCCTTTAAAGAAGCTGGGTTTTCCTGTCATTTTTTCACAATTGATGGTAAGTTTTCTCCTCATAGTGTATGTTTTTTTAAAGGATTGGTTTATTATTAAGATTGTTATAGAATCTTAAATCATACAATAGATAGGAAAATTAACACGGAGGAAATTTGGATTGATCAACATCTGTGATATGTCTAACAAAATGCATTATCTTTATTTGAAGGCTGGGCTCATTTTAGGACCATCCTTGAGTATATTGGAGAAAGAGAAGACAATGTTGTTTCCTTATGGAAGTCAAGATACACTTGCTACTATAGCATCACTTGGTTATATGCTATTTGTCTTTGAGAATGGTGTGAAAATGGATTTCAGCATGATCACCAGAACAGGAAGACAAGGATGGATCATTGCCATTGTGGGGTTGCTATTTCCTCTACTAATTGGTTATTCATCTGTAGAACATATTTATAAACTTACATCCCAGGGTACAATAGTGCATTCAACTGTTGTTATATTGATGACACAGAACATGACTTCATTTACAGTGATTGCCTCCGTCCTCAATGACCTTCAAATCATAAACTCTGAACTTGGAAGATTGGCGTTATCTTCTGCACTGGTGGGTGACACGCTGAGTAATATTCTTGTAATTGCATCTGCAGCCCTTGATACCAGGAAAGTGAATGAAAATAGTATAGATTTGGTGTTGTTTTTCGCTATAATAATCATCATTTTCTTTGTCTATCGGCCTGCAATGTTCTTGGTGATTGAACACACACCAGAAAGCCAAGAAGTGAAGGATATTTACATCAACGTTATCATTGGGGTTCTCTTTGTTTTGGGTTGGTGTTCAATGCTCTTCAATATAGAATTCATTCTTCTACCTTTCCTTTATGGATTGGCTACACCAGATGGACCTCCATTAGGATCTTCATTAGTTAAAAGGGTTCATACTTTTGGTTTAGAATTTCTCATGCCAATCTTCGTCACTACATGTGCAATGAAGATGAATTATTCCTTGGTAGAGTTCACATCACCTATATTTATAGGCACCGTCCTTATGATCGTTATCGGTCATCTAATGAAACTTATATCTTACCTAGCATCTGCACTCTATTTCAAGCTATCACTAAAGGATGCACTTTCTCTTGCCCTCCTTCTAGATTGCAAAGGCGTTGTGGAAGTAGCCATGTATAGCTCTGCATTGGACAAAAGGGTAAGAGATTCACTCTTCAAATACAACTGCTTTTGATGGCTTCTCTCAAAATTTCTTCTTCCTTGTTTTCTAAACAGTTAATGATCATTATACTTATTATATTATATGCAGGACATCCAACCTGTACGTTATACTGCGGCTCTAACAATGATCATGATCTCAAATAGCATTGTGCAATTGCTGGTGAAACGTTTGTATGACCCTTCAAGAAAATATTTTGGCTACCAGAAAAGGAACATGTCTGATTTGAAATTTGACTCCAATCTCCGGATCCTAGTTTGTATTCATAAACATCATCACACAGTACCTATAATACCAGCTCTTGATCTATTTAATCCTACACCAATGTATCCAACAACTGTGGATGTTCTTCATCTGATTGAACTAGTAGGGCGTTCTAGTCCTATTTTCATTTCTCACAAGATGAAAAGAGGTGTTCCTTCTTTTGTAAGAAACTCCTACTCGGAGAATGTCATCCTTTCCTTCAAACTCTATGAAGATGAAAAGCTAGGTGCAACAACAATATACCCTTATACAGCCATATCTCCACCTACACTGATGCATGAAGATGTGTGCTACCTTGCATTGGATAAAGTTGCATCAATCATCATTCTTCCTTTTCATAGAAGATGGTCTTTCGATGGAAAAATTGAACACGAGGACAAGACTGTGAGGTTACTGAATTGTAAGGTGATGGATAAGGCTCCATGCTCGGTTGGAATATTAGTGACTCGTTTTGTTCGTAAAAGTGATTCACCACTTCGATTAGCCATGATCTTTTTCGGTGGTGATGATGATAGAGAGGCTTTGTGCTTGGCCAATAGAGCAGCCAAAGACACTGCTAATGTTAACCTTGTGGTGTATCACATTACAACAAGCGAAAACAAGGATGAAAAACATAATGAGGACATTATGCTTGATCGTACAATATTAAAAAATGCTAAAAGAGAATGTTCTCGTATGAAAAATGTTGTGTATGAGGAAATAATAGTGGAGGGTGGTGCCCAAGTAGCTTCTGTTCTTCACCGTATGGCAGAAGATCATGACTTTTTTATAGTTGGGAGACGCCATGGTATTGATTGTCCTCAAACAAAAAGTCTTCAAGAGTGGAGTGAGTTTCCAGAGTTAGGTGTCATAGGTGATTTTCTTGCTTCTCCAGATCTTGATTGCAAATCATCTGTTTTGGTAGTGCAACAACAAAAATTTTACCATTAATAATACGTAATTTTGTTGTATGAAATGATATTTTTTTGTTATGAGATATGTTCATAGAACCTTCTATTAGAAGATCTAATGTTCATAACATATTTAATAATAAAAAAAACCATAAGCAATTGAATTATTTTTACTTATAAAATTAACTAACTATAAGTAGTAATTGCATTACTTGTTTTAATTAATTGTTTAAATAATCATTAATTCCCAAACTTTCTATATACAAACTAACTATATTTGAATAATTATTTAACAACTACAAAAAACTGTAATTTTTCCAGGGGTTTTTTTTGGCATTACCGGGGGTTAAACCCCCGAAAAACACGAAAAACACATTTCCTGCGGTTGCAAAAAACCACTCCTATTTCCAGAGGTTTTCGAAACCGTGTTAATGCTACCAGAGATGAAGGAATATTGTGCCATTGAAATTCACGAAACTAGGACCCAGCTTGTGAATACATATCCTACAAAAAAAGAGACATAGATTTTTACATTTTGATATAGAGCTCATTATTAGCAGCTTAATCCTTTACCAATTTAGATAACGTGTGGTTTTCCTCTGTAGCTAAAAAATAAGAGTTTGGTTTTCCTCTCTTAAAACAATAATAATTTACTATTCCCTTAAGTTAAAAAATGCAATTTCATTGGAGTATGATACCATAATATAAATTGCATCAACTACTATGCACCAGAACTTCTCTTCAACATCATGTACTTGCTTTGTCATTTCCTCTCTTTCAGTTAAAACAGCAACCACACTTGTTGGAACAAAGTCTTTCCCACAGTATATAGCAATGAAATATTTATCCCTTAGCAGCAAGTTACCTCCTGTTAACATCTGTAGCAAAACAAGAAAAAATCACACTTTCAAACTAAAATTGACAAAGATAGCAGTGCATCATGTCTAAGCAATACATTCATAATACATTCTCAACCATTTGAGATTGCAGCAGATTCTGTGAAGACAAAGTTCACAGTGTCAAATCTATCAAGTTCTGTATTCCTCCTCCTCATCTTCTTCTTTGCTTTTGTGTCTCCCATCCATGGAAGCAACAGACATGCTCCTCTCTTCATTTTTGGTGATTTTTTTTTAGATGCTGGCAACAACAATTACATCAACACTACAGCTCTTGACCAAGCAAATTTCTGGACCAGTTTCTATGTTACGTTCCCAATACCTAAAAGAAAAACAAGAACTCTAAAACATATATGCATTCCAGCCAAGACCATACATCACAACATGCTCAATATAAGACAAAAATCAATCAATTTAACCACAACAATTTACATGATATTAAAATCCCTAACCAAGATCCAACACACACAGTTTTATCACCTCGCGTGCGGAATCTGGCACAACCGATCTCAAGAAGCAATGATTTGTTTCTTCCAAGGCTGCTTCACCGATGTGAAAGTGTGAATCGTCTCTATTATTGTACGTGAGCGAGTGCTCCTACAAAAAAAGGAAGAAACGTGAAACCAAACCCTAGCTCGTTTTCTCTACATGGTCAGAATCACTATTTGCTTTACTCATAGCTTTCATTGTTTCCCCACTCTGTAGCAAGACCGTCACTGTCATTTTTAAAAATATTACTAAACTAAACAAGAATAAGAATTTTTGGAGAATGAAGACAAGACCGGTCATGGATGGAGATGAAGAAAGGCCCTGACTTTTCACGAGCAAAGAAGGAGAGAGGAGTAGAGCTGGCCGCACCAGTGCTGTCGCCGGACACCATGCTCCGGCTGTGATTCCAGGAAGAGATGTGCTATGGCTGGCTTCTCTGTTGGTTAGAGGATAGTAAAAGAAAAGGACACGAAGCGTTAAAGTTTATCTTGGAGAAGACGAGCAAATGTTTTAGGTGATATCCAAAATATCAGTGCTTCACTTAAAAAGTTTTTAAATAAAAAAATAATAATTTATTTGCGGTTTCAATCAAACCGCAGAAAATTTCAGAGGTTTCTAAAACCTCTGGTAATAAACCCCTCCTATAAAATATTATTTTTGTAGACAAGGACTCCTTTTAGAAAATATGAAAAGAATTTATCTTAGAAGTTTATCCCATGATACTAAAGGAAGGAAAGGAAAGACATATATTATATGATATATATGCATCTAGTTTATGTTTTTAAATTAAACATAGGAACAAAGGAAATATGACCGCGCTCAAGCTAAATCTAATGAGATTGCATATCAAGATTTAAGGATTACGCCAAAATTACAACACAAATATCTTGTGAAAATTGTTTTACAATAGTAATAATCTGAGAACTTAAGACAACAACGCATGTAGGGACATACATCTATTACACTCTCATGATAAAACTTCTCAAGTTTATAGTTACGGTTTAGTGGTTGTTTGTATTAGTAGGAGAGAAACATTATTATATCCTTCACTATGAAGTAATACTTTTCTCATAAATATTTATTGCATATCATGTCCAAAACATTTCTTTCTTAATATTCTTCTCTTATTTTTTTTATCCAAAAGTGACAATAAACAATATTTGGAGTTCTTAGTCTTAAGAAAAAATTGAGAAGGAATAATCAAAAGTGACTTGTGTACTCAATTTGTAATTATTATTTGATTATAGTGAAGCCTTAATTATTATTTGATTATAGTGAAACCTTAATGCTTTGTTCACTTGAATGGATTTGGGAGAGAGTAATTGAGGGGATTTGAAGGTAAATTATTTGTTGTTATTTATTTGAGTGGATTTTGAGGCAACTGAGAGTGGATTTGAAAGTAAATTTTTTTAATATGTCACATCAATCAAATCCTAGACTAAGTTTTACAAACTTTACTTCTAAATTGACTATCGCTTACTTCCAAATCCACTCAAATAAACAAAAAAAAAAAATATCTTCAAATCTTCTCAAATCCCCTCAATTATTCTCCCTTGAATCCATTTAAGTGAACAAAGTCTAAGGGTTTCTTATTGGAGAACTAGTCCTAAGTGTTCGGGTGAATCAATATAAAGTCTTTGTATCTTTTTGTTGTATAAAGAATTTGTTCATAGATATCTAGTATTTGTGTAAAAAAGGTTTTGTTGTCTATTTTAACCCTCTTATAGAATCTTATTATTAGTTCACAAGTTCTGGGCATTAGTTCTTCATAAAACTAAGAGACAAAGATCCAATGTTTAAAGTAAAAATTTCATCATTAATAATAAGTAATTTTGTTGTATGAAATGATATTTTTTGTTTTATAATATATATTCATAGAACCTTCTATTAGAAGATATAATGTTCATAACATATTTAATAAAGAAAAGTGTTTACAAAGCAATTGAATTATTTTTACTATAAAATTAAACAATAAATAGTAATTGCATTACTTGTTTTAATTATTTGTTTAAATATATCATTAATTTCCAAACTTTCTATCTACAAACTAATTATATTTAAATGACTATTTAACAAGAACTCTTTTTAAGATATGAAAAGAATTTATCTCAATTGATTAGAATGTTTACCCATGATACTAAAGGAAAGACATATATTATGTGATATATATTATAAATATATATTTTACATTTTATTTATGTTTATAAGTTAAACATAAAAATAAAGGAAATATGACGACATGAGAACTACTCAAGCTAAATCCAACGAGGTTGCATATCAAGATTCAAGGATTACAATGTCAAAATTACAATACAAATACCTTGTGAAAATTGCTTTACAATAACAATTTGAGCACTTAAAGATGAACACACATAAGGGACATGCACCTATTACACTTTCATCTATGATAAAATTTTTCAAGTTTATATTCATGTCTTAATGGTTGTATTAATGGGAGAGAGAAATATTATTATATCATTCATTCTGTTGTAAGGAATATTTATTATATATCCACTCTACGACACTTCTTTGATGGGAAAATCTCATGTTACAGACACTCAGATATTTTTTTTAAAATTGAGTCTACTGTTCATTGATAATTAAAGGACTTTAAATAGTCGTGATACTTACAATATTATGTGAATAAAAATAAACACTAAAAATAAAATATCAACTATCTTAAAAATAAAATCTGCTTAATCTATCATCAAATAATATTGTACCAAGATAAGCAAAAAAGTCATAACTACCTATCTCTATTTTATTTTTATCAAATCAAACTAAATATTAATAGACCCAAAACTAATAAAATAATAAACAAAGTTATTAATAAAACCCTAAAATTTAAGTTTATCCCAACAAACTCCCCCATAAACTTAAATTCTTTCTTCCTTCATTCGGCTTTCCATGTGCGTCATCCCACACCGGGTTTGCTTCTTTTAATTATATTTGAGTTGGAATTATTCAAGCTCTTACTAGTCATACCTTGCTTCAAGCACCTTCTCTCCAAGATTTTCAACTCTAGATCATACAACCGGTTCTTCTTCGCTTTTGCTTGGGTTGCTAGATGACCATGCTTATCCTTTAAATACAGTACCTGGTCCTTCATAAAAATTGAATTGCCTTTTTCAATTATATGACTCATGCTTAAAATATTGCTCTTCAGCTCAGGAACATAATAAACATCCCCAATCTCTCCAACTTGTCTATTCTTCTTAATATGTTGAATTGTTCCACGCCCTTTCACGGCCACCTTGGAGTCATCTCCGAAAGACATAAATTTGGCCTCCACCTTGGTGAGTTCATAAAAAATGTTCTCATTCCCACACATATGATTGCTTGCTCTAGTATCTAGATACCATGCCAAGTCAGTAGAAATCTCATCAGTCTTTGATTTCAAACATGGTCCAACATCTGCCTTCTTCAGCTCCTCAAGCTCAACCCTCTATTTATTTATAATCTCATTAGCTTCCTCCAGAAGCCTCCCTATCCGCTGAATCTCTTCATTTTTTTGTTTGAGTTCTTTTTCCATGTTTGTCGCACCTTTTACCGAGATCACTTCATCCATTATTGAGACCAAATTTTCCATGTTTACTGCATCCGAGCTCTTTGCCAGTAACAATTCTTTTGCATCTTCAGTAAGAAGATTAGTCTTCCAATTTGTCTCAGCCTTGCAATACTTTGCAATATGCCCGCCTTACCACAGTTGTAGCACTTTGTTGATCTACACTTGTTTCCATAGTGGTAATACTTGCCACACTTAAAACACTCAACTCTTGACCGATCTCCTCGGCCTTTTCCTTTCCTCGGTCATGCCAATTCTGCTGACTGGTTTGCTCTTCATTATCATTCTCAAAATAACCTCGGCCACATCCACCTCGTCCTCAGCCTCCATGCCCTCTTCTACCAAGACCTCGGCTCTAAGTAATCCGAGTTTTGTTCGAGTCAAACTGTACCTATAGTGCTTGATCGTCGGGTTCAACATGATCATCCCAACTCCTTCTTCTTTGTTCGTGGGCTTCTAATGACTCAACAAGTTCATCCACTGTGAGAACCGACAAGTCCTTCGATTTTTCAATGGTGCACACAATAATTTTGAAATCTTTTGTAAGAGATCTCAAAATTTTTCCCACGACCCGGCTAGATGGCATTTGTTCTCCATTCCTGCCGAGTTGGTTGGCCACCTTCTCCACCCGAGTTAAGTACTCGGTTATATGCTCTTTGGGCTCCATCTTCAACTATTCAAACTCTCCTTTGAGAGCTTGTATTCGGACTTGTTTAACGCGGTTGTCACCTTTATACGCAACCTCCAATATCTTCCATGCTTCCTTTGTTGATTTGGCATTCACTATTTTTTCGAATCCCGACTCATATACTACATTGTAGAGAAAGTACAATGCTGACCCATCTCCTGAACGTGATTTTTTTAACGCGGTTATCTGTGCCACCGTCTTATTTCGTCTACATCAGGTTCAACGTACCCGTCTTCCACCATATCTCAAACATCTTGGGATCTCAATAATGCCTTCATTTGTAGGCACCAATTATCATAATTGGTTTTTCTCGTCAATTGTGACACACTCATATCATTGACAACCTTTGCCATCTTTCTCAAAAAATCAAGCACTCACTTTTTCTCTCATGGTGTTTGACTCTATCATCATTCTTTTTTTCTCTTTCTCGGTAGTTAGAGCATAAAGCTTTAATACCACTGATGAGAAAATCTCACATTACACACACTCGAATATTTTCTAAAATCGAGTCTACTATTCATTGATAATTGAAGGACTTTAAATAGCCATGATACTTACAATATTATGGGAATAAAAATAAACATTGAAAATAAAATATCAACTATCTTAAAAATAAAATTTGCTTAATCTATCACAAAATAATATTGTACCTAGATAAATAGAAAATCATAACTATCTATCCTTATTTTATCTCTATCAAATCAAACTAAATATTACTAGACCCAAAACTAATAAAATAAGATTTAAATAAAATTATTAATAAAACCCTAAAATTTAAGTTTATTCCAACACTCGTCCATGTGATTCTTCTTTTATTTTTTGTATCCAAAAGTAACACTAAAGAATATTTGGAATTATTAATTTTAAGGAAAAATTAATAAAAAAAAACTAGAAGTAACTTGTGTACTTAGTTTGTAATTATTATTTTATTACAATAGAATTTCTTAAAGGTTTCTTAAAGGAGTATAGATCAAGTATATATTAAGTGAACGAGTATAAACTTAATTTTTCTTTCTTAAGAATTAGTTATTAGACATAAGTGTGAAAAATTCTTTGTTCTCTATTTTAACCCTTTTCTAGAATATTATTGTTAGATTCTTTACAAAAATCAGAGGCAAAGATCCAATGAAACAAAATGAAGGACCATTCGCAAATAGATCCCCTTTATTTATAATAAAAATATGATTACTGGATGTTTCGGTTGTGGAGTCAAGTGTTGGGCTGAACCGGCAAGTGTACTGAGTCGCACAAGTAATATAAAATGGTAAGACCAAGTATCGTATTCTAGAGGACTCTCGCGTTGTGAAAACAAGATTAATTAAGACTTAAAATAAAAGAGCACAAAGATGAATGGAAAAGGAGCACAAAGATGAATGGAGGTTGATTTATATGAGATGGATATGTTGTTGGGATTAGATTTCACCAAGTTCCCTCTCTTGTATGTAAGAATTCTTCTTTATGTATTAATGCCAACGTCCCTCACTAAATCACTTAAACCCGATCCCTCGGTAAATAAGCTTGTCCTTAATTACCAGTTCATACAATTCCTAGCATTCTTGGTAAAAAGATGTGAAGATCAAGAGGTTAAGACGACCAAGACTCATACCCTCATCCCTGAGAAATATAACCCTTAGGAGTAATTCAACAAGAAGCTGAATTAAAAGGAACCTCCCGGCACTCATGCAATTCATAAATCATGCTATTGTATAAGCAAGCAAAGAAACAGATGAATTACTCTAACAATTAATGAAAAAGCATATGAAATTAAGAATCAATTCAAATACATGAGAGTTTACAAGGTTACATCATTCCCCAACAACAAATAGAAATTAGTTCCCCATAGACATGGGGGAACTCTATGAACAATGGCAGAATGAATGAGAAAGAAAGCCTAAGAACTGGCTAAGAGTGGATTGTATGCTATTCTCTACCAGGGATACAAAACCTAGAGTCCTAGGGTCCTTTAAATAGTATCAGAGGTGTGCCAAAACAAGGTCCGGTCCAAAAGAATCAAAACAGAGCAGAATTAAGGACCGTTCCACATGAGTTCTCGCCCAGTCGCCTAGGGGAGTCGCTCAGGCAAGAAGAGAGCTTCATGTTTGGCCCAGGCTACGAATCTTCGCCTAAGCTACGAGGCCGCTTCGCCCGAGCGACCTGGATTCTTACCCAGGCGACTGACGTCGATACAGCTCGCTTGGGCTTCGCTTCTGGTCGCCCGAGCTTCGTGTTTTCCCTTCTTCTAGTGCCTTTTTGACCCTTTCTGAGCTCCATCTTCTTGGTTTTTCATCTCTTCTTCCAGTATTACTTCAATCTCTGTCAAAACAAGAGGAATTAGTCATAAAATCCTTAAAATCAACCTCAACTCTCTTATTCATACAACTTAATGAAAAAGTATGAGTCCAAGCAAGTTTCTAAGTGAAAAACAGTGTTTTTAGTATCAAAATTACATCACAAATAACGGTGTTTTAAACCGTTATCATCAAGCTATCATTGACACCTTCACAATTTTTCTTCTATGACGTCCGGTTCCACCTCCTGGCTCCTTCTAGATGTCACCGTTTGATCTGGTCCTTGACTTCTCTCCTTAACACCGTCCGGTCGGGTACCTGCCAAAGGTCCTCCGACGCTCAAGTCAGTACACTGTTCACTCAATAGACAAAACTGTAATAAATGTGTAATAAATATGAACCACCTACCTCACACCTTTGACCTCTATTTATAGTTTTTGTCATGGGCCTATGAATAGTAGAGTCTTAATCACGCCCCAACACTGGTCCAATAATTTTAATAATGTCTTACCTTAATCTTGCCCTGGCCTGAGAATTACGGCCGAACATTCCGCATGAGACGGTCGGGCTCGTCTAGTTTCATATTAACGCCGTTAAAAAGGGTGACACGTGTCAACTTGTGGTTTTTTTGAATTTTTTAATTTTTATTTTTTTATTTTTTTTTTATTTTTTTAAATTTTTGTTCAAAAATAACAAAATTTGTCATGTGTCAAGCTAACATTGTGCAAATTGGCAATGACAATGTGACATGGAATTAACAATGCCATGTGTCATTGTCAGACCACGTATCATTGCACTTCTCTCAATTTGGTCCCTATATTTTTATTTGGTCTCAATTTAGTCCTTGTATTTTTATTTTGTCTCAAGTTAGTCCTAATGTTTTTAAAAATTAAACAAATTTGTTCCTCTCCAAATTCAAACAAAATTTAATTTGTATATAAATCTTTACAAAAGCTTTTATACAAACTGATATATTTTTATTAGTAAAATTTTAAAAAAATACGAACTAACATATGACACATTTTTATTTATGTAGTATTAACGAAAATATGAATGAGCAAACTATAAAAATTATCATTTCAATAATAAATAATGTTGTGAAGGTGATCTACACAAAAAATAGTCTTAGTATTTCCTCAACAATTTATAAAAAGTTTATGGAGTTAAACATTAAGACTTGAAATACATCATCACTAAAAATTCATTTAACAAACAGATTTAAAGACAAGAATTTTGGAAAATAGAATAAAATTATTAATTTTAATAAAAAATACTTGTATATATTTACATACAAATTAAATTTTGTTTGAATTTGGAGAGGGACAAAATTGTTTAATTTTTTAAAAAAATAGGATTAAATTGAGACAAAATAAAAATACAGGAACCAAATTAAAACAAAAAAAAATACATGGACTAAATTGACATAAATGCAATGACACGTGGCCTAACAGTGACACATGACACTGCTAGTGCCATGTCACATTATCATTGCCACGTGGCAAACATTTTTAGTTTTCAAAAATAAAATAAAAAATAAAAGAAAATATTAAAAATATTAAAAAAAACACAAGATGACACGTGACATCTATTTAACGGTGTTAGTACGAAACTGTTTAATTTTTTAAAAAAATAGGATTAAATTGAGACAAAATAAAAATACAGGAACCAAATTAAAACAAAAAAAAATACAGGGACTAAATTGACATAAATGCAATGACACGTGGCCTAACAGTGACACATGACACTGTTAGTGCCATGTCACATTATCATTGCCACGTGGCAAACATTTTTAGTTTTCAAAAATAAAAGAAAAAATAAAAAAAAATATTAAAAATATTAAAAAAACACAAGATGACACGTGACATCTATTTAACGGTGTTAGTACGAAACTAACGGTAAGGGACCTAATTGCGATAATTTTTCAAAAAATAGAGACCCAATCGAGAAAAAAAATGAGGACCTATTTGAAAAAAGTCACCGCAAATAAGGACAATGTGAATGATTAAACCAAAATTTACACCTTATCATACTAGGACTCAACAGTCATTCAATTCCAACCTTTTTCCAAGTATTACCAAAACTCACCCCTATCCATAGTACTTTGTACAACCTAATTCATGAACCTCCAAGCATCAAAGCTTATATTGTCTCAAATCAACCATTAATTGAGTTAGTACCACAAAAACACCTTAATAACATATCACTTATCAAGTTATAATTCACTAAAGCAATCATTTCACAAAAATAACTCTTAAAGTGCATTATGTTAATTGAATGAATAACATAGAAGCACAACAAAATTCATTCGATTCATCATATCTAGTCGTGAACACGATGTCATCAATTTCTTTCACAATGACTATATTCAAACCCTTAAACATCAAACTCGAGCAAGATTTACCAGTTCAAAATCACTCACGCAACAAATGTAGATAATTCAAGTAGGGTTAGCTCCGTACATTTGCATATAATCAGGAAGACCGTATACTTTCTAAATTATTTTAGTGAAATACACCCAACTTCAAACCATCATAGGACCAAACTCAACAAGTTCTATTATCCCATATACAACCCCACCACTTGATAACGACCAAACAATCATTGCAAAAACTAAAGCTAAACGTTGCAAACAACATATAATAAGCTACAAGGTTACACAACAAAACCAAACACCACAACAATCAAAATACAAGGCACATAATATTTCATACTTTAGAGGAACACATCTAAAGTTAGACGAGCTCACTCCCCAAAGGCCCCAAAAGGATTTTCGAAAACCAGGCTCTGATGATAACAAATGTAACACCTCGATTTCTGAAATGTCCCGGGTTATTAAAAATCGGTAAAATTTAAAAATTATCATAGTGCAAAAACGTGATTAAAGAAAATCTTATCCAATTACATTAATTTCAGGAATAAAATAATAAAGGAAATACTTCAATTATATTGTCTTAACTTGAAAAACAACATAGCTTTAAGAGAATCCCAAAGTTATGACTCATCCTCTCTTTAGTGAATCACACCTTTGGAACATCTGTAACATTATCTACTCACTTATAACATGTTATACGATCATCGTCGATAATTTCATTCACAAACACATAAACACAAACCTGTATGGGGTAAGCTACCGATAAAACAATCATAACAACAATATATGATGGAGACTTGCTATGGAAAGAAAGCATGGAGATCCGGTTCCAAACAGCAAGCAATCCTTGATGCAGAGAAGTGCAGCGGAATTGGATGTAGATGAGTGGAATTTGGTGTTTAGTGATGGAAGGAGTGTGTAATTGATCCTCTCAGCTCAGAAGGCCCTCCTATGATGGAAGGAAGCTAGAGCAAAGGGTAGAGAAAGTGTAAAGAAGCATTGACTCAAGAGCATTATGGCTATGACAGAAATTCTGCAGCATTTCATTAAGGCTCAAAAGTGAGTTTTACAAGGATGGAGCCCTCTTATTTATAGGAGAGGAGGAGCTCAATTTCTGATTTCAAAACACTCAGAAAATTCAAAAATATCCTAGGAGAGGCGCGCCAAATTGAGCCAGCACTTCCCACGCTTCAATCCAGCTCATCCATTCACGTGGGATGTGCTGTTGCATCCACGCTGAGTGGTGCAAAGTGACGCTGAGCGTCACTAGGCTGCCTTCACCATTTGACTTCCACTTCTTGGATGACTTTGCTCCTACTTCTTGGATCAACTTCTCCAAGCTTTATTTAGGTCCTACAAAACAAAATGTAATTGTTTTAGTTTAGAGAAGAAGGATTAGTATAAGTCACCTTCCATAGAAGCAAAATGATAGGTGATCCTTCTTCTTCTTGAATCTTCTTGGCCATGGCTCTAGTAAGAGGTCCAATGTAGTTCCTTGATGGTCTTCCATCAATATACATACATATTGATTATGTGAATCGTAATCAAACACACAACAAGATACATATTTTCTGATTATACCAACCATAATCAAACACACAACAAGATATACACCTTCTCATTATATCAACCATAATTAAATACCCCATGCATAGTAGTAATAACAATAGGATTCCTAATGATCTAACATAAACAATCATACTGAAATACTTGAACCTTTTAATATTAAAATAATAGAGTCTCATTGTACAAACAATTTCAAAATACCATTTTCTATAGGTCTTTAGAAATACAAACAAAGTACCAATATAATATCCCTTATTTTGTTACATTTGAACTTATTCAATCCAACTATAATTGCATTTGTCAATGCAAAACAATACAGTCTAGTCATAGAAAAAAATTATACTAGATGGACATGAAATGAATTCTTAACCCATAAGGACAAATTTTCCAATCTTTTATTAAATTTTATAAATATGTTAAAAACATTTATCTATTTTTTAAATAAAAAAGCTTATTACGAAAGTGGATTAAAAATTGAAAACTTCCAAGATTTTTTTTTACTTGAAAAATATAATTCAAAAACAGACGTACTTTTCACAAATTAAATCCAAATTCAATTAGCTCTCAAATATAAGTGAAAAAATTTCATTTCATATTTATCTTACACATACGAGTCATACAAATAATTTAAAAATAAATTGGCCCATGCAGGTCTCAAACCTGCGACCTACGCGTTATTAGCACGACGCTCTTAAAGAAAAACAAAGGATCGAAACAAATTAGGATTAATTATTTGCATAATTTCTTTTTGTTTCATGTAACATTCTCATTTACGAGATGTCCCAAGTTATTAAAAATCTGTGAAATTAAAAAATTATCATAATGCGGAAACGTGATTAAAGAAAACTTATCCAATTATATTAATTTGAGTAATAAAATAACGAAAGAAATTTTTCAGTTATATTGTCTTAACTTGTAAAACAAAATAACTTTAAATGAATTCAAGGTTATTCCCTATCCTCTCTTTAATGAATCACGCCTTTGGAACATTTGTAACATTATTTGTTCACCTATAACACATTATACAATCATCGCCAATAATTTCACTTACAAACACACAAACACAAACATTTGAGGATTGTTCAAAGTGATTAAAGACTGTAGGAGAGAGGATATCTTACTACTGTTCTTTGTTGTATATGCCTATGTTTTGGTTAGAGGGTTAAAGAGGTGTTTTATATTTTGACGTAGAGGTCATTATAGAAACCTTGTTGTAAAAACCCTGATCATTATAGTGCATTTGCTTCTTGAGATTGGAAGGACACTGGATGTAGGCAGTTTGGCCGAACCAGTATAAAAACCTACGTTTGAATTCTCTATCCTTACACTTTTATTTTCAAAGTCGACTTTACTTTTCACGTAGTCAACTATTTTCGTTTCACTTGAAAAATCTGATTCCTTGCGATTCAAGAAACTTTTGAAAGATCATCCTTTTATGAAAAAGATTTTGAAAAGACTCTGATTTTTGTAATTCACCAATTCACCCCCCTTCTTGGTGTTGAAACTAAGTCATTTTATTTTCAACAGTGGTAACAAAGCTGGTTTTCGTAAAATATTTGAAAAACAAGTCGATTATCTTTTTCACTGAATCAACTATTCCTGGAAAATGGCTTCTAGTTTTCAAACCTTTGGTGAAGGTGCTTCAACAAACAGACCACCACTGTTTGCTGGTGAAAATGATCCTTTTTGGAAAATTCGGATGCAAATTTTTCTTGAATCAGTGGATAAAGGTGTTTGGGATGCAACACTAAACGGTCCTTTTAAGCCAATTCATGTTATTAATGGAAAAACTATTTTGAAAAATTTTTCTGAGTGGTCTCAAGAAGAAAACCGTAGGGCACAATATGATGTTAACGTACGTAATATAATTGCCTTTGCCCTAACAATTGATGAATTTTTCAGGATCTCATAATGCAAGACTGCGAAGGAAATGTGGGAAGTATTGGAGGTCACACACGAAGGCACAAAACAAGTAAAGAGAGCCAGAAAGAACTCGCTGATACAAGAGTATGAACTGTTCAGGATGAAGGTTGGAGAGACTATATATGAAGTACAGAAAAGATTTACTCACATAGTCAACCACCTGATGGCTCTAGGAAAAGTGTTTGATAAAGAAGAGATCAATATCAAGATCTTGAAAAGTTTGAATAGAAGCTGGCAACCCAAGGTTACTGCAATTTCTCAGCTGGGACGGTCTTAGCTCCGTTTTCCCCGACCCTGGGTTCGGTCGGCTTCCACGTCTCGTCCGACATGGTATTTTGCTCGGTCCTTTCCCCTTGGGCAGCCTTGCCCCGCTCTTCTCCGGCCTTTTCCCCCGCCTCTGGGATCTTCTCACGGGCGATCCGAGCCGAGCACTCGGCTCAGACGGTCGCCAACTCCGCCTCATGGCGCTGCTGCATTTCTTCCATTTTTTGTTGTAGCATCCATCTCGGTCGGGTCTTCAATGCTCATATTCCTCGTGGTCACCGTTGGGTCTTCTAAGTCACTCGGCCCCATGGTGGGCGCCAAAATGTTCCGGTTATGGGGTCGAGTCACCTAACTCCTCCACAATTTCCTCAAGCTCCGTGCGGTAAGTGTTCCAGTCTTTTATCTCTTGTCCACCATCCGGAGGTGTACCTGCCAAAGGTTCTCCGATGCTAAAGTTAGTGATTGTCCGTACGGTAGTCTGGGTGTAGTAATAAATGCACAGTAAATGAGAGTACATACCTTTTACCTTTGACCTATATTTGTAGTTTTCGTTATGGGCTTTAGATTAGCAAAACCTTAATCTAGACCCAATCATAGCCTAATCACTTATAATCAACGTTTTACCTTAATCACGATTGGGAGTTTACTTACTGACTAGGACCGACCGACCCTGACATACGATCACTATCGTCCGAGGATGACCGTCTGAATCCTCCGATACAAATATATATATATATATATATATATATATATAATCACACACATTATATGTTGATAAATCAATAAAAAGAAAACCAAATGTGAAAAAAAAAAAGCTTCAGCTAACACTTATGAGATTTATGGAGAAAGAAAAGACTGCAAAGATGAAAGATGAAAAAGTGATGATAGAAGAATGTAAAAAAATTTATTTAAAACAAAATTAAAAAAAAAAAACTTAACTACGATTCTACTTACCAAACCGTGGAAAAATTATTTTAAAAGAATTTCAAAATTTAACGCGGTTTCCTACCGAATCTGCCGAAAATTAGTGGAAGTTTTTGAAATTGTCGAAAAAAAAACATCTCTTATATTACATTATTTTTGTAGTGAGTGATCCATTCAAGGAATATTTAGTAGTCGTCTTATTAACTGCAAGTTATCCGACACTAAATATCTACTAAAGTATTATATTTTGTTTTAAGTAACCCAAAAGAAGTAATTGACAAAATCAAAAAGTATTTGACCACATGTAATACAAATAAGACAACAAAGAAATTATATATATATATATATATATATATATATATATATATATATATATATATATATATATATATATATATATATATATTCATCAAAGTCCAGCACAATGTATATATATGTGCAAGAAAAAAATCAAAGAAAAAAAATCAAATCACACGCATTAAAAAATGTTGATAAATCATTAAAAAGAAAACCAAATGTGAAAAAAAAAAAGCTTGAGCTCATACTAAGTAATGATTTATGGAGAAAGAAAAGACTATAATTAATTAAGAATTTACTTTGATTAATTAGAGATTTAAGAATAGAAATGATTAAACACATTAGAATTTGATTGAGAATTACTGTGGTTGAATTTATTATGAATAATCTAGAAAGGTCTTGCATTTGATTGACAATCTACTTTGGTTAACTCCATTATTACCCTCAAATTAATTAAGAATGTACTTTATTGAAACTTAAACAAATAATGATCTGTGAATAACCGATGATGAATCTATTTTGGAAAAGCAGTAGATTTAGCCTATTTCTTCATAATTGTTTCTAAGTTTTCTCTTTCTTCAAACATTAATTCTATTAACATAGTTTCTCATTTTTCTTCTTGAGTATTACATTGCATTACATTCATAAGATTCAAATATTACTTGACTGAAATTGTCTTAAAAAGTAATATTAATTTAATAGCTTCAAATATAAGAAAAAAGACTGCAAAGATGAAAGATGAAGAAGAGATGATAGAAGAATGTAAAAAAAAAATGTATATTGTTATTATTACTGCACGCATGCATGCAACGTAAGCAAAAAAGGGTCCATATATGTACAGAGAAAGATGGACCATATCTCAAGCAAGAGTGTCGACAGAAAGAACTCCAAGCTTGTTTACAAGTCTATGAAAGGCATCTCATGGTCGAGAGCCATAACATCGGTTTCAGACGAACGAATGGTACAAAATTAAATGTAGTGTCAGATATCAATAAATGCAGGATGTCACATTATACGTGGCACCTGTATCAAGAATATGTTTCAAAAACACTTACATGTACACTTCAAATAAACAAAATCAAACTTCAATCGGAGGAAAAAAAAACATATCACCCCTTTTCTTGTTTTAGCTTTCACACATGAAAATTTAAAGAGTAAGAAAGCCTACCACAAATATAATTACAAATTTCTTTAAGTGTGTGTCATCTTATATGTTTAATAATTATCATTTAAAAATTAATTTTAAATGATAAACTAAAAATATATACATATATGTTTACTATATAAAAATAATTTGAATGCAATTAATAAAAATAAGTATAAATTAAATATATGTATATCATTTAATATTTTAATTTTTTGGATGTAATAATTTTTTAAATAAATATTTTCTTTAAAAAACTTAATCATGTAACTTATGTTTTTCTTTTCTTATTATATGACTTGTGAAGGTATAAAGAATGATTTTTCATGATATATGATATCTGTGCAATACGAGTTATTAAAAATAATATAATTTCTCCTAAATATTAAAATCTTCAAAATTACACATATCAATTAAAATTTCTTTAATAATATATCTCTAACTTTCAATTGTAAATAAAAATGCATAAAAATAAGGTCAATATTTTATTAGGACATTATATAAATTCGTTGGGACAATATGTATATAATAAAATTATATGCAGTAAAAACAATTATTTGATTAAACCAATCGTTAACGTGATAAAGTTTTAAGTAGTTCTGGAATCACATAGTATGAATTTTTAATATATTAAAAGCAGTTATAATTTCCCAGAATAAATATTAAAAATAAGCAACCTTCGCGTTATTAGCACGACGCTCTAACCAGGCCACATTTTCATCAAAAAGAAATAATGTATAATGTTCAAACTAGCAAAATTTTCAATAATCATACAGTGATACACTTCTAACATTCAGTAATACACTTCTTGATGGTCCAAGTTTATTTTTTCTAAAATATATGTCAACTCAGTTTTGCATATGTTGCTTCTAAAGCTGTAGTTTTTATGTTTTTAAACAACATATATCAATGTAGCTTTTGGTCTTACTATTCCTTGATAAATTAATTTATCATACGATTCTTTAAAAATTTATATATACTTTTTAAATAGTAAAATAAATTTCTAAATTCAGGAAATTCAAAATATTAGTGTAATGTATATATCTTTTTTAATATCAATTAAATCTCAGTCGAATAAATAAAGGATGATCAAACTACTCCATGCATAAAGAAAAATAATGTATTTTTGTTCTGTATTGTTTATTTATTTCAAATATCAAAATAAATGTAGAAATCTATAAAAAACATTATCAAATTTAAAATGTTATATAATTGACTATTGATATTTTGAATTACATGGCATATTTCAACAATTTTGGTTTATTGAATGAAAAGTTTGTGCGTAAGTTGTGTATTCTAAACATGTTGGTTTTGAGGTAGAATTCAATGGTACAAAGCACAGGACTGGAAATATTTGACCTCTAAGCTCTTTTATAATATGAGATTTTTTTGGTTCTGTGGGATTTTTTGGTCCAACACATGTGAACTAGGGCTAAGTTCTATTATATGGACTTATTTGACAAGTCTAATTGTGATGTTGTTCATCATCCTTACCTTCGTTGCACTTATTCATTGTTTTGTGTTGATTTAAGGCAAAGATGAGTATTCAACATTAAACTACATCAATGATTATTAAGAATGACAACAGGTTGAATCGAGTACGGATAGTATCTACCCGTTATTCAATGTGCAAAAAAAATTCATCCGTTACCGACTTGCTATCCGTGGGAATATCCATTTAAAAAATATGCGCAGATATTCTAAAACTCGCAGATACCCATAAATATTTAAAAAATATATTTTATAAATTATACCATCGAATATTTTATAAAAAAATATGCGCAGGTATTCTACCATTGAATGTTCTACCATTTAGCATAAATTAAAACAATTTAAATAAAACTGTATGAAAAATAGTTGGGTTATCTCACTTTGTTAATATAATTTCTTTCTAAATAATTTTCTTTTAAAACTATGCCGTTAATTTTTTTTATATAATAATAAAATTCAGTACCTATTATAAAAATATTTTTGGCACAAATATAATCAAATTCAGTATCTATTATTAAAATTAAGCCAATTAAGCATTTTCGTTAAGTTTTTACAGACAACGCTAAACTGTGATGATGTGGTGCACAGATAAGATGTTGATGTGACAATGTTATATTAAGTGATTTTTTTTTAAAAAATAAACAGTTTATGAGATGACACAAAATTTAATTGGAAATGTATTAGGGATTCAAGGTTTTCATCATCCTACACCGTTTTCATCCTTCACGTATTGTTGCAACAACGTCTCTATAAGGTCGTCGACGGTAGATTTCGGCGCAACATCTGCACGACAAGAAGCAAAGAGGTTTTCTACCTTAGAGAATGTATTATGCCAAAAATAGAATCATGATAAACCAATCTGCAGATTTTACAGAGATGGCAAGAGAATGCCAGAAATAGGCAAAAGGCTTAACGCCACCCCTCCACCCATGATCGAAGCGCAACAGAGTCGATTAAACGCCTCCAACGCAACCTCCTCACCTTTCTCTTCAAACCTTCTCACAACACCCAAACCCCAAGCCTCTTCCAACCTCCCCGAAGGCACCAATTGTCGCTACAGCGAGTTCTTGAAGAACCCCGATAAGTACAATGCGCTGGGTGCGAAGATTCCGAAGGGGTGTCTTCTGGTGGGGCCACCGCGAACCGGGAAGACATTTCTAGCTAGGGCTGTGACGAGGGAAGCGGGAGTGTCATTTTTTCTCGTGTGTGGCTTTAGAATTCGTGGAGGCATTGGGGTTCTCAGATGAGAGAACGAATTAGGGTTCTCAAAAAGTCTTCCCTTTTTTTTCTTTGTCTTTGTCTGTGCCTCTTTGATTCTCCTTAAGAGTAATCACCTTAATAGGTATGTCCCCTTTAATCATTCAATTCCAATTTCAATTTTTTTTCTTCAAAGATAGCAATGTTTTTATGTCTCGTGAATTTTGGGTTTTAATTGGGTTTTACCATTTTGATATCAAAATGGTTTTTGTTGTTTTGATATCAAAATGGTTTTTGTTGCAATGTGGTGTGATTGCATAATGGAAAACAATGGAGAAGGGTTGGAAAAGTTGGAAGATGAAGTAGAAGAGGAAAAAACAAAGAAAGGTTACAGTTTTTGACGGTTGGAAGAGATGGGAGAGAGAAAGTGGTGAGATAGAAGAAGAAGAAGAAGAAGAAGTTGATTTGAGGTGTGATGTGAGGTGGAGGAAGAGACACTGACAACCGTTGACGAGCCTGTGAGCGAAGGACGATGAAGACTCTGAATCCCTAATATTTTCAATTAAATTTAGTGCCATGTCATTACCTAAAAAAAATCCAATATAATACTGTTACATCAGTATTTTAAGTGTGCACCACATCATCACAATTAGACGGCGTCAATGAAAACTTAATTGTAAGGACTTAATTGGCTCCAAATTTTCTAGATTACCCTTCAAAAAGTTGCACACTTACTAGAAAGAATTTTTTACTAAGATTTTTTTCAAAATTTAAAAGCCAAACCCTACACCCCCAAAACCCACTTTCTGTCACGTCTCCAATTTTCGCCTCGTCCTTCAACTCCCTACATCTCTCGCTCTCTGTGTCTCCCTTCCTTTCTCGCTACACCTATTCCTTTCTGGCTCTCTCGCCTCCTTTTCTCTCTCTCTCTCTCTCTCTCTCTCTCTCTCTCTCTCTCTCTCTCTCTCTCTCTCTCTCTCTCTCAGCATCTGTGCACTCTTTTCTCCGTATTGATGGACTAACAAGCAGGGTCAGTCGTGGTTCGTGGTGGACTAGTGGTGTTCGTTGTTGGATCTCGTCTCACTCGCGCGTTTTTGCACTACAGTTGGTCCTTTCTTTCTCTCGTCGTTATTTTGTTGTGCTTTTCCATTGTTAATGCATGTTCTTTATTTTTTTTGTGTTTTTCCATTGTTAATGCATGTATATGTTTGGATTGAATCTGAATGCATGGATATCTGAATTGGATGTAAAAATTGTACGATTGAATATGAATGTGGATGAATTTATGGGATGAATGATGTAAAAGGAGACTCGGAGGTCTTAATCGCACTTCGAATGCCGATTGATACACAATTTGAAATACGGTGAGATCTCCACTGGTGTTCGAATGTATGTTGAAACCTCGCCGCATTTGGAATTGCAGTTATGGTTTTTTATCAGTTTTTCTTAATTTAATTTCTTTTTTATTTTTAATTTGTATTTATATCTTTAAATTTTGACTTTTTTTATATTATTTGATATTTGATATTTATTTATATATTAAATTTGTTTAAAAAATATATGTTCTAAATATTATGTTAATATTTTATATATTTTTTTTTATATCCGAAGAATTTTATTGTCTTTGTATTTATTATTTTTTGGTTTGTGTTATGCTTAAATATTATTTATTATGTAACTATTTTGGTTTTTTTATACTTTTTTATTTGTTTCTTATTTTATTTTTAATTTGTAATGTTTTTTATATTTTCTATTTATATAAATACTATGTATTATTTAATTCTTTTTTGTTATTTTAACATTTATATTTGTTTGTATTTTATTTTGAATTTTTAAGGTTTTATTATATCTTTATTTATTTAAATATTACTTATTATTTAAAGATTTTTTTTTTAACTTTTTTATTTATTTGTATTTTATTTTTAACCTGAAATGCTTTTTGATAGATTTTATTTATTTAAATATTAATTATTATGTAATTATTTTTTTATTTTGTTTTTATATTTTTAATCTGTAATTATTTATTGATATATTTTATTTATTTAAATATTAATTATTATTTAATTATTTGTTTTATTTTTTAAATTTTTTATTTGTTTTTTAATTTATTTTTCATTTGTTGTGTTTATTTTATTATTTATTATGTAATTATTATTGTTTAATTTTATTTTTGTATTTTTTTTCTTAACTTGTTTTGAATCTGTAAGGTATTTGATATTTTTTATTTATTTAAATAATAATTATTATATAATTTTTTTTAAATTCGTTTGTTAACTGATTTTTAATTTGTAATGTTTTTCTTATAATTTATAATTATTTAATTATTATTTATTATGTATTTTTTGTATTTCTTTCTTATTTGATTATTAATCTGTAATTATTTTTAATATTTATTATTTGTTTAAATATTAATTATTATGTAATTATTTTTTGTTTTTTTTATTTTTTATTTGTTTGTTATGTAATTTTTTTTTATGTAATTGTTATGCAATGTTTTTTTTTGTTTTTTATCTGTTTAAATAAGTTTTTTTTGTAATCTGTAATGTTTTTTTGTTATATTTATTATTTGTTTAAATATTAATTATAATTTAAATATTTTTTGTTTCTTTGTATTTGTCTTTTATTTTATTTTTAATGCGTATTTTTTTATGTTTATTATTTATTTAAATATTATTTGATATATATAAGTTTTTAATAAAATTTATTTTACATATAATTGGTTAATAGAAATAGTTAGAACTAGAGGTGCATCATCTTCTCTCGGTGAGATTTCATCTTTTCGTGGTGAGGCTTCATCTTTATCACATGATGAAAGAAGAATACCTACGACATCTTCTCGTAGAAGACGCGTCGAAGAAAGTCGTGTGGACGTGATTCATGAGCATGAGGAGAATGACGAGTATATACAACATGGGTATCTTGAGGATCACTATGTTCAGTAGGCGAATGTTCGTGAGGAAGAAGATGAAGAAGGTGGATTCTTAGGAGGTCCACAGAACACCTCCTTGCTTACCCATTACACCGAGCACGTTGCATTTACCATATGGCAAGATCGAGTTACTCATCAACCTAAATGTTAATTCTTCCTTAGTTGGTTATTTGTTTTTGTTATATAATTTTGTGTTTTTATGTAGGATCGAAGGGAGATCAAGGTGATCTCTCATGAGAAAAAACTTAAACAATTTGGAATGTACCATGAGGCTATTGAGCCTTATATCTCCATGTCGGGGTTGAGTTCTTTAGTCAACCTATCATATGAATTGTTGATCATGGCTTGATCGTTGCCCTTATGGAAAGATGACATTTGGAGACAAATACTTTCCACCGCCTAGTAGGTAAGATGAGTGTCACATTAGATGACGTTCACAATCTGCTCCACATACCCATCATGGGTCAATTTTGTGAGGTCGAGGAGTTAGACTATGAGGAAGCTCGATCTCATATTATGGAACTATTGGGCATGGACCATGCCAAAGCTACAGTTGAGATGAAACACACGATCCAAAACTTAGGTTGGGCTGGCTCCGAGAGGTCTACCAGGAGTGCATTGAGCAGGAGCTTTGGGAGTGCGATGCTCGTGCATACTTGTTACATCTGCTTGGATGCACAATTTTACAAGTGACACTCTGATTCGAGTGTTGTACCTGCTTCTCTTGTGAGACTTGAATGCTTGTGCGAGATATGCTTGGGGAGTAGCGACACTCGCACATACTTATGAGCAGTTGGGGGTTCGACAACATCATCACTCCATCATCGGTGCACAAAATTAGTTGAGCTTTATTAAATGAACAAAAGGTATTACGAAAAATTTGAAGGTGTAGAGAGAACTCGTGGAGATACAGGAAGAATTACTCATTCTACATTTAGCATAAGTTTAAATAAAAATATATAAAAAAATAATTGGATTATCTCAGCGTATTAATATAATATTTTCTAGATTATACCATTAATTTACTTTTTATATTCATTTTTTTCATCGTTTTTTTTTCTCTAAAACCCATTCAAAATATTATATATTTGATGTCTAATAAAATCAAATCGTGATACTCTCAATCATATATATCATTTAGTATATCAAAATCAGTGTGTGTTCACTCTATTCAATAAATATATACATTATAAATCAAAAGAGATTTAAATAGATTTAAAAATATCATTACTAACTAAATATCAACTTCAATATACAAATATTTATAAAAATTACTTTTTTTAATTTAAATATATTTTTAAATGTATTCTTATAGTATTTTGAATCATATTCATTTCTAAAAGTACTACAAAAACTCAATCCAAAATTTCAAAATAATGTTGTCACCAAAATTTCTTCTATATTAACCAAATATTTGGTTTAATACTTATTTTGGTCCCTAGGTTTAGTAGGTTTGTTCAAAGTAGTCCTATCTTTTTTCATATGTTCATAGTTGTTCCATAGTTTTCAAAAACGGTTCAAGTTGGTCCTTCTTGCTTACGACGTTAAAAACGTTAACGACAAAAATACATGGAAGATCAGCCCAATTGACGTGACAATGTTAAAAGTCTTTGCCTTAATTAAACCCTCTCTATTACAATTAAATTTACTTTACCTTAATTAAATCCCAATTCATTATCATGAAACCCTACTTAAAAATTTCTTTCCCTCTATTTTCAGGTTCTCAAACACACCCAGCCTTAGGGTGTCCCTGCGGGTTTCGTAGGGTTTTCTTCTTCTCCTTTGTCTTGGTTAGGGGTCGTTTTCTCCTTCTCTAGTTAGGGAATGTGATTTGTTGGGTTAAATTTGGGTTATGTTATTTGGAGTTTCTTCTCTACAAGTTTTGATTTCGTGATTTGGGAATAAGGTTTTGATTTGAGTTTTGTTATTTGGAGTTTCTGTTCTTGATTCTTGTCTACAAGTTTTGATCTCGCGATTTGGGGCTAGGGTTTTGATTTGGGTTTTGTTATTTGAAGTTTATGTTATTGATTCTTCTCTACAGGTTTTGATCTCCCAATTTAGGGTTAGGGTTTTGATTTGAGTTCTGTTATTTGGGGTTTATGTCCTTGATTCTTCTCTATAGGTTTTGATCTCACGATTTGGAGCTAGTGTTTTGATTTGGCTATGTTAATTAGAATTTATGTTCTTGATTCTTCTCTACATGTTTTGAACTCGTAATTTGGGACTAGGGTTTTGATTTGGGATTAATTTTTTTCGTTTGGAGGGTGATGGTTGCGATTTGTGGTTTTTCAGTAGTGGTTTGATTTGGAGTTTCAAGTGGTGGCTTGGGTGCGAGCAACTTTTGGGTTTAGCAAGAAAAAGAATGAAATCTATTAAAAATAACTTTTCCACGACATTAACTTTTATTTTTAAAATTTACACCTCAATTGATCTTAACGTGCCACGCAATCAATAACTGGACAACTCATTGAGTTTTGGCAAGGGGGCAATGATGAACATTTGATAAAAGGTAGGATCACTTTGAACAAACCTACCAAACCCATAAATCAAAATAGGTATTAAACTCAAAATATTTCCTTTACATCCTACATAAACATTGAGCACATATCATAATGTGTGCAATTTCTTCTTACAACTTAATTTTCTTCCAGCATCCTCATAAAATTTAGGTTTAATACCTATTTTGGTCCCTCGGTTTATGACGTATGTTCAAATTTGTCCTACCTTTTTTCAGATGTTCACAGTTATCCCATATTTTGTAAAGAATGGTTCAAGTTGGTCCTTTTTGCTTACGACGTTAAAAAACTAATGGAACTTAGCCAACCTGTCCAATTTTTCATTACGTGGCAGCTGTGACCTAATTGATGTGGCAACGTTAAAAGGTTACTCAATATCAGAGTAACGCACATCGGAAGCTCTGCTTTATGCTCTCGGCCTTCGGTTTTGTCTCTCTTATTCTTCTTATTCTTAATGGGTTGTTCTAATGGTCAGCTTCAGGTAGGGTTCTACTTCAACGCTGGTCCTTAGGTAGATTCCATTGTTCGTGACTAGGGATGACAACGGGTCGGGTCAGACACGGATAATTTCTACCTGCAACTCGACCCGACAAAGAAAAATCCACCCGTTACCCGACCTGCTACCCACACAGATACCCGCTTAAAAAATATCCGCGGATACCCACAAATATTTAAAAAAATATATATTTTTATAAATTATTAAATAAAATTTAAATAGAATTACAAAAAATATATAAAACATAATATAAATTAAATTATATATAAATTAAAATTCAATTTTAATTAAATTTAACCTTGTAAAATATAAATTAATGCTAATTTTAATTAAATTTAACTTAATAAAATATAAATTAATTTTTTATTTTTATTTTTTGCGTGTAACGGATATCCGCGGGTACGGATAGTACAATACCTGCACCTGACCCGTTTATAAGCGGGTATTAAAATATCCGCTACCCGTGGGTTGCGGTAGTAAATATCCGCGGGTATCAACTATCCGTCGCGGATTTTATCCACGGATATCCGCAGGCATGGATTTTTTTGCCATCCTATCCGTGACATTGTTAGAGAAGCTACTCTCTCTGATACCAACATGGTTGTTGTCTTGCTCAGACTTCATTTTCATGACTGCTTTGTTGAGGTCTCTCTACATAATATCTCTGCATAATATAATTGTATCATTGATATTTATGTATTAACTGTTGAAATGGATGGGATAATTTTAGGGTAGTGATGGTTCAATTCTGATTGAGAATGGTCCCCAAATTAAAAGAAGTGCAATGACCAAATTACCAAACAAATTATTTTAGCATATGTTACTCTCCGCTTTACAATACAATGAAAGTAATTGAAGAAATTCTGTACCAATTTGGGAAATTGAAGTTGAAGTCCTAGGAATTATCAGAAGACAATTTTTAATTATACAATAAATTATAATTTTGGTTTATGCAGCCCAGAATAAAAGAGAAATGTTAGAAGAGATTATGTGTAGAGCTACAAGCTCACTTAGGACAGATGTGCCAAGTGAGAGAGAAATTAACCGCCTTGTTGCTCAATCTGATGGGGAGTTTTGGCTGTTTGAGAAAAAGGATGAAGAGAGAAGACAAAAGGAAACTTACAGATCTCGTCTCATGGAAGAACACGAATTTCTAGATTGGGTATATTTTCCAATTAACAAGGATGATAAGTCCAAAGATTTCAACAGTGTTGTCATTGGAAACGGAAAAGAAAAGAAGAGGTCAAGTTTTCTGGACCAGGGTTCATTATCTGATGCCATAGGGCATTCTTCTAATGGAAGAGCAAACTGAAACTGATTTGAGTTTAATTATTCATTGCCTATGGGTGCTAGAATTTTTCACAAATATTGATTATGATTTTGCAAGAAGATCTTAGGGCAAAAAAGACAAGGAACTTTCGTGTATTAGGCCAGGTTTGGGAGTGTCACCTTCGGCGACGCCAAACACGGCGTTGATGACGTCTTCGGTTGCATTGGAACGACGTGATGACGGGTATTAACGTTGCACCTTAGTTTCTGGGTGAAGAAGCAAACCCTAGTTCTTTTGAAATACTAGGTGTCATGTCAATTGGGTCACACGTAATAAAAAATTGGACAGGTTGGCTAAGTTCCTTTAGTTTTTTTAACGCCATAAGCAAAAAGGACCAACCTGAACCGATTTTTACAAAATATGAGATAATTGTGAACATCTGAAAAAAAGGTAGGATCATGAATGAATATTTTTACACTAGTCACTTGAATTTTTGTACTACATTTGATTAGGGAATTGTGTTTTAATTATCAAATTTTTTCATAATTTTGATATTTAGGCTTAATTTGACCAGTAATTCTTATTTTAATTAATTTGGATTATCTAAGGCTAATTATTTGCATTATTAATTGTAGGGAATTGTTTGGAATATTATTTTGGGACTTCAAGAGACAACCGCTCTTCACATAGGCATTTTAGATTTAATTCAATTGTAAATTCATTTTTAGTGTATTTTTGGGTGGATTTGGACCATTGAGCCCTTTTTGGGTCAAAATACTAAAGGCCTAATTTGTGGGTTGACCTTCGACTAGGGTTTTAGGACCCAAAGGCAAAACACTCTTTCACTCTCTCATTTATGTTTTTTGCACTTTGGACAAGAAGAGAGAGCTCCCTCAATTTGGGGTTTTAGGTTTTATTTACGTTTTTCAACACATTTTAGTTCAGCAATATAATTTTGATTATGCAATTCCATTTTCCTCTTTTATCTTGCAATTTAGTTTTTGCACTTTCAATTCCATGCATTGCAATTTCGTTTTAAGCTCTTCCAATTCGTTGAGTTCGTTTCCATTGCTTTTAAATTCTGTTTGATTTCTTTTTCCATTTGGATTTGCGTTTTTGTTGATTTGGTTGCGTTTTTGTTGATTGGGTTTTGTTTTCGGTGCATTGAATTTTCGTTTCTGCATTGGGTTAGTTTGCTAATGCGTCAATTCTGTTTTAATTGTTTAGAACTCGTTTTCATGAAGAGGTGAATTTTCTGGGTTGGTGATTATTTAGTTTGCACTTGTTTCCTTGAGATTATTGGAGCCAATTTGTGATTATGTTATTCATTGCCACATAAATGCAATTTTTTTGTGTGCAATCAGTCCTCACCTAGTGGTCTAATTTAAGCATGATAATCTTTGCTTAGTTGATTAGTGTGTTTGCACAACATTGAGTGAATTTGTGTGAGTGCGTTTGCTTAATTCTCATTTTTATGAAGACCGTTTTAAACTTTGCTTAGTTGTCTAATTCATGTTGGATTTTAAGGGTCGTAGGAGTGGATATTTGTTGTAAATCTGTGATTGGAAACAAGTGCAATCAAGCTAATACCAACTTATCTTTAATCTGTGTTTAAGTCTGTAATACCCGGATAAAATAAAAATATCTTGTATTTTTATTTTTATAATTCTAATATTAAATATTTAATTAAGGTATTTTATTGTGCGATAAAAGTGTTTAGGGATGGTATAAAAATTAATTAATAATCTTTTTATTTTAAATTTTGGAATAAGATTAAATAAGGTTTAAATACAATTGATTATGTTATTATTTTAACATGATAATGATGTTCCAATGTTTTTTGTGTGCGCTGATAATATCTTCTATTGCTGTTTGAATCTTTCTAGCCTCTCTTTGTTGTTTTTAAAAAGGCTTTTAATTTTCTTTTGGGTTGCACTGGTGGGGTCCACGCTATTAGAAGAGAGGGAGTGGTAGCTTTAATTTTTTTTCCCTTCCATGTTTTCATTGTAGCATTTTTGGAGGAGAGAGGACCTTGCATAAATTTATGGTGGGGCCAAGGAAGATTCTTGTTAGCCAATAAGAGAAGAGAATTATTGTTGTGCTTATGTTGTTTTTGCATGGTCTTGTTTTGTGGACTCTTTTATAAGGAATGGGCTTAGATATTTATGGTTATAAAATCTATTTTTTTGGGAGAAGTTTTCGGGAAAACTTGGAGAGTGGCAGAGGAGTATATTAAAACTGCTTTTAGGTCAAACAGGAGGAAGGATATATCGAGTGGCCGTGTGAAATAGAAAGACTACCCTAACCCTAGCTTTCACTTGAGAATGGATTGAGTGTTGGAGAGTGAGAGCTTTTGCTCTCTCCGCATATACTGTGAGTGGCAAGTGAAGGAAGAGGACGTGAGGAAGGAGCATCTTTGAAGTCTGTAACGTTTTCAGGAATCCCAGGTAAGGGGAGCAACTCAAAAATCTATCTTAGTGATTGGGATATTGGGTAATGCTTGTATGGGTTGGGAATTATTTTCTTGATATATCCGTTACCTTCGACCTGTGTGCGAATTGCTAGAGGCTTGCTTTGCATGTGTAATGCAGGGTTCGTTGTGGTGTATAAAGAGTATGCATGATGAAGGGTTTCACATTTTATTATTTGATGAGTGTAAGCATTAAATTGTCATCAGGTTTACAAAACTAAAAGGGATAGTTGAGGGTGCAGTACAATTTTAGGGTTTTCATGATGAGAGACTAGGTTCTAAGTGTATTATTTTGTATCCTGGAATTAGATGAATGAAGATAATACTGCATTACTTGGGATAGGAATAGGTTTCGAGAGAGTTTAAGTATTATAAATAAGTTGTAAGTGGGAAAAAGAGAGTGTGGTTATCCTGTTTTGAGCAGCAGGGAAGAGAGGATGAGTTTAGGTTTTAAAGGAAAGAAGTCGTTGGATGAAGAAAGTAATAGGAGTTGTCTTTGATTGCATGGTTTTTCTACTTCTAGTGAGCTACGTAAATTTTAATAAAGAAAGAAACATGTTTCCTTATTCATAGGTTTATGTGTTAATTGACAGAGAATTAGAAGGAAAGAAAATAAAATATAAATGGTGCTATGTGTAGGTATATGCTTCTGAGTTTTCTTTTTGTAAGATGGTTAGTATATTAGGTTATGGAAAAGGCTAATATTATAGGTTTCCTTTGTTAATTAATAAATTTCGTTTTGCGTGCTATGTATTTTGGATTTTAATGGGTCACATGACTTTGCTTTCCAGTGGCATTATTAAGTGTTAGGTAACTTTTACATAATATGTTATCATATAATTCTTTTTACAATAAAATAATAGGTTTTGTAACAAAGTATTATAATATTAAATGGCATGCGGAATATAGTAAGGCTTAATACCTATTTTTGTCCCAATTTTTATTTTTTGTTCAATGTAATCCCAAAGATTGTAATTTGTATTCAATTTGGTCCTTTTTCTGTTCAATTTAGTCCTTTTTACAAACTCCGTGAACCACAAATAAGAACTAAATTGAATAGAAATTACGTTCTTTAGGACTACATTGAACAAAAAAAGGACTAAAATGAACATAAATTACATTCTTGAGGACTACAATGAACAAAAAAATAAAATGGGGACCATTTTGAATATTCCTAACAAAAATTGGAACCAAAATAGGTATTAAACCATATAGTAATGTTATATAATAATATTACCAACTATTTGTATCGCAATAGACATTCATTATTTTATGGTTGAGCATTGGGTATTAATTATATTACTGTTAGATGTTTGAAATTTATAATAATACATTTGATTGCGAGAACGAGTATAACCTAGTTGAATAGGAAACTTTATTGGATGAGTGTATTACGGTATGGCTTCTACATAATATTGGGTTGTTTTGTTGTGATTCTTAGCTTAATTTGCGATGTGATTAATTAGTGTTGTATTTCAAAAGAATTGTAATTGGATGGATAATACAAGTTTATGAGGATATGTATGTGATGTAATGAAAATTGTATTATAAACTTTTTGATGAATGAGTTAATGTATATTATCGAGACTATGTTTGAAAAGTATTGAGATTTATGTTATAAATCTTGTGATTGGTTGGAAGATATATGTTATTGAGATTACATGTGGAATGTATTGAGAATGCGGTATCAGTCTTGTGATTGGTGAGCAATGCATATTGTTGAGGCTATGTATATTGAGAATAGTGTAATAAATCTTATGATTTGTGGAGAAACGTATGATAATGAGAATGTTTATGAAATTGTGATATGAACATGAAGCTGATATTTTCCTCATACTGTTGTCGTTTGTGTGAGCCTTTTGTATTGTGATACGATAAGGATGTTGGGTCTCGTATAGAGACAGAGATTCGAGTGTCACTTCCTTTTGCGAAAGGAGGTGACTGTCTTGCCCAAAAGGGCTTTTCGATAAGTCGGGGAGATAGGTCTGAAGTTGCGATGGAGGATGACTCGAATCGCCCTGTTTTGCGTAACAGGTTGGGACAACAAAGTACAAGGAAATGACATTGGTTTATAGATGGGTTGGTGTGATATTGTTTAAGCGTTGAGATATGAATTCATTACTTGGTATAGCCCGTGTTTGATGTTGTTTTACTGTATTATATTTTATGATGATGTTTTCGGTTGCTCACCCTTGCTTGTTGTGTTTGTGGTTTCCACCTACGATGATCGTACTTGTACGGGAGTATATGGCGTTGCAGATAAGATCGGATTGAAGTAGCTGATTGAGAGTTGGGGATCTTTGATTTCCGGGTTAATTGTTTATTATCTAAAGAGTTTTCAGATTTGCTATATTTTTATGTAAAAGTGATATTTTGAACCTTTCAGACGATGTTGATATATATATATATATATATATATATATATATATATATATATATATATATATATTTGGCTTCCGCATTTCAATAGAGTAAAGTTTGATCATCTTTAATGAATATTTTCTGGAAAGGTTATGCTTTAAAAAAAATTGCAGCGATATCTCAAAAAATTTAGGGATGTTACAAATTCTATGTTCAATTTGTGTGTTAATTTGTCCATTTCGATTCACAAAACCACCTTCAAAACCTTCCCACCATGTGTTCGACCTAATTTCTGAACCACAATTTGGTCCTTAAAAGACGACTTAGGGGTCATTGTCCTAATTATACTAATTGAACATTAGATTTAATTCGAGTACGACCTTTATCATATGACAACTTTAAACACACCTCACAAACTCAGGGAACAAAATAGGTATTAAACCTAAAATTTTTGAACCATAACCTAATTTATTTATCATTAAAATTATAATAAAAAGATAAAAATTCCTCCTACATCTATTTTTTAAATATATTATGAATTATGCAATCTGAATAATATTTCTTGATCTAGAAATACGTTTTGAAATATGCATTTCAAAATATATTAAAATAATACATTAAGAAATGTGTACTTTAGAATACATTTGTTAATCTAAAAATATCTTTTGAATTATACAATTTAAAATGTATTTAATAAAATTCATTTTAGAATGTACATTTTAAAATATATTTTTATATTCAAATGTAGTTTGTGAATGATACAATTCAAAATTATTAATAAATATATTTTAAATTATACAATTTAAAAAAATATTCTAAATTTAAAGATACATTAAATGGTCTAATTTAATATATATTCAAAACATTATATTTTAAAATGTTAATTTCGAGGGATATTTTTAAATTTAGAAATATATTCTAAAATATACATTCTTAAATATATTTAGAAGCCACCTTATCAGCAAGAAAAAACCCAATGTAGTGAAAAATTCTTGGGCCCGGGTCGCACTTTTGGGTTGAAAAGCTTGGTTTGGTTCATTTTACATACAAAATAACCGAAATGGAAGCATATCCAAACGCGGCCTCCATGCTGAGAAGCAGAACCATAATACCTCTCCTCCACCATTGCTCGCCCTCAGTGCAAGGCTTCCGTCACCCTCACCGTCACAGTCACCGTTACTGTCGCCCTCCGTTACCCTCTCGGAACCCACACTATCGTGTTCTGGAACCCCGAAACCCTCGCTCCGCAGTTTTTCTCTCTTCTCCAATTCTCACACTCTTCAAACCATGACGCTCTCCAAGTGCTTCTCTCACAATCGTCCCAATTCCGGACCCGCCCGGATCCAAACCCGAACCCGAACTCGATTCCCCTCTCGTGGTGGTATCCTTCTACAAATTCGCGGATTTTCCTGATCATGCTCTCATGCGAAACCACAAAATTTGTAAAATGTCGTCAACCGCTGCTCTATATCTTATGCTTTCTTCTCACTTTGTAATATAACCGAAGTTCAAAATGAGAACTTTTACTTCACTATCATCCCAAATCCGAACCACAAAATTTAAGCTTTGGTTAATGCAATGGCTCAACTCTGCCAAAACCATTGATCATCTAAAACAAACCCATGCTCTTTTTCTCAAACTCCTCCCTCAACAACCACCCCATCATTTTTATGAATACATGGGTCGTTTGTTATATCGAGTTCTCCAATTACATGGCGAAGACGCCAATCTTTGCTATGCCCACCAACTGTTTGACACAATGCCAAACTGTTCCAATGGCTTCCTTTGGACCTCCCTCATTCGTGCATTCCTATCCCATCGTGCCCATCTTCACCATTGCATTTCTACCTATGCTAGAATGCATCAAAACGGGATTTTGCCTTCCGTGCTCACCTTCTCTTCAGTACTTAGCGCGTGTGGACGAGTCCGAGCTTTGTTTGAAGGAACACAAGTGCATGCCAGAGTGGTGCAGTCCGGGTTTCTTGGAAACAAGATTGTGCAAACTGCACTCCTTGACATGTATGGAAAATCTGGCTGTATAAGTGATGCACGCAACGTGTTTGATAGGATGGATGACAAGGATGTTGTTGCTTGGACGGCGATGATTTGTGGGTATGCTAAAGTAGGAATGATGGTTGATGCACGGTGGCTCTTTGATAACATGGGAGAACGCAATTGTTTTACTTGGACTACCATGGTTGCTGGATATGCAAATTGTGAAGACATGAAAGCTGCTAAGGAATTGTATGATTTAATGAGTGACAAGAATGAGATCACTTGGTTTTCAATGATAGCAGGTTATGGTAAGTTAGGTAACGTGGAGGAAGCAAGAAGAGTATTTGATGGAATACCTGTGCTGCAGTCTGCATCTGCTTGTGCAGCGATGCTTGCTTGTTATGCACAGAATGGATACGCAAAGGAAGCCATTTACATGTACGAGAAAATGAGAGAAGAAGGGATCAAAATCACTGAGGTAGCAATGGTAGGGGCTATGTCAGCTTGTGCACAACTGAGGGACATTAGAATGTCAAACACTCTAACAGACCATCTTGAAGAGGGTTGTTGTGGTAAGTCCTTTTGTTATTGCATTCTACCCATTTAGGTAAAGAATATCTCACGTACTGACCTGGAACCCATTGTTATTTTATCTCAGATAGAACACATATTGTTTCCAACGCATTCATCCATATGCACTCAAAATGTGGAAACATAAACTTAGCACTGAAAGAATTCAGTATAATGAGATACAGGGATATGTATGCCTACAGTACAATGATTGTTGCCTTTGCTGAGCATGGAAAATCTCGAGATGCTATAAACCTTTTCTTTAAAATGCAAAAGGAGGGGTTAAAGCCAAACCCAGTCACATTCATCGGTGTCCTCAATGCTTGTAGCTCTTCTGGTCTTGTTGAAGAAGGTTGTAGGATTTTCCAGATTATGACTGAGGTATTTGGTATTAAGCCCTTACCTGAGCACTATACTTGTATAGTTGATCTCCTTGGGAAGGCTGGGCAACTAGAAAGGGCGTATGATCTAATAAAGGAGAATGCAACCACTGCTGATGCAACAACTTGGAGCTCTTTATTAGCGGCGTGCAGGCTTTATGGCAATCTAGATTTGGGTGAGATTACAGCCAGACATCTCTTTGAGATTGACCCTGACGATTCGGGAAATTATGTGCTTCTAGCAAACACTTATGCATCAAAAGATAAATGGGAGCATGCACAAGAGGTTAAGAACTTGATTAGTGAAAAGGGAATGAAAAAACCTTCAGGGTATAGTTTGATTCAGTGAGCAATCGAGGAACACTATAAAGAAGAACCACTTTGATTAAGCAGTGTATCCTCTAAATCAGTATAATGATGATGTCGTGAAGAGTTTTGTATTGATCAACACTGTTGAAGGAGTAATTGCTGAATAAGCTTTGAATTCCCAGCTTTATTTTCTGAGACATGCATGTAAGATATCAATATAATCATGTAGGTGTATGACCATTTAGTCATGAAGCCATTAAGCGAAGCTGCTAATCCATCTTAGAACAGGAACGAGTTTCGTGTGGCTGGTGTGCAGTTATATTGGCCTCAAGGTGCAAAAGTTTAGTTCCCTACACCTCTGAATTTGTATGCTCGGGATGAGGATGAGGATGGGAGAGTATAGGATATATGTCACAAAATGGGGTCTGTTAGGGAGTTAATTGTATATAGGAGGAGAAGAAACGCTACTTAGCCTAACTGCCAAGGCAGTTAGGAAATGGGGGGTTGGTTTCTGTTAGTTCGGTTAACAGTCTGTATGAAAGGGGAAAATGGGTTGTATATACTTTTGTTTTGGAGTCTTATTGATTGTGTTGGAACTCTTGGAGTTCTGAGGGGAGAGGTTAAGCTCTCTGAGTACCTTGTATTCACCATTTCTTGATTCTTTTGCAATAAAAGGAGGCTGTACAATTCAGAGGAATTGTTCTGTATTGTGTTTCGAGTGATTTTCATAGGTTCTTGATTAAAAGAACCTATCATTTGGTCCGACCTGCCGGATCAAGAAGGAGAGGAACCAGTGATGGGTAGCGAGATGAAGGGGAGATTAGATAACTTGGAGATCACGGTGGAGGGCATCAAGGAGGAGACCGCCGCGATCAGACGTGATTTACAACAAATGATGAGGCTGATGAGTGGAGGTCCGAACCATCACGGGGGTGGTTCTGAGGGATGCAACAGTTCAGTGAATGAAAACCGCGAAAAGGGCGATACTGGGGGAATACCACACAACTGGAGGAAGAGGGTGGAATTGCCATCGTTTGAAGGCGGAGACCCACATATCTGGATTAATCGAGTCGAACGATTCTTCGACGTCCAGACGGTGGCTGAGGAGGATAAAGTCGAACTCGCTTACATTAGCATGGAAGGGAGCGCGAGTTATTGGTTCAAGTATTGGCGGGAGAAAACCAAGAATCGAACGTGGATGGGTTTGAAGGCTGGGTTGATTAATCGCTTTGGTGGTGGGTTCAGGGGAACGGTCTACGAACAGATGGCCACTCTGAGGCAAGATGGAACGCTGGAAGAGTTTGTGAGGAGTTTCGAGATATTACTGGGTCAGACCCAGGGCTTGTCGGAGGAGTTGATTATGGGTTTCTTCCTAGCGGGGTTGCGGGAAGACATTAAGGGGCAAGTCAGAATTCAGGATCCTCCAGACTTGATGGGAGCGATTAGGGTTGCGAGAGACGTGGAAGATGCCATAAACCGTGCATGCGGAGGAGTTTGGAACGGGGTCAAGGTGAATCACGCGGGTAGCCGAACCTCTGCGTCGATCGTGAGGAGCGATGGAGATCGCAATTTTGCGACAAGGACCGGTGGGACAGAGGGAGTGGTTCCGGCCAGGAGAGAAGGTTCGACGATGGCGAATAGCACCAACGCGAGGGGTAATAACCTAGCCGGAGGAGAAAACAAGAGTCAGATGGTCAGAAACTTACCTTACCCGGAGTTTCTGAAGAGTTGGGAAGAAGGGAGATGTTTCCGATGCGGCGGACCTTTCGCGCCGGGTCATCGATGTGCGGAGAAGAGTTTACGGGTCCTGTTACTAGCGGAGGACGAGGAGGAGTTGGAGGAAAACTCTAATTCGGAAGCGAGACCCCTGGAGCTGTCGGCATGCTCGGCGGAGGGCCTGACGCCTCCCAAGACCATGAAGTTGACTGGGTTGATAGGAGGAAGGAGGGTGGTAGTTCTGATTGACAGTGGGGCCAGCCACAATTTCATTAGCTGGGGTGTGGTGGAGGAACTGGGACTACCGGTGGCAGAAACACCCACCTACGCCGTAAGCTTGGGCGACGGTCGGAAGAAGTGGACAGGTGGACGCTGCGACAAGGTGAGATTGCAGCTGGGAGACGTGGTGGTGGAGGAAGACATGCATGTGTTTGAACTAGGGGGAGTCAGATCTAATATTGGACATTGCTTGGTTGGCGAAATTGGGGGAAGTGGTTATTAATTGGGGAAATATGTCCATGCAATATGTCGTGGCGGGAGAGAAGGTGATGATCAAAGGTGATCCAGCTCTGGCAAGACTGTTGGGTTGTCGGTGCGGGTCGGCATCACAGAAAAACATGGTTGCCGAGATGAATGTCCGTGAATTGTCCATATCTAAGAATGACCGTACTTCAATGCCTGCCATTGCCAATTCGAAATTCCTTACTTTGCCCACCATCTTGACTCTTGGCCGTGTCGCCTCAATACCTCTTTTTGTCGCCAGTACGTTTGGTTTTCTATTTTGCTTGTTATAATTGAATTTTTGCCTACCTCGAAATGATGCTATTCAAATTGTTTCTTCCTAATTTTTTTCCCAAATTGCACGTGCTTCCGTCTTCTTGATTCAATGACTTGTTACAATGCTATATTGTGCATCGATTTCATGTGATCAAATCAAATTTTTCCCTTATATTTTGCTTAGCCTTCTTCATGGATGGTTGGCGAGGAACAGTTGTTACTACAAGTATCTTCACCGCTGCAGCAGTTACAGATTGGCTTGATGGTTATATTGCTCGTAAGGTATCTACTCTTAATTTTTCATACTCTCTCTCCTCCCTTTTGTTACACCTAACGCAGGAAGCATTTTCGGTTTTCAACTTACTAATGTATTAAAACAATGTCTCTTACTTGCAATGCAGATGAAAATGAAATCTACATTTGGCGCCTTTTTAGATCCAGTAGCTGATAAGGTAATTTTCTTTAGCTCCAAGTTTCTCTCACCAATATGTGAATTTAATTTTTGCTGAAACTGAATGCAGCTCATGGTTTCTGCCACATTGGTCTTATTATGTACTAGACCTTTGGAAGTTGCTGTGTTTGGACAATTGCCATGGTTATTGATCATACCTTCAATCACCATAATTGGTAGAGAGGTAATGCTTGCATATCTCGTATATGCAATTTCAAGACATTGATTACTTGTGGAACCTTTCAGGTAATGAAATTTATAGATCTTAATTCTATTGTATTTCCTTAACTTATTCTATCTTGTTTACTGTATAATGTGATTCTTTGTTATTAAATTAGCCTCAAACCAGTTTCTACTACTTGCCATGGAATCTGAATTATTAATGGTTATTTTATCACACTAGAATGCGCTAAAACATAGGTTTGGTCAAATTCTGTGCGTAAATATCAGGCAAATCCATTGCTTTATTTATCAATAGCATAATTCTGAGTCTGTAAATTTCGCTTCACTTATGGTTGCCGTGTTCTCGCTCTCATGGTATGACCATTGAGACTACTTGAAGCTCCGGAGGACAGAATCAATGATGTTGTGATAATGTATCCCATCTTCTTTCTGTAGTGTGCAAAATATCTTTAATATTTGTGTTGATGATTTAAATCATTATCCAAAAGCCACCAAACCTGTCTCTGACTTTCAGATCCATTCTTCAACGTGAGAATAGAAGGGAATATCAACTGAGGTGTTACTCTGTGTGTATATGTACTCCCATTTCACCTTATCAGGAAAGTTAGTATGATTGTTTTTTGCTCGGGTGTAGAATTGCAACACATGTATAGACCCCAGACCTGAGTTCAGGATAAATTAAGACTCGTAATCATGAATAGTCCAGATAGCGCTCTTACATCTGGGGGCTATTGCTTATCCAAGATGGAGGGGTAATTATTCTAGATCCCTTGAGTCTGTGCATGTTAGCTTGCATGTAGGCAGACGTATTTGTTTATATACGATTCTAGTTTTATATAGTACTTGTGTTTTCCTTTTCATCTTCCGTTTGATTTTCCTTTCAAGTCATCATGCCTTGTCTGCTATAGTCAGTGATTTGGGAACAAATGTTTTACAATTTCTTCTTGTAACATGCAAATAGATAACCATGTCGGCACTGAGGGAATGGGCTGCTTCCCAGGGTAGCAAGCTTCTAGAGGTTTGTTTTATTACCTATTCTCTTGAATCAATTGCTTGCTCTACACCCCAAGTTATGAGCTTGTATAATTAAGCAAAATTTACAGGTTGTTGCAGTTAATAATCTGGGGAAATGGAAAACAGCCACACAGATGTTGGCGTTAATTATCCTCCTTGCTACGCGGGACTGCAGGTATTTATTTTCCTTGCATTTCAAGGAAACAGTTTTATTTGCAATCAAAAGAAAAACTACTGATCCTGTTTCCGTTTCATACTTTCTCAGTCGTGGAGGACCTGCCATTTTGGTAGGATCTGGTGTTGTCTTGCTTTACATTTCAGCAGGGCTTTCCTTATGGTCATTTGTAGTATATACGAGGGAAATTTGCAAGGTGTTGCGGAGGTAGAATGGTTGCTTGGTCTTTGCTTTCACATGTATCTACTTCTTTGGTGGCTTTGATTCTTTTGATAATTTCTTACGTAAAAAGTTTGGTTAGTGATTTCATGGAAGGAAAGCACTCCTTGTGACAAACATATATATAACGTTTACTTTAAAAAATGTCCAACTCTGCTTGCAAAGTAACACCATTTTTCCAATTCTTGAAAATTGTATTGTTTTTGTCCCGTAGTCAACCAATGTAAAGAAAAGAAGAAACAAAGAAAAAAAAATGACATGTGGATTGAATTGGAAGAATCCAGGTTACTAGTCATGCAGATCGAATTCCTATCTACATTTTGGAGCCCATTAAAGTTTGCCACACGAGAAATTTCACTAGAGGAATTATTGTATGGTTGTTATTGACTCTTAGATTGGTTTTCTTCAGTCTATTATTTGACAATACTTAAATACAAAAGTTATTTTTCAGTGTCTGGTCATGTTTGAATATTCCATGCCATTTCACCTTACCTTTCTTTTTATGTGTATTTCCATTTTACTTTGGGTCCTATGCATTTATGGTTTGAGTGAAAATAGTTGATTGAAGAAAATAGTTGATTGAAGATGTCTTGAAACGCAGGAACCTTACTTATTATTCATAATTTTATTTGAATCAACTTGAACATTAAAATGCTCTTATCCTCCGTATATATATGGTTGATAGAGAAGTTTTTAATGGAGAAGTCAATGACAAAATCATAAGACTTTTGTTCAGTTATTCGGTGGATTTCACAATGTTAGATGCCCTTCATTGTACTTGACACTTCATCAGTAATTTAGCTATTTAATATTGTGATGAGACCTGAATTTAATTTGAAAATATCTTTAAGCTCCACCAATGTTCGCAACAAATTCAAACTAATGGTGTGACATTTATTGGAATCTTTAGCTGTGGAAGATGATGAGATAATTGGTCTTTGGAGCCTAGTGATAGAATTTGTTACATTTATTTATTTTTTGTCTTGCCATGAATTTCTTCCCCACCACTTGTTTATAATCATGTTTGTGGTACATTGATTGTCATTTATTAGATTATTTTTTTATCAACTAATATTTTAGTCACGAAGGTGTTGATATCACGTAATTTTTTCCTAGTGTTGAAAGCAAAAAGTTATTATATATGTTGGGGAGTTCCTCATAATAAGAAACAAGTTCGACCTTTGATGGGTAAGATAAGTTTTCTTCAAAGATTCATCTCCAAAAGAAGAACCGAAAGGTTTTTAAGAAATGCTTAACCAATGATGATTACTTCTATGAAGACTAGAGAACCGAGAAGCTATCTTAATTAAACCGCATAAGTCAATAAAGCTGTGATATGTTTTTCAAAAACTTAGGATTAAATATTTTGGGTCCAACAAGTTTTGGGCTGAAAAAAAGTCTAGCTCCTATGACTATTTAAATCTTCCATATCATTTTCTCCTTTTCATCCGACGCCTAACAAGTTTACGTATTAGTGTATTATTTTTAACGGTATTCATAATTACGAATGAGAAAATATCACATTAAAATAATAAAATCATTTATAAAAATAATTAAAATATTAAAATACAAGTATTTTTTAATGAGATTAACTGAAGGAAAAAAAAAACTGATAGTAGATTGAATAACTTTTTTTAGTTGTTGGAAGATAGATAGATAAAAATAAAGAATAAATAATTATCAAAATATTTTATATTTAATTTTATAATAACAATAGCAACAGTGTAATGGTGTACAAAAGGTGTAGGAAAGGTGTAGAAAAAGTGTACAAAGGATTTACACTCATTCTATATCTCTATATCTTTTTACAAAATATGTAGAAAAACAACAGAAGGGGTACAAAGGGTGTATAAAGAATGTACAAATTATTTATAAAGTGTGTACTTTCAAAAGGCTACATAAGGGTGTACAAATGATTTACAAAGGGTGTATAAAGGGTGTGTAAATAATGTACACCCATTGTACATTTTTTTAACCAAATATGTAGAAATCTTACAAAAGGGTCTACAGAAGGTATACAAAGGGTATACAAAGGGTATAGAAAGGGTATACACTCATTCTACATCTTTCTACAAAATGTGTAGAAATGTTGTAGAAAGGTGTACAGAGGGTATACAAAGATGTAGAAAGGTGTATAAAGGGTTTAGAAAGGGTGTACAAAGGTATAGAAAGATGTGGAGAGAGTGTACATAGGGTATACAAAGATGCAAAAAGAGTGTACAAAATGTGTATAAAGATATAGAAAGGGTGTACAAAGCGTATATAAAGCGTGTACAAAGGATGTGCAAAGAGTGTACAAAGGGTGTATAAATGATGTAATAAGGGTGTACACCCATTCTACATCTTTTTACAAAATATGTAGAAAGGCTACAAAAGGGTGTAAAAAGGCACACAAAGAGTATACAAATAGTGTAGAAAGGATGTACAAAAGTTGTAGAAATTATGTATAAAGGGTGTACAAAAGGTGTGCAAAGTGTGTACAACGAGTGTACAAATAGTGTATAAAGGGTTTACTTCCATTCTACATCATTTTACAAAATATGTAGAAAAGTTGTAAAAGGGGTATACAAAAGGTGTATAAAAGATGTGCAAAGGGTGTAAAAATGGTATATAAAGGGTGTACAAAGGGTATACACCTATTCTAAATCTTTTTACAAATTATGATTAAAGGATGTAGAAGGGTGTACACAAGGTATATAAAAGGTGTACAAATAATGTATAAAAAGTGTACAAAGGGTATACCCCAATTTTACATAATTTTAAAAAATGTAAAAAGACTGCAGAAGAGTATACAAAGGGTAGGCGAATTAGTCTCTTCCGTTAAATATAACGAATTGAAGTTAATAAAAGTGATGATCTAGCATTAGTAAGTGGTTACATGTCAAAATATACTTCGTGAGTGTTGACGTGTTCGCTAATTAGAGAAGATAGGGTTTTATTAAGAAATCAGGTTTTTTTAATTAGGGAAAAATTGATTTAGGGCTGATTTATGCGAGATTAGGGTCGAAATTTCCTTTTCTTAGTTCAAATCATGCAAGTGAACATATATGGGGTCAAAATTTCTTGGATCAGAGATCGTGAGTTCTTGTGCTGGAAGAAGAAGCAATGATTAGAAAAACATGAGACAATCTCGAGGGCAACAGAGAGAAGGGTCTGAACCAAAGTGATGTCACTTAAGTGAACAGGAGTGCGTCCAACGTCGTTGACCTCCTCCACCTGTGCAACGAGAAAATTGCTCCTTAAGCCATTCAAGAAATTTTATGGTTTCCACCTTAAAACACACTTGAGCGATTCAATACGTTGTTGTCTTTGATAAAATGATGGCAATGTTAAGAACCCAAAAAGTGAGTCAAAATATAAGAACTTCTGGAAGTTTCAGATTTGGGGAGGGGGAGAGAATAATTTTCAAGGAAAATAAACAGAGAAAGAAAGAAAGAGTATGAATAATTTATTTTGGGTAGGGTTTTGAATATTGAAAAGGTTAAGAAAAAAAATGAAATGAAGATGGAGAAATAAAAAAATGGAGGAAATTCGAGTTAGAGGAAAAGAAAGAAGGAATGAATTTGCTAAGACTTTGTTGTGTGCTCTTGTTTTCTTAATGCTTTTCTTATTTTTTAATCTCGTAGAAGTTTCGATGCAACCTACGACGTGACAAGGACTATCATCGGAGATATTGTCGATCCTATCTCCATCGACAACAACACAGTGGTGGGGCAGCGAAGAAGTTAGGGTTTTTCGGGAATATGACTAGGATGTTTGATTTGGAGGATTTACTTAGGGCTTTTGTGAAGGTTTTGGAGAAAGTGACTTTTGGAATGATGTATAAGGCAATGTGTTAGAGGCAAGGTCAATGATGGTAGTGCAGAGGTTGAAGGATTTTCTGGGCTTGCTTTTCAGTCCTTTTTGTGATTACTTTTCACTCAATTTCACCCTTTTTCAATTGGAAAATGATACTTTGACATTTCTGACATGACAAATTTTTGACACTGTGTAAGTTTGTAATTGGTCGAAGTTTAAAAAGATTAAAAAATTAAAAAATGACGTGAATTAGTGGAGGCGCTGGCAGAAAGGCGATTGCAACATTCAGAATTCAAATTTCATTTTCAGAGATGGAGAAGGAAACCTTAGAGAGAGAAACTCTCCCTCCCAACGATCAAAGCCCCGTCACGTTTCGACTGTCGTTCGCCGTTCAACGGTCACCGTAGGACCACCGAAAGGCTCTTTCGCCGATCATCTTCGCGTCTCTTCACACAAGTCGCGGCTCTTCCCACAGTCGTCCCGTTTCTAGCGTCAGTCGCCCTTCAACAGCCACCGGAGGACCACCTAGAGGCTCTGCCGCCGATAATCGGTGCTCTTCGCGTCTCTTCCTACAAGTCGCATCTCTTCCCAGTCGTTCCGTTTCCACCATCACTCGCCCTTCAACGGCCACCGGAGGACCACCCAGAGGCTCTACCGCTGATAATCGGTGGAAAGTGGTCAGCCCCCGTCGTCCCCTGCTTTTTCCATCCGCCGGCGTACCTTGGTTTTTCTGGTAAGAAGTGAGGTAGTTCAACCAAAAGTTGTTGGAATGGTTTTTCCGGCATATCATTATCCTTCATTCATTGTGCTGTTTTTAGTTTGTTGGAATGGTTTTTAGATTCAAAGGCTTTGTCTTTCTCGATGCATCTATGGTAGGTTGATCGTTCTATTTATTCAGATCATACCCTTTTGGAAATTTTTTTAACATCTTTTCTCCACTTTGGGATTCGGATTTGCACATTGGGTTCAGTCAATTAAGAATGTGGTTTTTTGTCTGGAAAGTTATGTTTTTTTGTTAAATTGTTTGCATGTTGGAATGGTTTGTTTCATTTGCATGTTGGAGATGAAGGTGTTAATCTTTAGATCCTTTTGTTCATTTAACGTGATTGGTAATATAATTGATGAAATTTATGTATTCATTGAGAGGACATGTGGAGTTGATGTCTTTAGTTTTGTTGTGGTTTCGTTCAGCATATATGTCGTTGCTTATGTGTATTTGATTGTTATTCCATGATAATAACATGATAATAATAATGATACACGGTTATTGTTTCTTAAAATTTTCTGATGATTTTTGATTTAGCATTTGTTTACCTGCTTATTGAGCCTGTGGATCAAAATAATGAACCGTATATGCTCATGAATCTTCCCTTTATTGCTTTGGAATTATTAGGTTCCTTGGATTTTGTGAGGCTATCTTGTAGTTGAAACCATGGCGGTTGAGGTTGCGGGATTTGAGATGGTTCAAGGACCAGTGGAGAATGGTGCTGAAGGAGGAAAACTTGTTTTACATGAGAAGGAGAATGGAAAGCTGGAAAAAGATGTAGGAGTTGTGGAAAAAGATATTAACTTCCATTGCAGCTTATAGGTGGGGATTTGGATGGAGTGAATCGATGATGCCCTGAAAGCCATTGACAAGGATATTCAATCTCTACAGGAGGAACTGACAACCATATCTCAGAAAAGGGACAAATCTTTTGAGAGCATGTAGCAGCTAAAAAAACAACATGAGGAAGGGGTATGTTTCACTTTCAAATATGAGCACTCTAATGTGATTTCTTTAGGATGTGCTTGGTAAATTGGGTAAAAAATGAAAAGAAGAATATATGAATGCGAAAGAGGATGAAATGTTTTTTAATTTCATCTGGTATTTAGGTGGAGAAGGTGGAGAATGGGGTGTTAGAAATAATTTTGTTGGACCTTATTTTTCTGTTTCCATCTCATTTGATATTGATAAATTTTTGAAGATGGAAAGAAGCATGTGGTTAACTTGATGTTTTAGCAACCTAGTTGACACATTATTGAAACTGGAGTCTTGGAGTTCTGCCAAATTAGCAATTATTTAGCATATGTATTTACTTTAGCACGGTAAAGTAGAATTTTGTTCTTGATATAAGTTTCATGAAAGCATGCCCGAAGTTGTCATGGATGTTAATTTCTATTTATTTTTTAATCTATTTTTAAACTAATTTGTTTATTTCAGTGTTATGTAGCACAGTAGAATAATATCTGAATTTGCAATAATATATTCTTGTTCAAAATTCCTATTTTTATCAAAGTCGAGCAGTTTTGAACAAAGCACGGGATCTCGCTGTAAAGAAAGATATCAATGCTCTTGATGAAGTTTCACAGAAAGAGGTTTGTTCTCATAATATTGGTTCATACTAACTATCCAATATTTAGTGATGCATTGCACACTTTTTTCTGGTTTTTTCACTGATGCTTATGATATTGAATCTTACATTTCCCCCTGATTCCAGGTTGAGAAATTTATGGCACTCTAGAACAGTGACAAAGCATTCAGGAATGATTATGAAACCTTTGTCAATGAGGAATTAATGAGGAACATTTGTCAATGACAATTGCTAATTTTGTTTGTACAACATTTCTGGGCTATTCATTTTTGCAATTCATTGTAACATGAACTCAATGAGGAACCTCTTTATATGTGGTTTTTTTTAGTTCTTATATAATTTATTTTTAATTAATTTTTTACTTTATTTCTTTTATGCTATGATGGTGTTCCTTTCCTTTTAAGTGTTTTAATTTTGACTAAAACAAAACATTGAATTTATTTTACAATTTTAAACTCGAAATTATATTCACTAGTTCACACCTTTAATTCTTGAAACTTTTATTGATTCCATATTAATTTTGACCAAAACAAAACATTGAATTCATCTTACAATTTTAAATTCAAAATTATATTCACTAGTTAACACCTTTAATTCTTGAAACTTATTGATTACATAATAATGTGGATCTTAAATATTTTGACATAAATATGAATAAATATTTAAATTAATTCTTAAAAGATAAAAAGTGTTTAATTAAAAGTCTTATAAATAAGTTGTTAAAAATTCACAAGTTTGTTTTTTTTTATGTACATCATAATAGAAATTTAATTCAGTCAAAAAAAAGTATTTATACTATTTTTTTACTTAATAATTAAACAATATTTTCAATTTATTAAAATATACATTTTTTATTTTAAATATAAAATTATTATTTTACTTAATAATTAAACATTTTTTTATTTTAAATATAAAAGTTTAAAAATAAAAATTTTTATTTTTCATTTGAAGTTAGAAAGCTTTATATAGAGGGCAGTCTACCTTAGTGTGCAGAACCCATAACGTAACTCCCCACTTATTTGAACTATGCTCCTTTATGTGTATTGAAGTTATATTTCTTGTTTTTCAACATCATTTTGTGACTTAAGGTTTATGTTTTGTTCATGATAGACCATCCTTGTTCAAATTAAAGGTGTTAAGAAATAATAATCAATATTTGAAGTTGGAAAGCTTTATGTAGTCTACCCTGGTGTGCAGAACTTATAATGTATCTCCCCACTTATTTGAAGTATGCTCCCTTACGTGTATTGAAGTTATATTTCTTGTTTTTCAACAACATTTTGTGACTTAGGGTGTATGTTTTGTTGGAACTCCCCACTTATTTGGCCTTTGCTCCTAGTTATGTTTCTACACAACAAGTTTTACAAGGAATTATTCCTCTACCATGGAGTTCGATATAAATGTGATAATCAATGTCTGAACATCACATGTATGTCAAATAAGTCTTAAAAAAAATTGGTTCACTTAAAATTCAATGTCATTTTCACAGTTAACCCCTGTGTGCAGGAACTTTGCCTAAACTCCCCACTTATTTGCCCTTTGCTTTCAGTGTTGTTTCTACGCAATGAGTTTTACAAAGAATTGTTCCTTGGCCAAGGAATTCGATACATATATGATAATCAATGCTTGAACATCACTTGTATGTCCAATAAATCTTTAAAAAAATGGTTCACTTAAAAATAAATGTCATTTTCATAGTTGACCCCTGTGTGCAGAAAATTTGCCTGAACTCCCCACTTATTTGCCCTTTGCTCCCAGTGTTGTTTCTGCACAATGAGTTTTACAAAGACTTGTTCCTTGGCCATGAAGTTCGATATAAATGTAATAATCAATGATTGAAAATCACTTTTATATTCAATAAATCTTAAAAAAAAATGGTATGAATAAACTTGTAAATGTTTTTAATGAATATTCAGCGTAACAAGTATGAATAAATTTTATATATTACGAGTGAATCGAGAATAATATTATTCACCTAATCCTTTGTCATCCTTAGTCATGACAAAGGATTATGATTGTGTATATCCGTGAAAGAGATAAAGAGATGTTGAAACCTTCATAACTAATCACACAATAATAGAAAAATAGATGAATAATGAATACTCTTACATTCATAGGAGCTTTTGTCGAAACTTAAAGCATAAACTGCATAAATTATAATATGTTTGTTAGATGCTTACATGTCAACAAACATAAACGTGGTGCGTATATTACTCCCAAGACAACAACTGCTGTGAAATCAGTATTTACATCAAATATGCCTATTTTCTAAGGTAAAAAAATGCACTAATCTTCTGATTATGAATATTGAATCTACCTCTTTTGGGGTTCAATGTTATTAGACTCCCTTCCAACTGGATGAATGAGATCCCTAATCATCTGAGTTCCTGATACAGAAAATCACCATATTTCTACATATATTTCTTAGCTGAAAAATGAATAACAAACCTTGTAAGTGATACCGAAATAGCATCAAGTTCCCAAAGTTCTAATGACAACATATTATATACCTCCTAAATACAATGTATCCATAACAAAAATAATTTAAACATGCTATAAATTGATAAGACCACATGAGAGACAAAATAACCCTCGGTGACTCATGGTTAACAAACTATAAAGAAGAAATTAAGACATATTAGGGAAGTTTAAGATATAATATAAGTGCTATTTCAGAACTAATGCAATGATAATTTCTTTTCCCGACATAACATTTACTGACATGATTGATAAATCATACCTATCCTACAGAAAACTGCATGGTTAGGATAAGCCTTGTTGCCAAGTCCTGAATGCAAGCACAATTTTGATGATAAGTTCGCACGTGGTACACAATTACTAAATGAGAAATAAAAGTCCGCACGAGAAATAAAAGTGATTTCAATTATCATACCCAGAATACATGAGCAATTTTGACCATTTTGTTATTTCTGAAAGTTTTGGCTGCTATCTCAGAATTCCTTGCCTCCTGAACAAAATCTGCAGGGAAGTAGTCAGGGACTCGGCATATATCTCATTCAGTTAGTCACCTCAAGTTCCATGGCTTCTCTCTCAGGATTCCTTGTCTCATAAGGATAACTTATGCAATATTGAAAAAAAACACTAATTGTGTCTAGTAGGGTAAACTAAAATCAAGACTTCCTATCCTTACTTGCATCCTTAGCTTAAATATTAAAACATAAACTAGTGGCTGGAATAAGAACATATAGGGCAAATATATGGGTTGTGGTCTAAAGCTCCACCACATTATGCCCACATGCGAGACACTAATAGAAACAATGACAAAATGCATTTTTTACGGAGTAACCAAGAATTCTTACTAACCAAGTTCTGAAGATACAGACTTAGCAAACGTTAAGGGTAGCCACTCGAGCTTGTATTAAGGGTATAACTACAATAAAAGAAGTAACAATATTAAAGTAATGAATCAAGACGAACAAAAGACTTAATGATATTTCTAGCATAAAAAGTAACAGACAAGAAAAGAGACAACTGACAATAGATTGTTCAACCACCAATTAGACCTTACATTCATGAAAATATTCAGATTTCAAGAAATTATATATTACTCGTGAATTTTTGTTCTTCCTTTTTTAATCATTTTCTCAAAAAAAACAAATTACTATAAAATTAGAGTAAAAAGGAGGAGGAAAATCACCCTGGAGCTACAACCACACTACTCAAGTCTCAACCAGTTATTTTTGTACATTAGTTGAAAAAATTAGCAAGAAAATTAGCATTAACATTAAAACATGAAATTTTAGGCAGTTACACAAGTCAAATCAGATTTACTCAACTTAAAAAAGTTTAACATAGAAATCAAACTAATAGGGATTGGGTTTTATCAAATTGTTTTGGATTGAACCCAATGATGCTAGAATACCATAACAATATAGGTTTGCCAAGTTGTCCAAATCCAATGAGCACCAGCTAATTATTTTCTTTAATACAAAAAGCAAGTTATTAGGCGAGACACCATTTTGGGTCTAACATTCAGTTTTTGATTTAACAACTATGAGATACTCCATCAATATTTTGCATGGTACCAATAAACTATTTTCAAATTATATATGGACAACCGAAATTAGTCCAATAGTCCAGTATTAAGTTCAGTTCCTGAAATGTTAATGTCACTTAAACATAATGATGTTATTTTTCTTAGATGGGTACAAAGCCATGCTCCACCCATTGGCCATAAGGCCCAGAGAACATCACCATGACCTACTAATGTTCTTGCCCATATATCTGATTTAATATGTGCCCATATAAAGACTAATTGCATACATACAAAAACATGTTTTCTATTTAAATACATAAAATAAAAACTCTAAATCTCTTCTAATGTAATATAACCCCACGTACCTTCTTCATCCTTCTTCCTCCTATGAGAAGTTTCACTCTCTTGCCCAAGTTCCTCTATTACCCTATACCAAATAAAGTTAAACAATATTTCAATAACACCTATAAAACAACAAAACCCCTGAATGGTAAAAAAAATTATAAAACAACTCAAACTCACCGAACAACAACAAACGATTACCCAAAAAAATGGTCCAACAGTAGAAACGCAACGGTAGTCGTTGCTTCCAAACGGCGGAACTGCGGCGGAATGTCCTCTACTGAATGACGACGGTTCCCAGAACAGTCAAAACTCCCTCAAAGTTCTCCTCACTGCGACGCGACACTGTTGGGTGCTCCTTCTCCGACACCGCGGCGTGATTTCCGGGAAGAGACGCAAAGATAATCGGCAACAGAGCCTCTGGGTGATCCTCCGGTGGCAGTTGAACGGCGAACGGCGATGACAACATGAAGGGGCTTTGATCGTTGGGAGGGAGAGTTTCTCTCTCTAGGATTTCTTTCACAATCTCAACATGAAATTTGAATCGAAAATGTTTGATTCCCTCTTTCTCTCGGACTTCTCCAATTACCACGTCATTTTTAATTTTTTAATTTTCTTAAACTTGCACCAATGACAAACTAACATGTGTCAAGTGTCAAAAATTTGTCATGTAAGAAATGTCAAAGTATCATTTTCCTTTTCAATTCTTGGTCAATAATTAATTTCTTGGTCAATAATTAATGATGATAATGACAATGGAGGTGGTGTGAGGATTTTGCATCAAAATTTGACCTCAAGTAGTGCACTTTAGGAGCTACTTAGGAAGCTTGGTGCTGGATTGAATGATCTACTTCCATCTGCCATCGTTTGTGGGAAAGAAAAGAGAATCTTGTAAGTCAACCCTAATCTAGCATATATAAGTCCTAAATCAATTTTCTCCAAATAAAAAAAAAACAAAATTTCTTAATAAAACCCTATATTTTCTAATTAACGAACATGTCAACACACATAGAAGTATACTTTGACCTATAACCACTAACTACTGCCAAATCATGACCCCATTAACTACGTTTGGTTATATTTAACGAAAGAAACTAATTTAACTTAAAATTTTAAAAAAGATGACCCATTTCAAACACTTTTACAACCTGGAACAAATTTGAGATTTGTCAAAGAAACTAAAGATTAAATTAGCTATTAAACCAATTTAGAAATATATAACCTAAGAACTCAATTTTTATTTGTTTCAGAAAAGGTATAGTATTTACAAGGTTAGCTAATTTTAGCCATGAATGGATGTATTTCATCAATTATCTTTTCCCAAGCAAAGTATGTTAATGCATTTATATCTCTACCAAAGAGTTGAAGTTCCTTATTAGTTTAATCATATACATCACACTCAATCCTATCCAATTTCCAAAAGGTACGATATTTCATGGTCTTTTCAAGTTAATTATCATATCTTTGAAAATATGTGATTGATCAAAACTAAAATTACTACTCCTATAACTTAACATCCTTTGAAAAATCTCAAGTAAGAAAAGTGAGTCCAAAAGGTTACTTAAGTATCATATCTTGAGTTACCAAAATTATCTAATGCTACTGACTAACCCTTAAAGTGAATCACATCTAAAAACAAAGTACATGCCTCAAACAAACACAAACAATTAATGACTTTCGGACTCTAATGACCCCTAATCGTGAAACACAAAAATCAAACAATCAATATAAAATTCTACTCCTATAGTGATGCTTGTAGTTTTGGCTAACAAGACCCACTCACCTGTCTAGCTATATCAAATTTTCAAGAGTCTGAAAGAGTACCAAGGACTCTTCAAAAGGCCTTTTACAAAACAAAGCTAAACTATAGAAGGCTAACACACAAATCAATTACACAAAACAAAACAAAACAATCTCAAAAATAAACAATCCTATGCTACGATCCTGGTCCGCTTCTGTATGAATGTTCCCTCACTATTGCCTCTTGACAACTTCAAGCTTCTATCTGTTGTCCACTCCTACAACACATATGAGCAAAGTTTCAATCAATATTCCCTTAGCTAAAACAGATTACTCAGAATAAGATATACGAAGTAAGAACTTCCCTTTCTCTCGGCTTGTTGTGCAATTGATGCCCAGTTGCTTTCAATTGTATTCTGCTGGACAAGTTTTCCAATTCTCATTAATCCCAAATCTGCACAAATATTCACTCCAATATAATAATAGACAAGCAACAATGCTTTCACTACAAAAACAACTAATGAACACAAAGGAAAGTAACAACAACCCAATTTAAACACTCCCTTCAACTGTTGTTTCTAGTTGCGGGGTCTTGAACCAAGATAGTTGTTCCAAACTTTTGCCAAAGTAATGTTGTTGTCTAATGATTCAACACAAATCAGTTCTACACAGAGTCACACCAAAATCCAACAATACAAATGTTCATGGCAATTGAACCAAATTCAGATTATATATGATTCAAAACAAGAACTGAATTGGTTAAGCAACAATCCAAGCTAGTCAAAGTTGATGGACTAAACTAGTTTATCCAAAGAACAAGAATGATAGGATGCAACGCAGACCCTAGTCATCTAAGTCCTTCAATCATGCAATCAAAATTGGAAATGAAATGCTTAAGTCACTTTGTAAAACTAAATGATGTATGACAGTTAAAACAAGTTGATGCACCAACCCTATTTGCTCCAAACAGATCAGCTCATTGACAGCGGTACCACACACAATAGATATGTCAATATGATTTGGATGAAACTAAATGGCAACCAAGAATATACAACTAAATGGAAATCAAACTGGACAAATTGACATCTGCACGTAAATCAGCAAGCAAATTTAAAATTTGGAAATGAATGCAGTAGCAGTAAGCAATTGTAAAAACTACAGTTCAACAGTTGCATGGGGGCCGTGTCTACAAGTCCGAAATAACATTAGTTAATAACATGTTTGAGTAAACACCTTAATTGAATATTTTATAATAAGTTTTTCCTTGAAACTTAACAAGTTAAAAAGTGCTTATAAGAAGTTCATAGGCTCAAATTAGTTTCACACGGAAACTAAAAGTTAGTTATCCAACAAAGTTTGCAATTGGGTTCTCTGCATATATTTGTTTAGTTAGTTACTTTCTTGCTTAAGGGTGAGCTGGATCTTCCTAAACCTTTATATTCATAAGCCTAGAGCAGATAAAGTAACTATCTTAACCTGAGAAAAGCGAAATAAATGAAATAAATATTATTAATAACCCTAGCAACTACATTTATATTTAAATGACAAATTCTAACAAATGTTCATAACAATGGTGAAGAAATTAAAAGCCTTCTTACTTATTGAAATAAAAATGCACAAGCTGCATATCTTCTGATATTCCACTTCAACAGTTGCATGTGGAGCGTGTCTATAAGTCCGAAATAACATTAATTAATAACTGTTTGAGTAAACAGCTTAATTGAATATTTACCCACAAACTTAAGCAAAACAAAAATATTATATTAAGTTTTTCCTTGAAACTTAACAAGTTAAAAAGTGCTTAGAAGAAGTTCATAGACTAAAATTAGTTTCACACAACCACTAAAAACTAAAAGTTAGTTATCCAACAAAGTTTGCAATTGGGTGCTCTGCATATATTTCTTTAGTTAGTTACTTTCTTGTTTAAGGGTGAGCTGGATCTTCCTAAACCTTTATAGTCTACAACTATCATCATAAATCCTGTATAGATATCCATAAGCCTAGAGCAGCAAAAGTAACTAATTTTAACTGAGAAAAGCGAAATAAATGGAATATATATTATTAATAACCCTAGTAGCAACTACATTTATATTTAAATGAGAAATTCTAACAAATGTTCATAACAATGGTGAAGAAAATAAAAGCCTTCTTACCTATTGAACAGGAATGTTTGTGGCAGCACTTAATGACTTTGTCACCCCTGTTCGAGACCTCTTAGAGCCCTGCAGAGAAATAAGAGAAGCTATTATGCTCAAATGCACAAAAAATTAGCATCAAGGAAACATTAAACTGAAAACACTCCTTAACGCAAAAAAAAAAAACGCAATTCAATAAGAGGGGATGCAATATTGTCTAAGAATATTTTCATATTTGTAAGAAATATCAAATATTATTTGAGTAAATGTTCTAAAAATGTATTTAGTTGGCCTTCTTCATGTGCATACAATTTAGCAAGTTAGATAATGAAGAGAGAAGCATGTCTATCAATATGTTGCAAGGGTACTGCAAAACTGTCAAGGACCTAAGGGCATGGTAACTGCACTGAACAGTATTTCTGAGTCACGCATGCAATACATTACATTTAGAAAAATAATACACCAGTATGCCTTTCATCATACAATAAAATATCAAAACTGCTTTCATCCCAAACAAAACAATGCGGGGAACTTTTGGTAATTGGCTTTAATAGTTTAGACAGAACTTAGGGACTACATTTATATGGCACTGCAGTTTATGCTATTATTTGATTCATTTGGTTAGGGCGGTGTTCACATATTTATGGAGGTTGATAGGCTTGACAAATTGGTTTTCTTCTCTTTTTTTCTTTCTGGAAGATCAAATATCTTCTGAGTTCTTCATGATTTTCTTTTCCTCATCTTGATAAACTTTCTTCTAGAGTAAAAAAGAATTCAAGTATAATTTCAAAATAAATAATGACATACCAATTTGGGGCCATCACTATCCAGTTGATCAGCAGAAGACACCATATACATGTTAAAGAATCAGCATCTGCCTCCAGTTCACTTGGTCCTGTGGTCTTGTAATCACTATCACTAGAACTGGCACTTAAGCTACTAATACTGCTACTATTGCTATTGCTACTACTATCATAACTATTTTGCATACGGGCTCCATTGATTTCAGTCCAAGGATTTTCACAACAATCCTCATTACCAGCACTGCAGAAGGCAGAAGAAAATTTTAAGGTAAACTAAACCAGAACAATTGTACTCAAACATATTTATATGCTAAAGAAATTAACCAATAAATTATAAGGAAAAGGTTTCGAAGATGAATGGAAGAGAGATAAAGTTGATGAAAAAACCTATTGACAACATTTTGTTTTTTTAGTAAAAAACTAAAATAGAAAATAATGGAAGTACTAATAACAAAAATTGTAGAAACAACATATGTGACTTTTTCTTAAAAAGTAGCTGGCTGTCTAGTGACTGTATGCTAGACGGCCATCAATAGAAGACAGAAGTAGCACAGGATTCACAATTAAACTTTGTAAAAATCAAACATGTTAGAATCAATAAATATCTCAGGCAAAAACCGTGAATACATGCAAAGAGCAATAGAGAAAACAAACCATTGAATAAAGGAAGAGGAACTGGGAAAATCTGTATGTTTCACAATAAAAGATAAGTCAGCGCCTGCCTCTTTTATGATTTGAAGTATAATGGCACATATGACAGGACAATCACAAAGCACACATCACATAGTCATGTGAGAAAAATAAATTTGCTGCAGCTAAAGTGATAGCATTAACTATGGTTTGGGTGAAACCAATTAATAGAGTAAAAATATGTAAACAAAAATAAATGCAAAAAAATGAAAACAAGTAAAGATGATTGTACTGTACAAGAAACAAAGGAGGACATTGAAAACAGAGAAAACAGTTCAAAACAGAGATTGCATACATAGAGGTTGCGTATATGGATCACAGTATCATGATAGTGAACCACACCAGCATGAGAATTTAACCACTCTTGTTAAAATCTATTGTTTGGTTCACATATCAAGAGAAGAACACCGGTATTGATGAGTAGAATTCTTTTCTATGTAGCTGATTTGATATGATTCAGAGATCACCCTCCATTTGGATTGGACAATTTTGACTCGCTCATATTTTATTTCTTGTTTTAATACCTTCTCAAGGAAGACCTCGCTAATGATGTTTCTAAAACTGGCACGAGCACTGCCTCAGTTGGATACAGAAATGTTTTCTCATAATCTGACAAGTGATCTGCTGATCCCTTGTGATCACTTCGTCCCGTAATAGGAGATTCAGCAACATGAAGTGTGGGTAAATTCCTGGCACTAATTTTGTTTGGCTGCAAAGAGTTGTCAGTTCCAGATCTTGAGAAGCCCAGACTTACTTCAACATAACAATTTTGCCCCCTCAGCTGGCAACCAACACCCTGGGAAACATTATTTGGTAGACCTATAATTTCATTCGACACCCTAAATTTGGTAGAACTGTTATTAGAAATACAAAGAAAAAAAAAACGAATTCTGTCATGGGTGATATCTTGATATATCAAATGTCTATATGAAAGGGAATGAAAGGGACCTGAAATAACTTTGTTTGACAAGATCACTTGGAGAACAACCAGTCAAGCTACCCACGTATTCCATGAGGAGAAACAATCACTGCAACAAAAATGCACAAGTAAAACCAAATGGTGACAAGGAAAACCACCCATAAAACGAAGATGAAGTTTGCATATTTCTAGTAACCCTTAGAAATGACTTGAACCAGCAAAATTTTATGTGCACAGAGCATGCCAACCTGGAAGTCTACATGTAGACTCCACCGAATGTTTTAATACTTTTTCCAAATCACTTGTTGTAAGCATCCGGATATGCCTGATACAAAGGAGGGAAAATAATATCTAAGTATTCCAGTCTTAAATAAAATATTGAGAAAAAGTGAAATAACACCATCTTACTTTGAGGAAACTATGACATGTACGAATATGGCTTCCTCAGTTGCAGCAAAGGCAAATTCAACTGCTATGCAATAGCAAATTCAAATTATAAAATATATAAATAAAAAGATAGAATGGTCACAGTAAAAAAGCATTTACAATCTAGATTATACACATTATGTACAAATTACATTGTCCAGTTAACCAGCTTTGGTGGGATTTCGGATTTAGCAATTTCAAGGTCAACAAAACATGAGTAGATCTATATGAAACTTGAAGTTATGGTACGGTTAAAAGTTCGAGAAAATTATTTCAACACAGAATATATTGAGTTGGATAGTGTAAAAAACTATAATATTTGGCAAGGAATCCAAATAGGATAGATGAGAGGAATGACATGTGATCAAATGCACCAGAGTCAAGAATCCAAGAATCAAGGGATCAGGAGTGAGGCTGAGTAATAATTGAAACATGATAACTAGTCTAAGCAAAGACGTGTTTGCGACTGTTGAGATTAAAACAGAGAAATATATTTCTAAAGAACTTAATGGACCCTACTCATGTTCTGATATTTATATAGATATAGAGATGATACAATAGGATGATGGAAGGTCAAGGGACTGTCCTAGACTGCTAGGTACAATGATTATAGATAACCCAACACACTACTCCCTACTTTAGTCCCTATGACTACACTAACATAAGTAGACTAGGTAATTATTCTACCATTAAGCTCATATACACTAACCAATAATTCTAACAGCGACAAAGTGGCTACCTTGAGATGGAGTATTCATTGTAATCAGCACCTGGGATAACGTTATCAGATACAATGGAAAAAGTTATTTGAGCAAAATTAGCAACTTTAGTCTGCCGTTGAGCCATGGTGTGGTATTATATTAGTCTTCAAACATAGCCAAAGCTTTGGCAATAAACGCAACAAGGATGTTAACAATGACCATCACATCCTCAACCAACACAATTAAAAGAATGAGAGATTAGAACAGTAGAATCAATCTACGCCAGAACAATTGCAGAAGAATACATGAAGGCATGAGTAGTAAAGAAGTGCAAGTGCCCAACAACTGTTTGTTAACAATATCATAGACAAAAACAGTGGAGCCAAGCAGTATCTGATTACAAACTAAATCAAGCCCAAGTGGAAGATCAAGAAGAGCAAGAACTATGAAAAATTGATTATTGGTCAACATGTTGCTGGCATTATTATTGAAAGGCATGAGAGTATCAAGATCAACAAAAAAGATCAGGCTTACTGAAATTCTCGTACACGTCCAACATCACAAAAGTAATGTTGGAAACAATGGTCTTCCTAATATCATTAGGATGGATCGTGGTCTTAGTCCAAATATTATTATAGGTCTTCCCCTAAAGGCTTTAGTTTGGGATCAATGGAAAACCACAAAAAGCAATATATGTGTTTCTGTTGAAAGTTCTACGTCATAAGGTCAATTTAAAATATATAGATTTTCATGGAGCAACTTCCAAGATTTATTGTTCAAGAGGAGTCTTTTGAGTTAGTATTTCTTTTTCTATGTCGTCTTCGTAAATCATTAACAATTTGGTGTTACTCAAGTACAGAAACATGTATTTTCACTTAGTATTTATTGATTATATTAGTAACAAGTTTGGTACTTACGATTTGTATGCTTGAGGAAGAGTGTTAGATATGTTATCTTTATCTTTTATATTTATCTAGTTTGTTATCATTCCTTTTTGTATTTTGAACTTAGTCCATGTTACCCTATGAATATATTCAACACATGACACTGCATATTAGTGCCTTCACCTATTCTTCTCACCTTTCTCGTCCCAACTCTAATATTCTCACGGGTGCTTCCAATGGTTTTCTTTGTATAGATCCAAACCACCTTGACGAATTTCCTCTCAATTTTCCTTAATTTGTATTCCATCAGTATCCCTTTGTAGACAATCATTTTGTATCCCAACCGTTTTTGTGTGGATACACATTCATCATAACATTCTAATGTTTGTTACTCTCACCCTTTCTTTTTGTTGTCCTTCTAAAGTCCAACATTCACTACCATAAAGTATAGTCAGACATATAACAACACAAAAGTTAACATGAAAAGACAGAGAAAACCGTCTTTCCTTCTATTCTTTTGTTCTTATTTTTTCTCCCACTCCAAACAAAGTGTTAGGTAAGTAGAAAATGTAATCATTTCCACCCTTCTTGTAAAAAGACACATATTGCAAAGGATCACAAAAACACTAAGTTGACAATCTACTTGCATGTTTTTTTCGGTTTTAATGGAATTCAATGTCAATCCTATAATTTTATGTCTCAGGTTTAAGTTATTGGAAAGCGTGAAAACGTTTGTATAAAACACACCACCTGGATTATGCAAGCCCTGGGATGGATCCCAAGGTCCAACAAAGGAATTGGTCCATGTGCTGAGAAATCCCTCCTTTTGCAGCTGCAGATGTGATGAAAGCACCAGTAAATTTGCAGCATCCTTTTGGTCCACTTTTACACTGTTCAAACATAAGTTAGCCTTGATATTATTAAGCCAAGGAACCAAAACGAAAGAAAATGCATTCAATCTAACCTTTTATCAGGTAGAGGGTTTAGGTCAGGTTCATGAGGTAGATAGATACTGGAACAATGATATCTGATGCAGACTTCCCTGTACAATTTTCCAACAATATATACACAGATAAGATCTGTGAACACAAGCTAACGAATCGTCGAAATCAGGACCACGATAGCAACAAAAAAATCGAAACGAAAATGAAAAGAGATAAAACGACGAGGCTCACGGGAAGAGCATGAAAGGTGCGAGAATTGAACGGAGAATGCCGGCACCGGATCCCCGAAACGGCGGAGATTCAGATATGAAGCGGCACCGTTGATTCAACTTGCTTGGGCGATTATGGCGGGAAGGGAATGCGCGAGAGGAAGAGAGAGAAACCCTCTGAATGGAAATTTTGGAGATTAATAAAACGTTAAATATCATAATATAATAATCATAATCGTCTAATTTTCAAACCTATAAAACGGCAATGTTGAACTAACTGGTTGTGCTGCTTTAACCGAAAGGTTTCGAAATGTTTTATATGCCCTTCCATTCTCCCAACCTTTTATTGCACCACCTACATGCATAATTGAAAATAATTAATCAAACAAAGGCACCTCAACTATCTTACTTTACAACTTTTTTTTTCATTTTCTTTTGGCTGGTGCTTACTTTCCTTCATGCTTATTATTATTATTATTATTCACTTTCGTTCTTTTAAAGGATGATTTCATTATGCATAATATATTTTAAGAAATGGGTAAAAAGTGTCAACATAAGTGAGTAAAAGAATTGGATTATATGTTATCCCTTCTGGTATAAACCAAATTAATTTTGTTCATTATATTAAGAATTAATCGCATGTTTTTTCTACACATGAATAATAAGTTAAAAAGTGAAATGTCATCATAAATGGTTTTTTCTTCTGACGACTCTGTTTAGTTTTTGCACGGGTGGATTAGCAGTAAAAATACAAGGTGTGTAATAAAAAAAATGAAGGAAGGGTTTAACTGAAACAGAAGAAAAATAATAATACCTTGATTATATTATCAGTTTTCTCCTTCTTCTTCAGCAGTTGCAAGGCTTCTTGTTTCTAAAGTTTCATATGCTCCTCCTCCTCATTGATGAGGTGGGCAGCCTCCTCATCTTTCTTATGCTTATAAGCCTCCATTCCTAAAGCATATTTCTCCTTGTTCTTCTTCTCCATTTCTAAATTAATCATTTAGAGTTTAGAGACCAAATGAACAAAACCTCTCATAGTTGAGAGACCAAATGAACAAACCTTTTCATAAGGCCACCTCTGTTCCTCTGTCATGTTTTTTGCATGCATTTGTCGTTGTTATGTATTTGAATAAATACCATGTTTTTGTATGCAGTTATGCAAGACACAATTAGTTGGTGCCTTGAACAAAAGACTAAATCCTGAACAAAAGGCTTTTATTGAGAAGACTATTTTTTCTTGGTTTTTATTGTTGCCGAATTCTATTAAGATAGGTAGGAATGTGTTGGGTGATTTATGTGATAGGTGGGTTGATAACATGGGAGGGTTTTATTTTGGCCACAAAATTATAGAATTTTCTGAACTTGATGTTTGTTTGTCTTTAGGGTTGCCTATTGTAGGTGAAGCAACCGATTTAAATAAAGTTGGTCATAAAGTGTTTGTAGGGACTACTTTCCTAATGGGAATGTAGATCTTAAGATGGTGTATGACTTTTTGTTAGAGGAACATCATAATTTTCCATTAGAACACTTTTGCGGCTTATATTTATTGGTTGGGATAAGTGAATTTTTGTTTCCCAGTCGTAGTGGATTAGTTTTTCCAATTATTTTTTACCTTGTTTCTGATTTGGGCTGTCTGGGTAACTACAAGTGGGGTAGTGTAGTTTATGAGTACCTTTTGCAGCTGCAGATGTGATGAAAGCACCAGTAAATTTGCAGCATCCTTTTGGTCCACTTTTACACTGTTCAAACATAAGTTAGCCTTGATATTATTAAGCCAAGGAACCAAAACGAAAGAAAATGCATTCAATCTAACCTTTTATCAGGTAGAGGGTTTAGGTCAGGTTCATGAGGTAGATACTGGAACAATGATATCTGATGCAGACTTCCCTGTACAATTTTCCAACAATATATACACAGATAAGATCTGTGAACACAAGCTAACGAATCGTCGAAATCAGGACCACGATAGCAACAAAAAAATCGAAACGAAAATGAAAAGAGATAAAACGACGAGGCTCACGGGAAGAGCATGAAAGGTGCGAGAATTGAACGGAGAATGCCGGCACCGGATCCCCGAAACGGCGGAGATTCAGATATGAAGCGGCACCGTTGATTCAACTTGCTTGGGCGATTATGGCGGGAAGGGAATGCGCGAGAGGAAGAGAGAGAAACCCTCTGAATGGAAATTTTGGAGATTAATAAAACGTTAAATATCATAATATAATAATCATAATCGTCTAATTTTCAAACCTATAAAACGGCAATGTTGAACTAACTGGTTGTGCTGCTTTAACCGAAAGGTTTCGAAATGTTTTATATGCCCTTCCATTCTCCCAACCTTTTATTGCACCACCTACATGCATAATTGAAAATAATTAATCAAACAAAGGCACCTCAACTATCTTACTTTACAACTTTTTTTTTCATTTTCTTTTGGCTGGTGCTTACTTTCCTTCATGCTTATTATTATTATTATTATTCACTTTCGTTCTTTTAAAGGATGATTTCATTATGCATAATATATTTTAAGAAATGGGTAAAAAGTGTCAACATAAGTGAGTAAAAGAATTGGATTATATGTTATCCCTTCTGGTATAAACCAAATTAATTTTGTTCATTATATTAAGAATTAATCGCATGTTTTTTCTACACATGAATAATAAGTTAAAAAGTGAAATGTCATCATAAATGGTTTTTTCTTCTGACGACTCTGTTTAGTTTTTGCACGGGTGGATTAGCAGTAAAAATACAAGGTGTGTAATAAAAAAAATGAAGGAAGGGTTTAACTGAAACAGAAGAAAAATAATAATACCTTGATTATATTATCAGTTTTCTCCTTCTTCTTCAGCAGTTGCAAGGCTTCTTGTTTCTGAAGTTTCATATGCTCCTCCTCCTCATTGATGAGGTGGGCAGCCTCCTCATCTTTCTTATGCTTATAAGCCTCCATTCCTAAAGCATATTTCTCCTTGTTCTTCTTCTCCATTTCTAAATTAATCATTTAGAGTTTAGAGACCAAATGAACAAAACCTCTCATAGTTGAGAGACCAAATGAACAAACCTTTTCATAAGGCCTCCTCTGTTCCTCTGTCATGTTTTTTGCATGCATTTGTCGTTGTTATGTATTTGAATAAATACCATGTTTTTGTATGCAGTTATGCAAGACACAATTGGTTGGTGCCTTGAACAAAAGACTAAATCCTGAACAAAAGGCTTTTATTGAGAAGACTATTTTTTCTTGGTTTTTATTGTTGCCGAATTCTATTAAGATAGGTAGGAATGTGTTGGGTGATTTATGTGATAGGTGGGTTGATAACATGGGAGGGTTTTATTTTGGCCACAAAATTATAGAATTTTCTGAACTTGATGTTTGTTTGTCTTTAGGGTTGCCTATTGTAGGTGAAGCAACCGATTTAAATAAAGTTGGTCATAAAGTGTTTGTAGGGACTACTTTCCTAATGGGAATGTAGATCTTAAGATGGTGTATGACTTTTTGTTAGAGGAACATCATAATTTTCCATTAGAACATTTTTGCGGCTTATATTTATTGGTTGGGATAAGTGAATTTTTGTTTCCCAGTCGTAGTGGATTAGTTTTTCCAATTATTTTTTACCTTGTTTCTGATTTGGGCTGTCTGGGTAACTACAAGTGGGGTAGTGTAGTTTATGAGTACCTTTTGCAGCTGCAGATGTGATGAAAGCACCAGTAAATTTGCAGCATCCTTTTGGTCCACTTTTACACTGTTCAAACATAAGTTAGCCTTGATATTATTAAGCCAAGGAACCAAAACGAAAGAAAATGCATTCAATCTAACCTTTTATCAGGTAGAGGGTTTAGGTCAGGTTCATGAGGTAGATACTGGAACAATGATATCTGATGCAGACTTCCCTGTACAATTTTCCAACAATATATACACAGATAAGATCTGTGAACACAAGCTAACGAATCGTCGAAATCAGGACCACGATAGCAACAAAAAAATCGAAACGAAAATGAAAAGAGATAAAACGACGAGGCTCACGGGAAGAGCATGAAAGGTGCGAGAATTGAACGGAGAATGCCGGCACCGGATCCCCGAAACGGCGGAGATTCAGATATGAAGCGGCACCGTTGATTCAACTTGCTTGGGCGATTATGGCGGGAAGGGAATGCGCGAGAGGAAGAGAGAGAAACCCTCTGAATGGAAATTTTGGAGATTAATAAAACGTTAAATATCATAATATAATAATCATAATCGTCTAATTTTCAAACCTATAAAACGGCAATGTTGAACTAACTGGTTGTGCTGCTTTAACCGAAAGGTTTCGAAATGTTTTATATGCCCTTTCATTCTCCCAACCTTTTATTGCACCACCTACATGCATAATTGGAAATAATTAATCAAACAAAGGCACCTCAACTATCTTACTTTACAACTTTTTTTTCATTTTCTTTTGGCTGGTGCTTACTTTCCTTCATGCTTATTATTATTATTATTATTTACTTTCGTTCTTTTAAAGGATGATTTCATTATGCATAATATATTTTAAGAAATGGGTAAAAAGTGTCAACATAAGTGAGTAAAAGAATTGGATTATATGTTATCCCTTCTGGTATAAACCAAATTAATTTTGTTAATTATATTAAGAATTAATCGCATGTTTTTTCTACACATGAATAATAAATTAAAAAGTGAAATGTCATCATAAATGGTTTTTTCTTCTGACGATTCTGTTTAGTTTTTGCACGGGTGGATTAGCAGTAAAAATACAAGGTGTGTAATAAAAAAAATGAAGGAAGGGTTTAACTGAAACAAAAGAAAAATAATAATACCTTGATTATATTATCAGTTTTCTCCTTCTTCTTCAGCAGTTGCAAGGCTTCTTGTTTCTGAAGTTTCATATGCTCCTCCTCCTCATTGATGAGGTGGGCAGCCTCCTCATCTTTCTTATGCTTATAAGCCTCCATTCCTAAAGCATATTTCTCCTTGTTCTTCTTCTCCATTTCTAAATTAATCATTTAGAGTTTAGAGACCAAATGAACAAAACCTCTCATAGTTGAGAGACCAAATGAACAAACCTTTTCATAAGGCCTCCTCTGTTCCTCTGTCATGTTTTTTGCATGCATTTGTCGTTGTTATGTATTTGAATAAATACCATGTTTTTGTATGCAGTTATGCAAGACACAATTGGTTGGTGCCTTGAACGAAAGACTAAATCCTGAACAAAAGGCTTTTATTGAGAAGACTATTTTTTCTTGGTTTTTATTGTTGCCGAATTCTATTAAGATAGGTAGGAATGTGTTGGGTGATTTATGTGATAGGTGGGTTGATAACATGGGAGGGTTTTATTTTGGCCACAAAATTATAGAATTTTCTAAACTTGATGTTTGTTTGTCTTTAGGGTTGCCTATTGTAGGTGAAGCAATCGATTTAAATAAAGTTGGTCATCAAAGTGTTTGTAGGGACTACTTTCCTAATGGGATTGTAGATCTTAAGATGGTGTATGACTTTTTGTTAGAGGAACATCATAAGTTTCCATTAGAACACTTTTGCGGCTTATATTTATTGGTTGGGATAAGTGAATTTTTGTTTCCCAGTCGTAGTGGATTAGTTTTTCCAATTATTTTTTACCTTGTTCTGATTTGGGCTGTCTGGGTAACTACAAGTGGGGTAGTGTAGTTTATGAGTACTTTATAGAAAGTTTGTCTAGTGCTTCAACATCAATGAAAAATGAAGGAAGCAGAAGCCATTTTCATGTTTCTGGATGTGCATACCTTTTGCAGGTATATGTTATGTATTTAATCATTAATGAAATAGATTGATATGTTAAGGTTTGTGATGACTTATTGTGTCAATGTTGTTTTATTTACCCTTTCCAGGTATGGTTTTGTCATCATTTTGTGACATCCAACTCAAAGTATAGTACAAGGATATCAAAGTTTCCAAGGTTGTTGAATTGGATTCATATGAATATCGGTGACAAGTTCATAAAAAATGCTTTCAATAAGGGATCGGTGAGTAGTTTGTCATTTAAGCAATGTGTTGGCTAAAAGTTTATTATATTTTGTGATTGATAAAAATGAAATTGTTAACTTATTCAGGTTGTTGTTGATGTTGGGATTTCAAAAGAAGAACTTTCTTATGCTATAGTGAAAGAAGTTGTTGACAAATATCAAGTGCCATTGAACCAGCAAAATAGAGTAGATAAGGTCAAATTAGCTCGCTTTATAGAAGAAGAAACACGGGTTATTGGCAGCATGAAAACTAGTATTGCTCATTTCAAGAGTATTTTGAAGGAAGACAAAAATGATGACAATGGTGAAGACTTTGATGATAAGCCGTTTAGTGCAAGTGAAGTAAAAAATTATGATAATGGTCAAGACTTTGATGATATGTCGTTTAGCGCAAATGAAGATCCATTACAAAGCACACTGGTTCAACATCACGAACAAACCTCGAGGTGTGAAGGTCAGCATGAAGTCAACAAAAGCACAATGTATGATCGAATGAAAGTTGCACCTTGAAGAAGGATTAAGAGTATGGCCAAGAGAACTCCATTTACAGCAGAGGGTAGAAGAAAGAAATGAGTACTTCAATATGTTGTAGTTATATTTTTATGTTGATAACCTTAAAAAGATGTTACAAATCTACATGGCCTGGATAATAGAACTTTTGATGTTGATGTACAAACATTGACTTTTTTGCACTTTTTTGAAGTTATTTGGATTGTATGAAGGTGTTTTAATTACATTGATTTGTGATTGTGATGTTTGTGTGCATAAAATAAGTGTTAGGCAGGTTTGTGAATTTAGATGGGCAATCATCTTCAACTTTTGTGTTAGGCAGGTTTGTATATTCAATAAAATTCAACTTGTGTGCATAAAATAAAAGTGTTAGGCAAGTTTGTATATTCAATAAAATTCATTAATTATCAGTTAATAACACTTTTATACCAAGTTCCATTCTGAAGGAAATGTTCTTGTTTAAATTCATGCTGCAGAAACGAAAGTGGTAGCAAGGACGATATAAATGGGTAGTTTAAGATAACTTTTTGGACGAAGAGGCCATCTTTCAATCAACATCGACGCTTTGGAGTCCACACTTTATTGTTAACCATTTATATTGAATTAAATTCATGAATTAAGTTTTAATAAGACATTTACAGTGCAGTCCATCCCCAAGAAAACGTTTATGTTTGAAGTCATGGTGCAGAGACTTAAGTGGTAGCTAAGGCAGTATAAGTGGATAGTTTAGACTAACTTTCCGCACGGAGAGGGCATCTTTCAATGAACAACTTATTTTTGAACTCCAGACTTTATTATCCACCAAATATATTGAATTAAATTCATGAATTAAGTTTTAATAAGACATTTACAGTGCAGTCCATCCCCAAGAAAACGTTTATGTTTGAAGTCATGGTGCAGAGAATTAAGTGGTAGCGAAGGCAGTATAAGTGGATAGTTTATACTAACTTTCGGCACTGAGATGGCATCTTTCAATGAACAACTTAATTTTGAACTCCAAAGTTTATTATCCACCAAATATATTGAATAAAATTCATTAAATAAGTTTTAATAAGACATTTACATTGTAGTCCATCCCCAAGAAAACGTTTATGTTTGAAGTCATGGTGCACAGACTTAAGTGGTAGCAAAAGCATTCTAAGTAGGTAGTTGTAGCTAAGTTCTTGCACGAAAAGGGCATGTTTCAATCAGACTTATTTTGAAATGCATATTTTTAGTGAAAAAATAAAACCCTGTAAATAACACCTTAAACACACATTATGAAAAACAATTCCTGGACATTGTGCAACAAATATCGTACACAAATAATGGTCAGTGTTGTATTAAACCATGTCAAAATCATTACGAAATCTAACACAATCATCATTGTAATGTTCAAATTGCATTACTAATAAATGTTAATAATACATTTCTTTCATCAAAATGTAATACATGAACTGTATATATTGCAAGAGTTCTTTTCGCCTCCTACAAACAAATAATTGCACACAAAATGAATCATATGACCAAGTTCAATAATAGTTGTATAAGTACCCCAAAAATGATGAAATGAAGGAACATACCCAAAAAATTGGTCCATTTGCAAAAGTCCATCACCTAAGGTCCTCTAGGTTGTCGATGGTGGAAACGGCACGACTGACGTTGGAAGAGACGCGAAGAATGACCGGTGGGAAGAGACGCGAAGTTGATCGGTGGGAAGAGACGCGAAGATGATCGGAGCTTCTGGGTGGTCCTCCGGTGACGGTTAAACGACGGCGAACGACGGTGTGGCAACGTCATGGAGCTCTGTTCCTTGGGAGGGAGACTTTCTCTCTCTAGGGTTTCTTTCAAAATATGAAATCTGAAAATGAAATGTGAATTCAAAATATTTCCTTGCCTTCTATGTCAGACACGATTGCTAATCCACGTCATTTTTTATTTTTTTATTTTTATTAAAGGCTGACCAATCAGAGTGTGACACGTCGTTGATGTCAAAATTTGTCATGGAGAGGTTGTCAAAGTATCATTTTCCATATCCAAATGGCCACACCACTTTCTCGGCTTTATAGCATAGATTTAGTCACGACCTTTTTATCAGACAAATTACTTGTTCTAGAATTCCACCTCTTCATGTGACATTCCCATTGGGTATTTTTAATGTATACTATTGATTTTTTAATTTATACTGTTAATAAAAAAATCAATTTTTTCATATATACATTTTTTAATTATTTTTTAATAACTATTTTTTAAAATTTAAATAATTATTTTATAATGAAAAACTCTTTTTATTTTTTTTTTCAAATGACAAAATTATTTATTATTGAAAACATATGATATGCATATCTGTAATTTTTTTATGATGAAGAAGTTTAATAAAATTATAGTTATACAAATAAGTATAAATAATTTTATTTTAGATCATTTTTATTTTTTTATGTAAATTTTTTTTCATAGATAATTACTTTATTTTAAAAAATGAAAAATGAAAAATAAAATAAAATAAAAAAACATTAAATTAAAAGATAAAATAAATAAGATCATTATTTAGTTTAGAAAATATTACTTAAAAGGATGAACAAACAATTGTTTTAGATCTATTAAAGGATAAAATTAAAAAAAAAATGTATGTTTTAAACTTTAAAGGATAAAATAAGTGATAAAATAATTTATATATATCATTGTATCTAATTTTCTATATATAAATTTTTTTATGACTTATTTTATCCTTTAATTTTTAAAACATACATTTTTTTAATATATATATATATATATATATATATATATATATATATATATATATATATATATATATATATATATATATATATATATATAATTAGATATAATTAGATATATACAATGATATATAAATTATTTAATGATTATTTTATCCTTTAAATTTAAAAAGATACAATTTTTTAATTTTATCCTTTAATAAATAATCCTTTATATATATTATTGTTTGTATCTAATTTTTTATATATAGTTTGCTGATACAGAGTGTTTTTTTTGGTACACTTAAATATACGGTATCAAATTTCAGTTAATAAAAAATATCTTAATATATTATGGATTCAAAATTTTAAGAATAAAAATATTTAAATAATTTTTATTTTTGAAATTAAAAAAAAAAAAACAAAAAACTCTCTAAACTCTTGATCTTTCAATCTTCTCAAACATTCTCTCTTACTTCAACTTTTTTTTAATCTCTATATGCAAAACTAAAATTTAATAATAATGATATAACACATTCTTCCTATAAAAACAAACATATAACATTATCAATTATTTTGTTATTAAAATGAAAAAAATATAAACTAACAACAAATTTCAATCGAGAGTTGATAATAACTAATTGTTTCCTTCTAACTCAGTAAATGTTTTGTTATTTTTCTCTCCTTCCACCAATAACGGAATTATTTCCTTTTCACCTGTATTCTTTTATACTCAGATGAAAGCCTTTATTAATTACTCACGAGGTTTCTATTCTTAAAATTGTTTCATTTTATTCTTGTCTGTTTAACTTGAAATATCGTAAAAGGTTTTAAATCATTAACAAAATAATTTTTATGCATGTGACAATAAAATAAATATAAATATAAAATGCTTGAAAACTAACTTTTGAAATATTTGTCAACAAAATATACATGAATAAAGAAAAATAAATATAAACAAAAAATAAATAAAAAATATCAATGACTTGAAAGCTAACTTTTTCTTAGACATGGATAATAAAATAAATTTTTTAGTATTTTTTTTCTTATGTGATAATAGATAGAGAAGTGAAAAAAAGAATGAAAAATAAAGTTTGTTTATAAAAAAATAATTTATTTTTTATTCACATTTTCATCATCATTAATATCATCATAAAAATAAAATTAAAAACAATTATAGTAAGTTGCATTAGGACCATAATTTAGTAAAATATCACGTAATTAAAATATGTTTTTAGATATTAATTTGACAAAAAAAATAGGAACCAACTGGTTATTAAATTATAGTATTAGAGACTTATTTAATTTCTTTATACATTTAAAAATTATAGATTAAATATTTTTATTCATTCATGACTAAATAAAGAGCCTCGCATATTTAAAGATTAAATTGATGATTAAGTTATAACTAATGCCACGATTTTTCACTTGTTAGAATGTGGAATTAACATACACTCAAGCCAAGACAAAAGGAAAATGTACAAAAGCAATTGGCCAAAACATCATAAAACTGAGCATCTGATGGACAATTTAACATATTTATTGAATAAAAATAAACCAAATTAATTTTGTTAATTATATTAAGAATTAATCGCATGGTTTTTTCTACACAATCCATGAATAATATGTTAAAAAGTGAAATGTCATCCATCATACACAAACATTGTAACGTCTAAAAAAACAAAAACCTAAATAAGTGCATATTGGAAAATACCTTTGGTGTGACGTTTGTCATAACGTATGATTAAAAATGTTCAACACCTAATGGTTAAATAAACTCAACTCCAATTAAAGGATTATGAAGTACTAACCTTCAAGAAGATAATTGTAAAAATTAAACATTAGAATTAATATTCACAGTCTATTTATATATAATGAAAATTGATTCATTCTAAACATTCAGTAACCACATCTATAGATTCTAATCTTAATAGTTTATGAACTCATTCACATTTGAACAACTCAAAAATATAATCATAACTTAATATACTATATATATAACTTCTACATGTTAAATAGTTTGGTTAAGCAATTGATATTTGTACATAGGTAATCATTGAAAGATGTCATATATTATTTAGGTTAAAACCATTTAGGTGTCCCTATTTTCGTAAGGTATTCCCAATTTGGTCTTCTTCTTTTAAACCTTTCCAATTGAGTCCTTATAAGTGCTAATTTCAAACAAATTAGCCCCTGCCATTAAAAATCGTTAATGGTGTTAAAATTGTGCAGATGTGAGTAGATGACGTGGTTAAAATTCTCTTTTTGAGGTGTTAAAATTGTGCAGAGGTGTTCAAATTATGCAGAGGAGAATGGGAAAAATTTTAACACCTCTGCACAATTTTAACACCTCAAAAGAAGAATTTTAACTACGTCATCTACCCACCTCTGTACAATTTTAACACCGTTAACGATTTTTAACGGCAGTGGCTAATTTGTTTGAAATTAGCACTTATAAGGACTCAATTGGGAAGGTTTAAAAAAAAGGGAACCAAATTGGGAATACCTTACAAAAATAGGAACGTCTAAATGTCTTTAGTTATTTAAGACAAAAATAAAAGAATAAATACATTATAATATTACAAAAAAATCTCAGTAACTTTTTTCCCTCAATACACTAATATATTTTATATTTTTCATAAATTTCTTATTCACTTGTGCTAAAAGAAAGAATATAAGTGAATAAGAACACGAGAGATTATTGTTTTTAACGTAAATATATATATTACTTTTGAAATAAAAAGAAAAAAATTATTGATAATCATAACAAATTTTGATTATAGTTTTTAATGACCACTTTTTAAACAAAAAGAAATTTAAAAGAAAGGATAAAAGAACAGGACATTGTAATTTATACTAGTTCGATTATTTTGAAATTTATATTCAATTTTATCACAACAATTTTAATTGGATATGTTTTAACATTCAATCAAAATTTGTTTACAAGAAAATGCCTTTGTAAACTAGACAAAGAACATACAAAACCCTTTTGAAAAACTCTTTAAGATATACACAAAAAAATATTAGGTAATGACTCCTATAATTACCTACAACACACCAATCTTAGGTGCAAAATTCAAATACAATAAAGAAAAAGGAATAATCTCGTATGGATTATGTGTAGAAAAACACTTACAGCTTTGAAAAAATAATCTTCATTTGATTTAAAAGATCAAAAACTCATTTGCTATACTCTTGATTAATTTCTTTCATGTTTATGTATATTGTTTAAAAAAAATATTTTTTTTTATTCTAAGAAGTTAGAGTGATTTAATGTAAAAACGGCTATAAATAGAACTTTACCAATAATTTTGGAGAAGCCAAAATAAAACATTCAAATTGTATATATATTTAATTATATCACTAATGCAATAAAAATGAGTACATAATTCAGTATAACTCAAACCATTAAAAAAAAAGCACACATATTTAAAGGATTGTCTTTCATTTTGAATTCATAAATAATTGAATTAAAACTAAAATTTCCAAATATTTCTTTTTCAATATAAATAATTATATTGTCCATGAGAAATTCATCTTTAATTTTATTCAATAATTTTCATGGTAGAAAATAATCTTTTGTTGTAGATATTAAAATCAGAAGAGTGTAAGAAGGATGTGTTAGATTGTAGAAATGGTGTAGAAAATGTATAGAAATGGTGTAAGAAGGGTGTAAGAAAGATATACGAAAATTGTACGAAGGAAGTGAAAATAGTGTTAGAAGAATGTAAGAAGATTGTAAGAAGAATGTATGAAAGATATAGAACAAGTGTAGAAAGAGTGTAAGAATAGTGTAAAACGGATAGAGGAAAGGTGTACAAAGCGTGTAGAAAGTGGACAAAAAGGGTGTATAGATGGTGTAAGAAGAGTTTAGAAAGGGTGTAGGAAGGATGTAAAAATGTTGTAGGAAGGGTGTAAGAAGTTTGTAGAAAGGTTGTAAGAGGGATGTGGGAAGAATGTAGGAAATGTGTGTTAGGTTGTAGAAAGAATGTAGAAAGGATGTAGAAAGGGCGTAGGAAAGATATAAAAAAAGGTTAAAACCATTTAGGCGTCCCTATTTTTGTAAAGTATTCCCAATTTGGTCCCTTTCTTTTAAACTTTTCCAATTAAGTCCTTATAAGTGCTAATTTCAAACAAATTAGACCCTAGCGTTAAAAATCGTTAACGGTGTTAAAATTGTGCAGAGGTGAATAGATGACGTGGTTAAAATTCTCTTTTTGAGGTGTTAAAATTGTGGGGAGGTGTTAAAATTGTGCAGAGGAGAATGGAAAAAATTTGAACACCTATGCACAATTTGAACATCTCTGCACAATTTTAACACCTCGAAAGGAGAATTTTAACCACGTCATCTACCCACCTTTGCACAATTTTAACTCCGTTAACAATTTTTAACGGCAGGGGCTAATTTGTTTGAAATTAGCACTTATAAGGACTCAATTGGGAAAGTTTAAAAGAAGGAGACCAAATTGGAAATACCTTACAAAAATAGGGACGCCTAAATGGTTTTAACCTAAAAAAAATTTAGAAAAGGAGTAGGAATGGTGTAAGAAGAATGTAAGAAGGTTGTAAGAAAAGTATATTATAGGTGTGGAAAGGGTGTAAGAACAGGGTAGCAAATGTAGAGAAAAGAGCTTCAAATTTTGAATGTAAGAAGGTTGTAAGAAAAATATATTATAGGTGTGGAAAGGGTGTAAGAACAGGGTGTAAGGTCGGTTTGAGTTTCAGATTTTGATTTTCTGTTTCGTTTATTTCTAAGCAGAAGAAAGAACTTGCTATTCAAATTCCTTGTTGGACGAATATTCACATCCGTCAACGGATATTAACATCCGTTTGTTTTTTTAATAGTTATTGATATCCTCTATGGAAGTTAACATTTGTGTTTAAGAATGAAAGGTAAAATGGGAATGAGGAGGTACAGGAAAGAATGTGCGGTGGTGGAGGGATTAACTCCCCTAGTCTAATTGCAGCAGCCCAATCCAACACTTGCAGCAACAACATTCATTCCATTTCAGCCTAATTTACCACTTCAGCCCAATTTCACTTGGAATGCAGCAGCCCACGATGGTGTAACAACTTTGAGGCATGGGGTTACTCCATACATCACCCTACATTACTCCCTGCACCATCACATTTTTTGAATATTCCAAAACTAATCTTTATATTTTAAAAAAATTCTATACCCCATTTCTTTCTTTTTTTAACGAATGTCGACATTCGTTATAGAAATTTTTCTTCAGCACATATGCCACATCCGTTAACAGATGTGTCCACATTCATTTAAGCTTTATGTTTTTTTTTTTAGTTTTTAGTTTATTAATTTATTGTATTAATAATAATTATTAAATTAAATAAAATAAAAATGATTTTCGTAATATATTAAAAAATAATTAAATAATCTATAAATTAAATAAAATGTAATATTTAAATAAACTAAATTTAAAAAAAAATTACATAAACGGACGTGGCACATCCGTTATTATAATTAATTAATTGTTTTACAATTTAATTAAATTTATAATAATAATTCAATAAATTAAAATAAATTAATCTATTACGTAATTATATATAAATTAATTTTTTTAATTTAATAAAATAATTATTATTAATTTAAATTATGTATTATTATTAAATTAATTATTAAAATATTTCTTTATATAATTACTTAAACAGATGTGCCACATCCGTTAAGGTTTTTTCTTTATTTTTTTTAGTTGGGTGTTACTCCCTCCACCATCTTAAGTGCTTCTGCACCTCCCCACTATTTTCTTTTACTTCAAAAATACTCTACATCTCCCCATTATTTTCTTTTATTTCAAAAATACCCTAAATCTTTCCAAGATCCTCAACAATCTTTCTCTTTCTCTTTCAACATTAATAAAGCATTCACACACCAAGCCAACCCGAGCCGAGCCGAGCCAACCCAACCCAACCCAACTCAACCCAGGCCAACCCGACCCGACCTAACCCGACCCGACCCGACCCAACCCCACCCGACCCAACTCGTACCAACCCAACCCAACCCAACCGA